>DF239161.1:97441-225255 GCA_000507305.1 Breviolum minutum Mf 1.05b.01
TTCTACAATTTTTTCAGATTTGGAAATTTCTGGGGCCAAACTTTCTAATAAACCGTACCCCCAAAACAATATGCAAAAAGCTGAATAATTTGGGCCAAACTTTTTAATAAACCGTTACCCCCTACTAATCAGGATCCAAATTATATTTTTCAACTGGTGTGGTGGTGGTAATAGTGGTGTTGTTGTTGTTGTTGTTGTTGTTGTTGTTGTTGTTGTTGTTGTTGGCGCGTGGCAGCTGCAGCTCAGGGAGTTGGTGTGAGACATTTGGGACTCTCCAGGGACAAACTTTTTATTAATCAGAACCATCAAATCAATTGCAGGATTCAGAATAATTTTGCCCAAACTTTTTATTAATCAGAACCATCACACTAATCGAGATCCAACATTATAAATGAATATATGCACATGATTATATAGATATAATCAATATCCCCAAAAAACTATGCAACCCTGCCCAACAGAAAAAAAATAAACAAAAAAGAAACAAACACCTATGAAAAAGTGTTTGCAAATCCTATGCGTTGAAAGCTCGGTCTTAGCGGCGCCAGCTGAGGTCATTGGAGGAACTGTCAGGGATGCATTCTGCCTCCAGTGGACTGGCATGGCATGATTCTAATCGTGACAAGCTCATTAGTAACTTGGTATGTTGTGATTGATGATGACGATGACGATGATGATGATATGTTGACGCCGGTTCTGTTGGCTGTGCATTGTTTAACATCCACCTTTTTCTTTGATGTTTTTGTTGGATCCCCGGCTTTGTTGGGATCCCCAAACGGCGGCTTAGCCTTGACCTATGGGTTTCGATCTCCGGGTTTTGCCCGGCCCAAGGCCTTGAGGAGTTTCGGGAAGGCTTTGCTTTTTGGCTCCCTGGCAAAAAACGCCCCCAGGAATGCCACGGAATGGATGGGTTGAAACTTGAAACCACCAATATAGTTATATGCTTATTACCGCTGCCTTTAGGTAAGAACTGGTATAAGTAGCAGTTGGACCTTTAGGTAAATGTAGCATACATTCATCAGAAAAGATACATCCTTGAGGGACTTGTAAATATTTGATCCATGAATATCGCCCAAAACTGGTTGGGGTCCACCTTGTATACCATTTGGAATGTACAAAACCAAAAAAACTAAAGTGCATTAGTTATACCAAACTTACACCAGGGTGTTGCGTTTGGGTTGCTCCCTACCAAGGGCGGCTGTTACACAAGAAGCTGTGAAATCCACACCCAAGGACGGGACAGATACAGCGGTTCTGTCAGGTTTCCTTGGTGCTCGAACCTTTTTTCAACTCTGTTGTAGGCATAAGTCTATTGTACACAATCATCACCAGCATCAACTGAGCAATGAAAAAACCCTGGTTGTTTAGGGTTTATAGTGGATTGTACTCCACAGTTATACGGGGAGTATTTAAAAAAAAAACACATTAAACCTTTATGAGGATCTGAATTAAACAACCAGTATGATGGAAAGTAAGAGGTTTTTTGCTCTCTTCGCGGCTCAACTGGTAGATCGTTATAGGCCGAACCTACCAACAGTGGCATTCTAAAAATCTACCGATCAGATTCAACTGGAATCTTGGGTGGAATCAAACGTCAAAAAGACACACCGTCCTTCTCAAAATTGACTATCTTCAAGTAAATATTAGTATTGTATAGTATTATATTGCAGTAGAACTTTATCCATCATCATTAATGATCATCAGAAAACCTCAAACCTGACAAGTAAATGTTTTTCACATCACAGGGTGGACATCGAGGCGTTAGTATGGCCCAATCGAAGTGACTAAATTTCACACCTTATTATAACCCTAGGGATCCAATCACCGAACGTCAGATGATGATTGGGGTGTATAATCACGTCCTCAGCAAGGCATTTAGGTTCCATTACCATTCTCAGAAGGTGAGCCAGGATCCCTGGGGTAATCAATGGAAACCAATAATGCTTGTTTCAGTCATCGAAATAGCTTGAGTCAGAATTAAAGAAATGCACAACGCCACCCTAAAGGAGCCAGTCTTGCTATCATAAACCTTAGGTACAGATTGGGAATGGTGCGACACACGTGTTTTCTACCTCTCCAGCTACCCCTATTTGATCAGCAAGTTATACCCCCAATGTACCCCATTTATAAGTAAGTTATAACCCATTTACTAAGCATTAATCCTAACTTCCAACGGGACATCCAAGTATAGGAATGGCGGAAGTTCCAATTGATCGGCACGGTGGAGAATTTGGAGGACGGAACGTCAGTCGGCAGTCAGCAAAAACCATGAGGGAGTTCAATCCCTAAAACTAACGTGACAGGCTGGAAAATCCACCATGAATGAGTCGATGTATTTCCTGTTGAACGAAAAAGAGATTTTCCAGGTTTCAAGTCATGTGGCTGTGAACTCAGGGTTCCGAGGGAACAAACCCCCCAGGGTACCGTACTATAGTACCCCTGTTGAAGTTTAGAATCCCCCCAACAAGTTATACCACCTCGGTAAGCTGAAGGGGGTTGATACACCTCGGATCGATATCCAGTGATATGTGTTGATGGAAGGAATCTGGTGGTCACCAGTTGAGGGAAAGGTAGTTTTATCCCAATGATTTAGGTTGGGTGAAAAAAGCACCATCCCAAACGGTGGTTGGGAATGGGGATTTTACTTCACCATCAACGGTATAGCTCCTGAGGTTTGGTATTTGATTGGTATGCTTGTTAAAGGGCCATCATGTCATACCAAGCCTCAGGACTGTCGGTGGTTTTTGGATGTATCTTTCCGGGAAAGATAAGACCTTATCGACGTGGGATTTGATAGCTTGGTGAGACCTGAGCCCCGACCATTTTTGGGGATGGTGAAAATACGTGACCTTTTAAAGGGGTTGTAAACGTGACCTCAACAGTTCATGGTTTGATCTAAGATGTTTCGTAGTTTTGTGTGGATGTGATTTTTGGTAGACTCGGAAATGGCCGAAAAGATTCGGAAAAGATCTTCAAACCTTCCAGCCGTCAGGTTTGAAATCCAAAGGGCGTTCGACACCAGCACCACTCTGAAGATTACTGGGATGTCCGGCTGGAAGTACCGATCTTGATCGTGAGTTGGTTTATTTCACCGGCCCCGGGACGTATCCAAACCTACTTAGGGCTTAGGACATCTCTTTACTCAGTAGCAGCAGGACATCCCAGCACAACGGCAACAGGACATTCCAGCTCACATCAGTCAAAAAATGAGAAAGGCGTCTAACCCTGAGGGCGGCGATTTGAGGTCGCCAGGTGGATTTTATGTTTTTTTTCCTACTAAATGAGGAGCCCAAAAAAAACAGAATCCTCAAAATCACAGGGTAGTTGTGGTTGTTTTGGGAGGATGAGAACGTGGTTTTGCAACAAAACAAGTCTCTTGAAAATCCCATGTGAAAGTCCATGTGAAACGGCAGGTATTTGTTAGCAAGGAAATTGAGAGTGAAACATCATGGCTGTTAGACACTGCAAAAAGGAGCCCTGGTTTCACGAGAATGATGGCGGTCATAATGATGGCAATACTGTAAAAAGGAACATGATCATGAATGATCAGGATTTTTTTTTGATACATGTGTGTGATGATCATGATAAACTTTAGGTCCTACACCCCTGAAAACTAACATGACATTGGAAAATCCGCATGTTCAATAGGAAATGCATCGACTCATTCATGGTGGATTTTCCAGCCGGTCATGATAGTTTCCGGGGGATAGTTTCACTGTTTTCTTGATGTTCACCACTTTTTGGGAAAGAGGCCTTTCATCCGCCACCTTTCATTTCCTCGCAATGGTGAGGCGTCCTTTCTGAGTGAAGCTGGCAGTGGCCTACACAGTGAGCTTTAAAAGATGTGAGCCAAGAAAAAAAAAAACGCGGCCGTACTTTCCATTGAATCCTGGTTGTTTGATAGGGATCCTTACAATGGTTTATTGGTAATCCCTATATAATCCCTATATAACCTGACGAACCAGGATTTTTTCATTGCTCATGTGATGTTCTGTTTCTGGGGGGATTTGTTTCATGGTCGTTACCCTCCCTAAAACTAACAGCTCGTCCCTGAACATAGGCAAACTCCCAAAAGGAAAGTAATCTTGCAACCATCTATTTTCAGGAACTATGTTGGCTTTGGGGAGGGTACATATTTCCCAATCATTAATCATCATTCCAAATCATGTATCATCAATCAACATGAGTCATGGATGTGTTTTCTGTTGCTGATGCTTTGTGTACGACATTTCATCGCCGTGAACACTCTCCATTTGGTGAAGGAATATGTTTGCTTGACTTTTTCCAAGCACCGAAACACGTCGACTACTTGGACTATCCCAAGGTTTGCTGCTGCCAAATGTTTACACATGTATAAATAGGATGGATTAGATAATGTATATTTACAGGGGTGTTTTAATATAGGTAGTCTTAAGTCTTAGGATTTATACATATATATATATATGTTATATAATATACATATATATATATATGTCTATTTTTACATACATGCATATATATATATATGTATACATTTTCAATATATATACACATTGAAGCTCCAAAAAACCTTACCTTCTGGGTCATGAAACGACTGGAGGTCACCCGTTCCGTTGCCTAAAAAGATCTAAAAAGCCCTTTGCTGAAACTCTTTTGACGACAACAACAACAAGAACCAGAAGGATGACATACACCCCAATTATATATAAACTACCATCCGCCCTGGTATACACCACTCCGATTTTTGCTGCACATGTGTCCATGTCCATGTCCTAACAAACTCTCACGTGCCGTGCCCGACTTCTACAGTCCTATGGAAGGCTTGGGAAGATGAGCACGACCACGACAAAGCCGCAGTGGAACAGTTGACGAACACGTGGAAGGAGGAAGTCAGGGAATCACAGAAAAAACGGTTGGTGCAGATCTCGTGGGAGGAAGCTGTGGTTGGAAGCAACCCGTTTCAGATAGGTTTTGGTGTTTCAGGTAGGTTTGGGGGGTTTAGAAGATCCCTATCTTCTCAAACACTCCGTGGGATATGTGGATCCCTAGGGTTCATAAAATTGAATCAAACTCTCGGATGACTCTTATAGACCCCAATGAAATTTAGATTCAACTTGAGAATGAAATTGTTGTTTGTTCCTTTTTTGACATCTTTTCAAAGTTCGAACATCATCAACTACTAGATATTTACATAGGATCCGTTTCAGATGGGTTTCTTTGGGTTTCAATGATGAGATGGGATCCGGGTGGAGAACCACCTGTATGACTGGAGCCCCAAAATATGCCGACAAAAACACCATCCATGTCAGGAAATATTTGGATGTCGACAGGTTATTTTCTTAAAAGAAATAGAATAAGAGGTTTTCATCACTTATCAGCCTTATCATTTTTTGAATGTCCTTGAACAAAAGTCCAGAATTTCAGGGTTTTTCACAAACCTTCCCCAACTTCCTTCAGGTTTTTTTGATGTTGTTTTCCTGAACGGTTAAGAGGTCAAGAATTGGATGGACGACTCATTGGGCGCGACCTACAGCGACCGAACTTACACCAAGAAGATTCAGGCACGACGGATTTGTCTCACACGGAACGCAGGATTTCATATTAGCAGATTTTCTAGGATATGCCGGAGATGCGAAAAGGATCTATCCCTTATGCTCACTGCTCCCTTTTGCAGTCGTGGTTTTGGAGTGGGTTTTGGGTACCTAAACACCTTTTAACAGGGTATTTGGAGCACTAGGGTATAAGTCTAAATATATTAGATGATCTATACCAGGTGATTAGATTCGTGACCCTTTGATCCCCAAACGTTGGAGGTCATGTTTACAACCTTTGAAAGGGTCACGTTTTCACCATCCAAAAAAGGGCACCAGCAGAATTGCCAGGTACGTTTCATTTTTTAATGATTGCATGTTTAACACACATGTTTTTCGACACACCCAATTTTCAGGGGATTTTTTGTCTGTTTTGAGGTGATTGTATCTTTGTGTACAGCCCCGAAAACGAACATGGATGCCCAAAATGATGGTTTGGACATGGTGACTCCTTTCAAATTTTGGACATTTTTAGTATCTATGTTAATTTTCTGTGGTGCACATGCATTTCGATTCGTTTGCAACCGCGGAACAGGTCTTTGCAACCGTGTTTTGTACGTTGATATGTTTTCTTCGGACTGGTGCCGCTTCCAGTGCCCTTCATATGTCATGAATATATTATGTATATATACATATATTAGATCGATACCTACTGCAGCACCAAAAAACTAAAATAACCCCTGATAAAAAATGCGGTTGGAAGACTACAATTCCTTTTGAAATGGTTCCTTATCAGAGACATGTGTTAATTTTCGGGGGGGTAAGGTTTTCTTTGTGCGGTGCATGCGTACTGAAACAGTAGGTGGTAGGCAGCTCGATCTCCATTTCCGTTGGTAGGTGATTTGTGATTTAGATAGTAAGTCTGGCTAAATGATGAAGGGCACTTCAGTGAGGGGGGGTCCTACCAAAACTTAGCTTATCAACAGGGAATAATTTGTTTCCAGGATTTTGCAGGCTTATGAAATGAAAAAACAATACCATACTAATTCGGCCAAATGAGTGAGGAAGTAAAACGAAAAACGGGAACTTCTGATTATGACTCATGACCAAAGCGGCACTTGTTGCTAGAAACATGCCAAACCATAGTAAAACAATAAGGAAGAAAAAACAATAAGGTCCACAGAATATGATAAACTTAGGCTAACTTATAGGTCTTATGTCTTATACAGTCAGCACTCCGAGGCCACGTTTCTACAGGTGGGCCCTGGAAGACGAGGCAAAAACGTTTACCAAAAAAATGATAACAAAACGATGATAAGGTTTCACTCAAAGGAGCCCCGGTGCTGCAGAACACTTGCCCTGGTGCAGAACTGTTGCCTCCTCCTGCCGTCTCCTGCTGACTGCTGGAGGGTACTTCAGTTGGGTGGTATGTAAAATACAGGTTGCAGTACTTTTGATATATAAAACGACAACCCAAAACAGTACATGCAAAAGTTAACCAAAGTGGTTTTGTTTAAGACCTCAAGTGTTGTTTCAGATTTTTTTGTAGCTCTGAAAATTCTGCCTGCCCAACGTTGGTTTCCTGCCCCAACCGTTGGCCGTTGTAGCTGATTTGGTCCTCCAGGAGCACATTGCGGCCTTGATGGGCATGCCTTTTGAACATGGTCGATCTCGTCATTGTGTGATGATCAAGGCGAAGATGGGCCCGAGAAACGGTGAAACGGATCTGAAACCGGAGAAATGCTGTCCCATGACTGTCCCATAGGGACTTTTGGGACTGGTATATTTACCTACAATTACCATCATTTACCATAGATTTAGGCCAAATGTAGGTAAATATTCCATACATGGAGCACCATGACTCTGATATTTGAGGGAATTCGATGAAAACCCCAGTGGTTTGAGGTTTGCTGGAATTCTTGCTATGAATACCAGTTTTTCAATTTGCTGGTTGTTTTTGTCCTCCTTTTTGGATGCATGGAGTTTTTTTTTCTCATTGTGGACTTTCCAGTGAACTTAATAGTAGATTACCTATAGTGTGACGTCTGATTTTTGTTAGGGTATATGGATGTATATTGGGGGGGCAGTGACCCAGTAAAGAACAAGGACACCTTGACCCACATGAAATTATTTTGAAAATTCCTGTGAATTTCTTACAGATCATCCCAGGTCCCAGGACTTGTACGTGGTTAATTTATCATGATTAATAAGTCCCCAAGACCTGGGGCTATTGCCTTTCCAAACGGCCGAAGGAGGATCATCCCATTTAGTAAGTGGTTAATAACCATGGTTAGTAAATCCCCTAAGTAGGGTGGTTCCCCTTCCAAACGGCCTTTCTATATTTTCCATGGCTTTCTAAGTGGGGGTGATCCTAACTACGTACAGATGATGGGATGATCCTCCAAGTCGTCAACATGGACTCCTTCTCGATGCGATGAACGTTGATACCTCACCCCGAAGCCTAAGGCCTCGAACCTGAGATAACAACTACCATTTTGGGCAAGGAAATACCCATCTTCCAAAGATCCATGTGTTGGGTTCCATGTTCCCAAATTTTTTCATGACTGTTTAAGAAATGGCTTTTCACTAACAAAAAGTGTGGAAGTTGTTGGACCCCCAAATCAAACCTCCGCCTTTTTTGGTCCATGGTGATCATTGGTACACACATGTGGGTATACCTTGCTTTGGTTCTAGAAATTCTTCACCAACCAACAACCAACAACCACCCGGTGAGTCGAGTGTCATTTTTGGTATCCATGCCAAGGGTCCAGAATTTGAAAAGTCTCCGGACCGGGTTTTTGGGGACCGGTGACCAAATCATGGAAATTTAAAGGAACCCTCCCCAATGCCACGGGAAACCCCCAGACATAGTATGGAACTGGTTCTATAGCACATATCCTTTGTTGATCTTTTTTGCTGATTTGTTCGTAATACAGTCTATACTACGCATAATTTGCTGCTGTTGGAAAAAATCATTTCTTCCATTCGACGTACTACCAAACAATCTTAAACTACCCCCCCCACTTTGTACTTGTTGAGGCTGGGCATAGAGCAAATGAGAAATGAATGATTATTTTCCCTCCCAAATGATGAGCAATTGGGCAATGGGCAGGGGGTGAAGCACCAACCAGTTGTTCAATTCACACATGAGCAATGAAAAAAAACCTGGTTGGTTGGGTTATATAAGGGATTGTACTACCCAGTTATATAGGGATTACAAGAAACCATTATAAGGATCCCTATTAACCAACCAGTATAATGGAAAGTCGGAGGTTTTTTTCGTGGCTCACATGTCAACATGTTGAATTCCCTTCTGTGTTTCTTCCTGTCTTCGTCGCCATGATTGTCGAACCCCAACTACCGTTGTTTGGCAGTTGGAGCAAACTCTCATTCCGGACTTCGTTCCCTTGAGAACGAGTTGCAGGCCAGCTAAATTCTCCAAAGTCCGACAACAGCCAGGGAGTTCGGTGTAAAAACACACATCCCAAATCCTCCAAGTCTCAGGTTTTGACAGCAAAGGCCTTCTAAGGAGGTGTTTGGGGCTTCAAACAACACCTCCCCACAAGGTATTCAGAAGACTAACTGAGGATGTGCTATTTAAATGCAACTATGTTGTTTTTCTAGGAGGGCAGGTACTTGGATGATGATTAAGGATATTTCCATGATAAATGCTACGTATCATACAAACAATACATATCATATAATCATATATTATGAATCTATCAGCCAGTATACTGAGTTCTTGTTGAGTTTTTCTTTGTTTCCGTTTCGCAACTGTTTTCCTTTTGAGATTCATGTTTCTTGCTCTTCTAGAGTTTCCTACAGGCAAGTCCAAAATACACTGGAATCAATGAAATGTCACGGCACGGTTTTGTTACCCAGGTCTGCTTTGGGTGGTTAAGCGGCTCAAATTTCAGACTCCTGGAGGATTCAGGTACATATATTGATGTATATATATATACTGTGAGGTATATATAATATTCTTGTATACATATACAATCAGCACAAATGGGAGAAGATAGCACTGCGCGTCTACCCCCCACCCAGGATGATAGTAACAAATAAAAGTTTAGGTTGGAATTTCCTATTCAAAATGTAATGTCATCCTGGTGGTGATGATTGCATCCTGGGTTGAGGGTAAATCCAAATACCACTATAATAGCAGGATTTAGTCATGCTTTCAATCCCATAGGATCAATGTATGGTATATTTACCTACATTTACCAGAGAAATCAACCAAATGCAGGTAAATATGCCATATATTGATCCTATGGGAAACTAGCGTTAAATACTTGTTCGTAGAGTCCAGTGGCTTGACATCAGGCCCGGGGGCGAACAGAATGGAGCTTGCAACAAAAGCGAAAGCACATTCGAAACAAAACTCGCTATGTATTTGTGGGCCCTTATGCTCACTGCTCCCTTTTGCAGTCGTCGTTTTGGAAACCTAAACACCGAAGCTAACAGGGTATTTGGAGCCCTAGGGTGGGATACCATTTTTGAAGTGATCATTTTCGGCCAAATTTCCAAGTGGTTAAGAAAACACCGGCCAGCCATCCTGGCTGCCAAGTGGTGCTGATGTTTTGCCGGCGGGGGAAGGTCATATATATTCCCTAGCTAGTCGGACCCAACATCCGCCAAGTCCATATGGACCCCCTAAAGGCCGAACTTACCTCAGGAGATGTGAGTGAACGTGGGTTCATTCACACCTGATCCTCGCGTTCGGTATCTAAAAAAGACTTCTGATTCGATAGATTTAATATACACATGTATGTTTTATGTGGTGTGAACTTTCACAGCCTCGAGATGAGATAAGTGATGTTTTGGTGAGGATTTTGTTTCCGGGTGGAAGTCCGAGGTTGGTGCTTCAGGCGGCTGAGCCTAGTAAGCCTGTTAAAACTGATCTACTGGGATGTCCTGCCGGTACTTAGGAACTGGGTGATTTCACCCCTACATAAGTAAGGTCATTCACGTCCCTTAAGTAGGTTATAAGCCAACTTACGAACTAGTTACGATCACTTCCATGGACATCCAAGTAAGTGGTGGTTTCATAGTTTTAATTTTCACACCGAAAATTGCGGGAAGGTTCCCATTTTGACTCATGTTTTCAGATGGGTTGAAACCACCAATATAGTGATTGTATCTTGGGATTTGCGTAGAAACTGCTCCCTATTTACAGCAGCCAACTAATCAATTTTGAACTGACATGTTGTCCTGAGTTTGTCAAGTTTTATGCTTCGAAACGCAGGATATTCACTAAACCTTGAGTGAGTGTCGAACTCTGCACTGTATTTGATACATGAACGTTGTGAATACTAGTGGTTGATGATGTTAAAAGTACTGCAATCTATGAAAGCCTTAACACAAAGACGCACAAAAATAACTTGCTACAGTCCTGAATGACTTGGATTTGTTTAATATGATGTGTTCATTTTTTGGTTACTTAGTAATCATAGGAGTGCTTTTTGCAACCATGGAAGAAGCAAATCTAAGACAAGTGTTGGGCAGCTCTGGAGTAGATGATGTTATCACCGAAAAAGAACATGTTACCTTGTGAGTTGTTGGTCAATCAGGTTCCAGGTGGTGGTGTGAATCATTAACAAACGTACATGTGTATATTATGTGTCTATGATTATGTATCTAACATATAGATCCAATTTGATATTTTTATATGATAAATATGCATATATATATATATAGAGATCATTCTTATCCCTACTTGGTATTCGATTACCTACACTTGAGGAACTTTTGCTGGTGCTCATTTCACCAAGTGATTAATTAACAAGAACCCAACATCAACCATCAATTGACCAGTTTCTCAAAGCAGCTATATAGTGTTTTGGTAACTTGAATGCGTTTTTTTTTGGTGTTATTTCTACGATTCCTACCACAGGGATTCATCACCAAAACACGAAAAAAAAACATGTTTACAAAAATCATCAAGTCAACTTTGTAACCTACCATGGGGTTACATCATGATTGATCATAATGGTTACATCACAAATTTTCATCACCATTTAGTCACATTTTTTCCTTTCCCATCGAGTCGAGTCGTGAATTCCCAAGGATCAGACCAACCGGAATTTTGGACCGCGGTTGCAGAAAATCAGGTGATCAACTTCTTGTAGACATAACGGACATTTGTTACTTGCGTCTACACCCCCAAAAGGTAATCAAAATTAAACATGGCCCCTGAAAGATGGTGGTTGGAAGACGATTGTTTCTCTGAGGGATGGTATTTTTTTTGGGCGATGTTTTTTTGTTGGTAGGGTAGAGTAAGTCATCAATTTATGTGTTGAAAAAAGATATCCCCAATTATAGTAGTTTTCAGAAGAGGAGTTGGTAGACCCAAACCTGCTTTTTTAAACAAAAACGTTGGCTTAAAAGGTATTTGTATGATTCACGACATTTTGAGGCTAAACGAAGTCATTACTTCGTAACCATGTTTCTTTTGATGTTTGGAGGTGTGAAAGGGCCCCCTTTGAGTTGAACGTCAGGAGCTGTTCCACGGTCCAAAGTCAAACATATTCGCATTTATGATATTCAGAAGACCAGGTTGAGCCAAGGGTTTGGCTTTCTCAGTCCTTTGATCGACTTTGGTGAAAGGCTGGTTTTCGTTGTCGCCTACAGTGCCATAAAACACTATGCCCACCGCTTGTCCTGGAATACCTAGCTGACTGCCAATGGTGACCCAATCCTATACTCAGAACGTATGGAACCCTAAGACTGTCCATCCAACGCTGAGAATTGGCCGGGGTGTTGCTGTTGCCTTTCAAGACATGGTGCGGTCGCACCCGACGCTGGTGGAGAAGGGTTCGCCAGAAAAACATTTAATTGAATCGGTCTTGCTGATGGGTTTAGGTGCCTGGCATGATGGTAAATTCGCTGTAATGCTGTATGGTTAGGCCGGAGAAAAAGGACCCCCGCACCCAACGCAACATTGTCATTTTGAGACACAGTGCCGTCATTTGATTCTGTCCTTGAAAATGTTGATAAAATCTGATGACCAAGCTATACATGCAGTGCGGCCAGGGAGAAGGTCTTCAAAGAGATGGAAAACAAAATGCTTTTCGTTACGGTGCTCTATGAGTTCCTGGGCGCAATGTGCCAGGGGAGGTGACCACGGAGCTGGTTGGGGAGGATGTATTTTTCCTACAAACCCTGCATGGAAATCTGTTTGGAGTCACCAAAGGGTTGCACAGGGTTGCCTCACACCAAAGAAAAAAACATTAGGATTTTTTTTTGATGGTTTGTTGCAGCATCCAGTTGCTTGTGGCCCACTCACAGACTGGCCTGACGGACTATCAGCACCCAACCGAAAACACGAATATATTTGTAACCTGCAGTGTGGTTGCCTCGGTGCTGCACTAAAAGGGAGTTGAGCAAGGGAACCCTGCCCATGCCCCGAGAAGTCAGGTTGATTAGTTTATTTTTGGTTTTTCCCCAAATACTTACCCAGACGACTTATATAACAATTCAGCACCTTCCAATCGCCATGTTGCTCGAATATCTAGCCGTTGTACCCAGGGATGAAGACTTCACGGTGGACATGGCGTTACTTGGACAAACCGCGGGGCGCCGGGGAAAACCGTGATGTTTTTGCGGCACAAAAAGCTTTGGGGTTTGGGAATTGGTGAGCAATAAAAGGTCCCATGACTCTGATTTGAAATTCCATAGCACGCATGTGCACCATTTTTTTCAAAATCCCTTGGTTTGGAGCTCACTTGGTCAGCTACCCCTAACATATTGAATAAATATTCGACACCCAAGAATTGTTGCTGGTTAAAGAAACTGGCGCCTTGAGGATTTTTGGTGGGTTTGTCACTATTATATTTTCGCTCAAAATCCAAACAGTTTAACATCATGTTCATGTTCAAAAGGTCCGACATAGAAACCGTTTCAAAGTGGTAATGAAACATTGTTTGGTTTTTTTCCAGGATGAAACAGGCACTGTTTGATCCAGTGGCTACCATTAACAATATATTTTTTATTGAGTTATTTGCTGGGTTTGGATCAAAAGAGATGCCCCAAAATATTTTGGATGGCGATAAAAGGAATGCGGTAAAAGGAAATTGTTAGTCACCGTGGGTTTCGTTCATCACAACTAAACAAGATGGTTTGGTATCAAGAGGAAATTCGTTGAGCGTTTGTTTTTTTGTTGTCTGTGTTTGTTCAATTGGAGATAAAACTCCAAGTGGTAATTGAATTCACAATTTCCACATTTTCCAGATGCGGAAGTTCTTACGCTGGGTTCCAACTAAGTTCATCTTATTTTGCTTGGAATTTTCCAACCAAACTTTTCCGGTGAGTTTTGATGTTCGCTTCAAACATGTGTTCCAGGTCTTTGGAAACCATGTTTTATTTTCTTGATCCAAAAGCATGAAGGTACAATCGCACCAGTCCATTGGGAAGGATTGTAACTGGGCAAAAGGATTTTTTTCAGATTTTTCTGCTTTGGATGTTGGAATCCAGTGTGCACATATACAACGTGCTTACACGTGTCCTCATCCTCCAAAAGCACCTAAATTCAAATGGGATGATACAAGAATATGATTATTGCAGATATATCATATGATTATTGTAGATATATCATAATCTCAATATAGATAAATAAATAGATCTTGAAAAATATCAATATATTTATATATATAATCCTGTTTTACAGAGTCCTTTTTTATTTGACGAGGACTACTTCGTTTGGGTTGGCAATTTGCAATTCTACGCATCTACCTTCTGGTAGTATCACTTTCCAGATGAAAGCAACAACTAATATTTTTTGGCTAGAAATTTAGGTGTTTTTTTAAAGTCTGACATTTTGGGATAAAAGGAGTCAAAGAGATTCTGGTTTCAAATATGTACTTTAGGTTGAAAATAGACGGCACAGATACCAAAACGTAGGTTAGTAGAGGGTCCTTACTTGGAGGATCATCCCATTTAGTAAGTAGTTGATAACCATGGTTAGGAAGCCCCATAACTGGGGTTATTCTCTTCCAAATGGCCTTTTCATGGCTTATAAATGGGGGTTACTAACCACTTACAAGTCCTGGGATGATCCTCCAAGTGCAAACCAATATGTAGGGACGGCTACACCCAAGTGATGATGTCGCACCAACTTTTCTAGAATGTGTTATTCTGCTGGGGCAGTCTATTTCTAGAAGTCGCACCATCTTGCGTTCAGCTGCAGTCCAGTGTTCATAATCAGACATTTCTTTTGTATATGCAGTGTTCTCATCATATATTGCTGATATTTCTTGTGGAAATGATGTATGGTGGATTCCTTTTTTGCGTACGTGGTTCACTAATTTGTTGCGTTCAGTATGGGAGGAGCATGTTTAGGATTGATCTTCCACATGTTCAAAACTTCATCCGGTTGTGGTGTATATGTGATGTTTTCCTTAAAAATTCCAGATTCTAGATACACATATTAGATATGTGGGTCTCCTCACCTCAGGGGACAGATCTCGTCTCAAATGCAGGTGTGCCTATGGGAACAATACTATAAGAGTAGGTAAGATCCATATCTAACACTAGTGCAGACAGCAAGAAGAGCAGCTTGTCCCTACTATTTTTGTGCCAAGCCTTTTTCTGTGTGATTTTTACACATAGAGGGAACCCATGTTGGATTTGCAACTCGGGGACCTCGTCCGGACCTCGTCCAGACCTCGTCCGGACCTCGTCTAAATGCACCATTTTTTCGATTTATAGACACATCCATATTATTTAGATCATTGCGCAATAGGATTCCCCACATACGGTCGAAGTATCATGCTATCTTATCCCTACATTAAATTACCCATCTTAAGGCGTTGTCCCAGCAGATGCCCCCAAAGTCTCCTGAATCCAGCGTTTAGATTGGAATTCGCACATCTTTACCACATTCGAACTGATGAAAACAACATGGTTTTACCCTATGGTGTGACTTGCGTTCACAATGGGTTTTACGTGTTTTGAGATAATCTGTTGTGATGACTTTTCTGCTGAATCATCGGCGTTCCATTGGGATAAATTTGTGGAGTGACTTTTTGGACACCATGGCGTGCGGCGTTCCATTGGGGGAAGCATCCCGGGGACAAAGTTGGTGGGACTTCCGCGTCTCGCTGTAGCCGTCTACCTTTCAATTACTGTAGTGAGTTGGCTCGGGACCTCGATACCCCCAAACGCATCGTTTAAACATCCCACATTCCCATGATTGATCCATGGAAATGGTATATTATGATGTATTTACCCTACATGAATGGTTGATTTTTATGGTAAATTAGTAGGTAAATATACCATACATGGATCCTATGCATGGCATTTTTCAGACGACATCCTCACAACGGATTTTGGAAGATTAGGGATAGAGGTTTGGCCTTCATCATTGAATAAGTGGCGGGCGAAGAGTTTTTTGTTCAACTTTGCAATTTCTTTGCTGGTAGATTACAAGAACCTATATGCGAATGGGGGTGTGTCTGGAGCAATGAAATCCATTGTTTTCTTGCAACATTAACTAGTTCACTAGTTCCAGATGTTTAGCGGTCCATTTTTTTGGTACATACAACTTGTTACCTGTTTTATTTTCGGGACCTTATAGTATCGCAGAAGTAACTCACTAGTCTGGTGGTAGCAGTGTGGGCTACAAAACGATATAGTAAGCAGTTGCATTCCAAAATAGGAGTGCCGTGGTGGTGAGAGAAAACGATGTTTCAGAACAAGTGCAAGGCTTTCAGTTTTTGACATCCGAAGACTATTTAAAAAGAAAAACACAACGCGCCAGCAGGACTCGAGATATTTGTTTCCAAAACAGATGTGTGTTTCCCACTGAGCCCAAGATATGTTAATTCATTATGGCATCCAAAAATGCATTCCGGGGTTTGTGGAGTTTCCTGTAAATAATCTTCGATGGGCGAGAGGTTTGGATGCTAGACATGTATGTAATCAATATATATATATAAACGTATGTAATATATGTTTGTTTTGATATTTAGTCAATTTAGATCAATTTAGTATACATTTTTTGGTGTTTTTACTTTGTATTCCAGTGAATTGCCAGCATTTCCCCACTATCGGAGGTTGTTACTGGAATTGTTTCATTGTTTTTTTTCAGTAGATGTTGGAGCTGTGTGAATTCGGACATTTGTTGGCTTAAACGGACCAAAGTTTCGAGTGATTCGAGTCGGAAGGGATTTGGGATTGCAACTCAGTATCTTTTTTCTTTCTCTTGGTTTTGGATTGATGTTTTTTCTATTTTAGTTTTATGAAACTTTATCCTTATATAGCAGGAATGTGCTTAGCAGCGCAGTTTTGCTGGGTGCTGGGATAACAAACTACCAACTATATCTATAACCATGTCCGTTTCCCATGTCTTCCCAAATCACTTACGGCATCCAGAAATGACAATAGGATTGAAAAGATGCACGGTCCCCAAAACGGTTGAAATCTATATTATATATATGATATATATATATATATATTTATTTATTCAAGACACATCTATTTATTCACCCGCGGTCCTTAAACATTTGTGTTGTCAAACACCCAAACGTCCCGTCCCCTCAACTCCCCGCGGTCCCTTTCACCTGGGAGAACTCTTCATCCAAACACTTTGCACCCTGCTGCGGGATGAGGTGAAGTTGACACCTGAGAAGTTAGACAAGTTGATGTATGAAGGCACACGTCCTGACGAGTCAAGCCCAAAGGCTAGCCCAAAGGCTGCGGCTGAGGTGCCCTGCGTGGGAACTTCGAAGATTTGTTCACCTTTGATTTTGGGATCGTCCTGTTAAAATGACAAAAAAAACGGATCCTGTTGGAAACGCCATTATAATTTGGGGGTGTTCTTATGTATTATGTAGTCTTCTGAAATGTATCCCAAATTGTTCGAGACTTTTTGGTTTTGGGTGACACAAACCGAAGGCGAAGCTTCAGGATGTTGTTTGGCGGCATAAGATTTTTTATTTTCTACTTGGGTGACTAGGAGAAGTAAGGATGAACAATATGGCCGGCTATCAAGGGAAAATGTGTTCTTTTGAAAGTCACGCCTTGTTGAGGACTCATTTTCTGGTTGTACCTCAGGTGTCAAGGGTCTTTGTTGAAACAACATTGGGATGTGACTTTGGGACCCCGAATTGAATTCGAATGATTCGAGTGATTCGTCAATTTCAACAACTCTGGAGATTATGTGGAGATTTTCATAGAAACAAATTGGCCAGATATCCAAACGGGAGATTTGTTCAAGTCGTGGTACCATTCAAGGGGCCTTGCGTATGAAAAATCCAGAAATTTCTATGGACATTTATTACGTATGATATACCCAGAGGCTCCATGTATGGTATATATTTACCTACATTTACATTAAACACTTGACCATTCGTGTAGGTAAATATAGCATACATATATCTGGGATATGGACTTAAGGTATCTGTAGCTTCAAAAGGCATCCATGACGAGAGGACCATGCGCCCACCCCAAGGTGGGCCAGGTTTGCCGATTGTTCAAAATAAATGGTCCAGTGACATGGGTAATTAGTTCCTCTAAATGGCCAAAAATAAATGTCTGGTCAAACTATAGCGACCTCACACGACCTCACCCCAAATGGTGGTTTAGTAAGGGAAATTAACATGGAATACAAACATGGAGGTTTGGTTCAGATGATTTTCCCTTCAGTTGGGTGATTTTTAGCTTCCAGCCGTTCATTTTCAGGGGTGGGCCCTGGGGTGCAATGGTAGGGGCCCGCCTTGTATCTCCAGGAACCTGGAGATGGTGATGAATCGCCAGAGCCACCTGCGATGATGAAAACCAAAAGTCATTTCTCCATTCGTCCCGACATGGGAAAACTCAAGCGTTGCTTGGACAAAAAAATTAAACAACCTAAGGGTCAGGGTAGTCTTGCGTCACTCTGGACAGAAATCTAGCGTTTTTTGAAGTAACGTGGGTTTTCTATATAGTATTTGTTGATGTGATTCCGCGCTTTTCAAAGGTTCCGTTAAATAGTGTTGGTTGGTGTTTGGTGCCTTTCGGATGGAGTTGTCGACGAGTGGCGGGCTTAGACATCGGGAGATGTCTCATCGTGTTCGACTTTCTTCATGTAAAAACTTCAATCAAAACAAGGGGCCCCATTTGGGTTCAAGGGACACTGATCAGTAATCAAACCTGTTATGTTTTGGGATGCTTCCCTTCCCACTAAAGGGTGACAATTCAAGGTAAAGTTCGGGATCCCCAAGCCCAAAAATTGAAGAATCCTGGTGGTGACTGGATTTTTGACATACAACAAGATCACCACTGATGCCCCACCAACCTGCAATCATTTTTTTTGATTTTGGAGGCCTTGAAGCTTCAATGGCCTTGTTCCCGTTTTCTTCTCTCGTTCAGTCTCGTTCAACTGAGCAATATGATTTCCCTCTCAAGTTTTGAGAGAAAGGTTGGATGGAGTCTGTTTTTGTTTACAAGTTGATAACAGTGCATGAAGTTTGGGTTGGACATACCAAGCCAATAAACAATAGGTATACCAGGAAATTTGGGTATTAAATTATAACATATTACTGCATGATAAAGGTTGTTTGTTTGTTGAGTATATCATTTATATCTATGATGACTCCTGGTATACCTTGGGTTGTCCCCCCTGGCCAGTAATAACAGTGGCATTTTTTGAAAGGTTTGTTTTTCGGGATCTCCTAAAATTAAGATCATTTTGGTGGTTTTCCTGGCATGATGGGCAGGGGGTTGTCCCCCAAGGTATATACAACAGAAAAATCACCAAGAATTTCAGGTACCTAAAATCGAAGTACTCAACCTTATAAGCTTATTTTGGGGGTGAGTTTTCCCTTACATACGCCTTACATACAGCTTTTATGGGTGAGGATTCCTCCATTTTAGGTACCTGAAACGTTTGGTGAACAAAAAGTACAACACCCTCTTTTCTCTTACCCAGGCTTTGTCGCTCTCTTGGTTTGGGGAGCTCAGCTGGTGGGTTAGATGAGTGAGTCAGCTGTTTGGCTGTTGGGCTGTTTGGATCCTGTTTGGAGGAAACCTCCCAGGATAGGATCACTCCCCCCATTTAGAAGCCATGAATATCATGAATGGCCATTTGGAAGGGGTCCCGACGTTGCCCTTAGGGGGACTTATCAAACATAGTTGTTACCCACTGACGTCCGTCCTGTGATGATCCTCTAAGTAGCTCTGGAGCCTTAAGCATCATGTCGAGTCTAGGCATCATGTGATCGTCCCCTGGAGGGGAACCTGTTGTTTTTTTGTTTGTTTGGAAACTTCCACCAAGTACTATTCAAGGTGGTGTTTTTTCAATATTTTATTTCTACCCCCGAGCCCTGAGGAGATGACTTGCATTGACTTGCGCATATTTTTTCAGATAGGTTGGTGAAAAACAACCTACATAGCATGTACATTGACCCTGTGCAAGATGTGCAAGGAGATTCCTGCCCAAAGAAATATACTTGATGTGGTTGGAACTTGGTGAAACATGTACTGTATTATTTTGCAAGATATGATCCAAAGCAAGACCGGGCACCTACAGTACTTGTTTAAACAGAGTGTGTTTTTGTGTTTGGTTTTGGAGCTTCACGGTCCCCTCGTTAACTCGGAAAGGCTGAAGAAGGAGAGGAGCCGCCAATCTTTCAAGATCGGAGCTTTGGTGGCAACAGAAACAAATGAGAAACGAGTTGGTTCTGGGTGGTGGTTTCAAATATGTTTTAATTTTCACTTCTATTTGGGGAAGATTCCCATTTTGACTAATATTTTTCAGATGGCTTGAACATCTTGAAACCACCAATTAGTTGTTGGAAGAAACCCGTCCTTCCATAATATAGTCATGTTTTTTATTTTAACAAATGGGTGTATCATGGTGTATCTCCAATTTCCAGTTTCCTTTAGGGTGATTGTTGACTTCCATGATTGTGATAAAGAGTAGGATAATGACGGGTTTATTGCAATTATAGTAACTCGATTAGAATGATATGTATATCCTATGTAGATTTCTTTAGAGAGATTGACCTTTGGTTGCCAACATGTGGAGAAAAGACACATCCGGGACTTGTTTTGTGCCTTCCCTTCTGTTAAATTCGACTACCGCAAGTCATAAGATATATTTCCTCTCGCTTGGTCGCAGCGTTCGGGCCTTACAAAAGGGATCACACTTCAGAAACAATCAATCTCGTTCGTCGTGTGCTGAGGGATTCTTTGGATCAATTTGCCGCTTGGCGTTTCATGAGGAAAAGTCGTGGTGCATGCGGAGGGTTTTCAACAATTTTGAGCTACCCTTTGTGGTGTGAGAGGACCCCCTTGTCAGTCCGAAGTGGACGTGTTGGCTGCAAGCTTTTTGGGTTGGCTACATGAATCTGTTAAACAAAAAACATATGAATTCGTTTAGTTTGGAAGACTTGATATCATTATATCATAGCCAGTGACGGAAAAGTCAGAAAAGGTACTTTGCATAAAATCTTCCTCCTGTCAGGTTTGCAACATGAGTTTTGGGTGAACTCTTGGGTGAACTCTTGAATGCAATTCAAAGGGTGTTGAAAAAGCTGCATTATTTCCCCGTAACGGACGTCCTTGGATGAAAACCATTTCGAAGTTAGGAGGGGGTGCGAAATGTCCAGAAAAAAAAAAACAGATTTCAGGGTTAGGACCAGGAGGGGTGCTGGACTATTGGGACTATTGGGACTGGTATATTTACCTACATTTGGTTGATTATTATATGGTAAATGTAGGGAACTATACCATACATGGATGCTATGGGTTTTTAACTTGACTAAAACACTTAAATTGGAAGGTAGCGTCAGGTAAACCCTCATAGCATGTGGAAAAGGCGGATGTTCTATGGCTATGTTGGACTACCTGAAAGTACTGGATGTTGTAGCATGCAATGGGAACAACCTGGACATTGGTAAGGATCATTTTTTGAACTGCCTTCTTGTTGTTTGCTGGACGAATATGGAGCATATCAGGCCTAGCCATGACCAAAGATTCATGTAGTAACCTGAGGTGAAATTTCACCGACCTATAAATAGATGGGAGTTTATGTGTCACCCTACTTTCATAACTGACTGCCATGGGTTTTTCAGCCTACCACTTTGTGGCCTCTGTCCGGATCCGACCGAGGCGTTCATTTGCGAACACGAGGCGTGCGAATTTAAGGTGCCGATTCCTGCCACTGTCAGCAAGGCATGGCCCCCAATGGGTTGGGCTGGGTGGTTGGATAGCTGGTTGGTTGGTTGGTTGGTTGGTTGGTTGGAAGCCGGGTTGAAGTGTGCCCCCAAGAACACCAGTTAGGTGAAATATATCTCTATTTATAGAGATTAAACGGTTAAACGTCAACGTTATTTCACCCTAATGAGACCCATTGATTTTTGGCCATTTATAGGGGCCCACCTTGGAGTCATACCCAGCTGAGTGCCCTTTTTTCACACCCAGCGAAAACGCAAATGGTACTGTTGATGTTTCAGAAATCCCATTTCCAACAACCTGGGATGGTGCTAAAACCTTGTAAATAATGGGATAAACCGGATAAACTACCAACCTCAACTGGTGAACGCCGGATTTCTGAAGCATCAACAGTATGAAATGGGTGTTTCCAAAAATAGGGGTACCCCAAAATGGATGGTTTATAATGGAAAACCCTATTAGAATGGATGATTTGGGGGTACCCCTATTTTAGGAAACCCCCAAATAGTGAAGTGTTGATGGCAGATATGTTGGGTGTTGATGGCAGACGGAAGGTGATCGGAAATTCTTTCTCCACGGATTTTTCCAGGTTCTTGTAAAAGGTGGTAGGTAGAATAGAATCATCCAATTGGCAGTTTTTTTAGCCCAGATGCTCCATGGGACGGGAATATTTACCTATATATTTATCATGAATTGATGGTAAATGTAGGTAGATATTCCACATACATGGAGCATTTACCTAATATATATATATATGTTTTTCGTTTAATATTGAACCATTGGAAATAATTTTGAGATTTTGGCTCTATCAGTCAATCCATGGGATATTTTTTGTGGATAGTCCCGGGCCCCATTCCAAGTTGGAACAATGCATGGGTTCCTTATACGGCAATCCCTTTGTCCAAAAGAATAGCTTATCACAAGGCAACGGTGCCAAGCACTTGCATGTTTGGAAATACATGTTCAGTAGAGGACCAGCTGCAAATGCTAGGTGTCAGCAGAAACAAGCTATACGAGGAGTATTCAATAAAGGTGTATACTAGGTGTGAGGAGGTACCATCAATCTATACAAGGACTATGACTATAAATTTTAGTACCGGATATTGCCGTTGCAAAGAACCAATTTTGCTTTTCGGGGTTGACCGTTAAGCTTTCATGTTTTGGGGGATCAAATCCTTCAAAAAAGGGGCACCATTGGAGATATCTCAGAAGTAGTCTCATATACAAACCCATCTGGCTGGCGTTTGTGGCTGGTATTAGTCAGTAAAAGATTTGCAAGTAGGCAATTTCCGCATCTATAGTAGCTACTTGGATGTGCATGATACTTAGTAACTGGGTTATAACCCCTATATAAGTAGGTTATAAGTCCCATAAGTAGGTTATAAACCAACTTACTATCTTGTTACTAACCTCCATGGACACCCTAGTAGGTCATAACCCATTTACATACCATTGATCCTCACTTCCAACGGGACATCATAGTAGTAGGGTGCCTTGCCCGTCAAAAGACCGATGTGGCTGGCCAGTTCAAACTGATGGTCTGGTTCCAGAACAACGTGGACGGCCAGCCCACCGAAGAGCTCATCGGGTAATCTCAGCCTGTTTTGATTCATAACAAGAAAAAGCACATAAGCACACGAACTTGGAGTCCATGCGCAACTCCCCAAGAACTAAGTTTTTGCTGGTCCATGATGGTTGACCACCCTGTTGTTAATTCCTGATTTTGTGAGTTTCTGGGGGGTGTATGTCAAAGGTTAAGGGCCTAGGGGTTCATTTTATAGCGCCGGGGGGAAGATGTTTGTTCACTTGCCTACCCGTAAAGCTGGACATCCCAAAGACGAAAACATGGTTTGGAGGTCGGAGTTTGGGTACTAAGCGAAGCATACCCCAAGCATACCCCCAAAAAAGCATCCTTCAGGTCAATTGGCATGACTGGATTTTAGGGAAGAGTCCGGGTAAAACACAGCTCAGGTCCGAATCACACTGTCAATCGCATGCAAGTGAGAAAAAGACAACAGTGGAGAAGTCTGTGTCTAAAAAAGTGTTTTGTTCATTGTAGGAAGTTGCTATGCGTTTCTTTTAAGGTTGTTTTTATGGCTAATCAACCACCCCCCCGCCAAACGTATCCTCCCCTCAGAAAATATTGATTTAAATAAGGCCATTTTTTTTTCTGGAAACCAATGGGTTTTCATAAGCCCTGATCATAAGGCCACATATTTCTGAGGGGGGGTACGTGATGAGGGGGGGTGGTTGACCTTTGACCAGTCCTAATATCTTTTTTGGTCATCCACCCCCGGGCCTTGTCATGACTTCCTGGCGGTTCCCAATAGGAGACGTGGTCAATGACTCAATGTCAAGATGCCCCTCCCTTCAACATGTATCTCCTGGTTGGCATGTGGTTAAATTGTGCCTACTGAACCCCAAAAATCCCTGGTTTGGAATCATAACCCAACTCTTTTAAAGTTGCCTAGGTGGTGGTTTCAAATATGTTTTATTTTCATCCCTACCTGGGGAAATGATCCAATTTGACCTAAGATTTTTCAAATGGGTTGAAACCACCAACTAGTTGCTCTTCATCCACTTCCACCCTGAAAAGCAAAAAATGACTAGACAACAACAAGGTCGGCCTTTTCGCCCCGGAAAACCACTTAGAAGTAGGGTGAAATATCTCCATTTATAAGTGTTATTTAACCCCACTTACCCATTTATTTTCGGCCATTTATAGGGGTTCTAACAGAAATGGTAGGTGCCCTCCTTGCATATCACATTGAAATGTCAGGTGAGCTGATTTATCATATGCATTGCTGATACCATTTAAGTATTAAAGCTTTTCTTACAGAATTCTACATGACTGGGGCTTTTTCATTGTAACTGTACATGGAGAAGTTTCCATTTTGCTTGGATTTTGTTGTTGGTGGATTTTATTTTCCACGGAAAGTCAATTAGCATTATTAACCAAATATGGAAAGGTAGACAAAACACTTCTACTACAACATTCCCCAGGGATCCAATCACCTTCTGAGAATGGTAATGGAACCTAAATATTATGCTGAGGAGGTGATTATACACCCCAAGCATCATCTGACAAGGTGATTGGATCCCTAGGGATCCCTTTGGAAAATATCTATAATTTCCCAAATATACTTCCATCTTTTCAAACTCGCCATTGTAAAACTGGCGGCAGTTGGTTTCGGCCCCGAGCCGATCATTATAAATGGACTTATTTCACACCTATAAAAAAAAATGCCAAAAAAATAGGTATAAACTGGAATTTTTCATAATCCCCGGCCTAAATGGGAGTGATTTCACCCTACTTCTAGTATGGTTTTTCGGGATCCACGGGGTTCAATAACCTCCATAAATGGAGTCACAACCCTATAAACCTTACTTATATCTGAATTTTTGTGCCGTTTATTCGGGGTCCCCAATCCCTCCCTCCTCCATTTCCCATGACGGATCCATGGGACTGGTACTGTCTACTTACCATAAATTAAACCCATTAAACGTAGGTAAAATATGCCAATCGCCCCATGGATCTCCGTCGGGGTTGGGTTTTTTCGGGTCCAAATCGCCAGCTTTTCGGAACCCTTCGACTTGATCTTGCCGGATGAAGCGGCGTTGATGGGTGAAGATCAGGTGTGGCTTTCCCGTTTCGGTGTTTTTTCTTCGGCCCTAAGTTATCCAGATATATCCTAGGGATGTTCCCTATATATTCCTAATCTGTGGATGGCATTGGAGCTTGTGATTTGAGAGTCGCTGTTTTTTTTGAAGATGTGTTTCATTCAAATTTAAGTTGGAGATACTACATGATATGGAGACACAGGGATGTTTTTTGAAAAAGATATGTTGATCATATGCAGTTTCTAGCTTTTTTGATTTACACGAAGAATGTAAGATCGCAGCTTAGTAATTAATTGCATCGGTCATTATATGACTGACTATAAATATAGCCTAAAATAAATGGGGTATGTTTGGGGGTTATCCTCTTAAACATGTTTTTGGAGTTTTCAAGTGCTGTTTTGGTCGAAATCGTCGCTTTTGTGTGCCTCAGCACACACCTCATGCAGCTGTAGTGTATGTACATCTCCCTGTAGGCATCCAGTCATAGATGATGATTGGGCTGTCCAATCACCGAAACGAAATGCATGGGTCATTTAGGTTCCATGAAACCATTCTCAGTTTCGGTGAGGCAGGATCCCTAGGGTCTAATATACAATCTAAACTATAAGTATCCCAGTTTTGGTCTGTAGGTGCAGTTTTAATAGACATTAAGGATCGCCCCCATTTTCGAGGACATGGGGGAAATAGAACTTGATCTGATGCAACCGACTCGAGGCAGATCAGAAGCGCATTCCTTTCTACACCTCGTGGCACACTACGTTGACCCAGGGATTGAAAATCATCCAGGTGGGGAACCCGGGGGTGAAAATCCCTACAAGGTGGACGTGGACCCCGAACCGAGTCTCGCTATAAATGGGGGTGACATGGGGCGGGTAGCCCCCTATAAGTGGCCGAATATAAATGTGTAATTGGGGTTATAACCCTACTTACAGGGGTTATAACTCCAATGTTTTTTGCTAGTAGGGGCCCACCTTGCCTATTGAGGATCAGTGTGAGTTTGAAACCATATCTCCTGAGAAGAAGAAGCCTTTTTACGGGGGTTCCAAACAGCGATCCTCACCAGGTATTTCGTGGATTTGGGATGTCTGGGGATTGGAGATTGGAGGACTTGCTTAAGTAGGCTATAAACCAACTTACTAACTAGTTACTAACTTCCAAGTAGATGATATATAATTGATATAGATGTATAATAAGTCAGCGGACTGTCATAGCTACTGTACGTTCGTCCCCAAATGTAGGTATCTATTTTTCATGCACAGATCCTAGCGGATACAAACTTATGTTCATTTTCTATATTGATTCTTATTTACTGTCTCTTGTACATAAAGTATGCATGTATACTGCATGTAAACTATAGGTGGTGGTTTCAGATATTTTTCATTTTCACCTCTATGTGGGGAGATAATCCAATTTGATGAGCATATTTTTTCAACTGGGTTGAAACCACCAAATAGACAAACATATATACGGTTATATGCGCACAGTTTGAGGATTTGGAGCTACTTAAGTTCAACAAATGGCTGCAAAAGCATGAGGGCATAGTTTTCGTAGTTCTGAAGGAATGAAACCTTTTGGGCACATCCATGAGTTTGAAAAACAGTCAAATGTAAACAACTGCATCCAAAAAAAAGCGAGTGCAGCTCTTGAGAAACCCAGGGAAACTTTTATGTTTTCATTTCAGATATCATTTTCTAGCAGTTGATTCAAGCCGTGACCTTTTGATCCCCTAGTTGGAGGTCACTCAACCTTTAAAAGGGTCACTTAACCATCCCAAAAAGGGCACAAAGAATTGCCAAGTACATTTGTTTTGCAACTTTGCCTCTTTTCTTTTGACAACATTGTTGCTGACAGCATGTGAGTCTGAGACGTGGATGTCCTTTGATATGAAAGGATCCTAGCAGATCAAGATTTGATTAGTCACCCTGACCTTTGGATGATCCTTTGAAATTGCAAATTACCAAGCTTTGAGCTTGCCGGCTATATACTGTGATTCATTGATAGATTTGATAGTTTGTTTTGTTTTGTTTTGTTTTGTGTGTGTGTGTGGTAAGCTAGCTATCTATTAGGTGGTGGTTTCGAACATTTATTATTTTCACCCCTACGTGGGGAAGATTCCCAGTTTGACAAATATTTTTCAACTGGGTTGAACCGTTGAACCCACCAACTAGTCTACTAATACTATGTTTCATCCACTTGGTTCGCTTGCGACAGGCAGATGATCCAGTGGAAGAGGCTGGGGGTCCCTGCATTCAGTAGGCTGGATGATCCAACTGCCAGTCAAAAACTGGATCCAGTCAATCATCCATGTTTCATGGGAATCTAAGGATACCCCGCCCAACCCACACACCAGGCACGGCAGAAAATAAGGCCTTATTAGTTAGGGGATTATTGAGTGACCATGACGGTTCATAAGCCCTTACTATGCGGGGGTCCCCTTAGATTCCCATGAATGTTTTAATCATGTTTGATGTCCATCTTGGATCCACCCCCCACCCAGCAACGCAAATGTGTTGGTTTGGGATTTTTAAGCAACCCTGGTACCGGAATCCTGGGAAGGGTGTGAACCCAATCCCAGATTGTATGGTATATTTAGCTACCTTTACCATAAAGATTGACCAAATGTAGGTGAATGATGGTAGATTTACCATACATTGAGGATCTGGGAATGTCTATTATGTTTGTAGAGGGAAGATGTTAATTGGATTGTTCCTTTCGGTTTGACAGCGCCAATTTGGGTCTCATAATCGATAGCTGTGAGCTGTGCTTTTAAGACGTCAGGATGAGAAGAAACGGATGGAGGGTGGAGAGATCCAATTACTTTTAGGGAGTTCTGGCTTGGATGTGTTTGTTGCGAAGCGTCTTATTGAATCTAAGTGGTGGTTTCAAATATGTTTTGTTTTCATCCCTATTTGGGGAAATAATCCAATTTTGACGAGCATATTATTTCAGATGGGTTGGTTCAACCATCAACTAGTAATGCTTGACCACTTTTAAGGACCTGTTTTTTTGCTAAAACAAGTTGTACACATTTGCGAGGGACCCCCAATATGGATGCTGGGAGTTTGAAATCCCACACATTTCCAAATCTATGGTCCTAAAACAATAGACTCAAGTGATGTGAAGTGTTGGTTCAATGATTTTGCCCACATACCCTGGGAAGAACTTCCTTCATAAACTGTTGGTGAAACATCCGGGGTATCTCCCAGGGGTATGGACGTTTACTAATACATGGCACATTTCCTCGAATGCATATATGGGACATGGGGTATCCAAAACATCATTTTGGGAAGGTGAAAGATCCAGCCCACATGTATGTGTGCCATCTTACTGTTGCTGATTTTCTTATGATTTGAACAAAAGAACAAAAACGTACAGTGTGCCATCTAAATGTTATTTCACCCATCTTTTGTTCACTTCCATTCATGAATGTAGGTATACATACAACGTAGCTGGAAAATATACTCCACTCGAAACCTCTAGATGGCACATCTCACAAAAATTCATCCCCACAAAGGAAAAAAATACATGTCTATACATACCACAGAGACCATTCTGGAGATGTACGAAAATCTATACGCACATGCATTCAGATTGAAGAGAGCTCAGCTCAAGATGGAGGATCGAAGAGGCCTACTTCTGTGCGACGGCTTCACGGGTGCCCATCGGGGCACCGGTGGACACATCGAAAGACGCGATGGTTTTGCAGAAAGCACCAATTTGCACCTCCCCCCGGAATTTCCGGGGGGTTGGAGCGCCAAGGGCCAGCCATGCGATCAAATATTCAATCACTTCAAATTACGCTGCAGATTGGCCTCTGACGTGCATCTAGGCTTCGGGAGCTCTTACTTTTCATCTTCAAGATACAAAGCATTACCTGTCGGTGCCACAGGACAGACTTCTTAATGACTTCTTATACAAACAAGTGTTTTAAGATTTATATATATAATATATATATATATATATATTTGAAAAAATGAAATCTAAAATAGGTAAGGGAATCAATAATGGTTCAACAAGAGTTTTATATATATATATATATTTATAGTATAGTATTTAATCTATATAGTATTTTTTTATTTGTATACATGTTTTGCATGAAACAAACTGAATGTTGGCGAGAAACAGTCATCTTAGATTGGTGGGTTTAGTTTTTAGGGTCAACCATCAGAGAATTGCTTTCCCGGGTTTTGAAAAAGATAGGGTTTTGTAGTAATCATCGTAATCCTGACCTTCCCAAAGCTACCACTTGCAGAAAAATGGATGCTGGTAGAATTTAGAATTTTGCGGCAGATTCGTTGGAAGATTTGGTGCCAGCCTATGAATCCGAAAACTCCTCAGAACTGGCGTGATTTTGAGGACACCCCTGCGTCATACAGGTTCGATCACCCTTCAGTTGGAGGGTCCAATGATTTTTACGGCAGAAAAACAACCACACCATTGCCTTAGATTTGTTTTTCAGGTGCCTTTTTACGGATTCTACCATGGTAAATCATCACTGATGTTGCAGATCATATTTGTTATTTGTTCATTTGCATCCAACATGCAAATCCAAGCATCCAACATGCAAATCCAAGCTTACTGTACTAAATTGATTATAGTTCCTTTTCTTGAGTAGGTTGTTCACGTCCCTGTTTAAAGGGTGAAATACAGCAACTTTGACATCCAGGGCCACCGAAACTGAGGTTCGGTAGTGTTTGGACCCCAAAAGACATACCAATCAAACACCGGCAGCAGGTATTTGAATGTCTATTGGATGTCCATGGTACTTGGTAACTGGGTTATAACCGCTAATTAAGTAGGTTATTTACGTCCCATAAGTAGGTGAAATCAACCAACTTACTAACTAGTTACGATCACTTCCAGCCGGACACCCCAGCAGGGTATGCAACTCCAAATCTCCTGCCTCCAAAACAGAATCCCAGGCTTGAAACATTTGTCGTTTCTTGTTTGTTTCTCTGAGGCCAAAACCTGGTTTGGAAGGCCAGGTTTCATTGAAAACTCCCGTGGGTTGGACAGGAGTTTAAACTCCTGTCCAACAAAAGTTGATGGCCAACCAGACATTTCATTGGGGTTCAAAAAACTGGTTACCGATTTACCTATAACCAATTTGAAGCAATCATTAAAGGTGCAGCTAGCTGACGATTTCAAACGTTATTTGGATATTTCTCACCCCGAAATTTGGGGAAGGTGAACCTAAACATATCCGAGCACATTTTGACTTGTATGTCTTTTTCCAGATAGGTGGGAAAATGTTCCCCCACTGACCAGTCCTTCGTGTTATTTTCATGTGTTTCTCGAAAAACAACTTAAGTACATTTTCCTCTACGGTCGTCGACTTTGTCATTTACCAAAAAAAAGGTGGGTTTGTTTGGAAGGACATTTTGTGGTTTTGGGTCTCCTGGAGAACAATATGGATTTGATGCTTCATAGCAAGATGGGTTTATTTGTTTCATCTGAAAAGGCAGGTGTGAGGTTCTTCAAGTCGTGACCTTGTTTGGACCAAAAAAAATAACCGATTCAGGGCTGAAAACGTGACCTCGTTTGGACCATCGTTTGTAACCTTTTCAGGGTTGAAAACGTGACGGAATCACTCCCGGTCCTTTTGAAGAAGCTGGGTGCATTAGTTGGTCACCACAAAAGGTAGTTTCGTACGGGAATCCTTCCCAAAATAGCCTTAATTCAGGGTTTTAAGCATTAAAGGAATTTGCCCAGATACATGATCCCTATGGATCTCGATACCTCTTCCCTGTGATAGTGTGTGGGAGCGATTCGGAGCCAGGGATGATGTATTTTCCTAGTAAATGAGGAGCTGACCTCAAAAAATCACAGGGCAGTTAAGCTGATTTTATGGATTTTATGGAACATGTAGGTAAATATATCATACATGAAACCTATGGATCTTAATTAATGCCTGTTTCTTGGGCAATAAAAAATTGGGAAAAAAAACAGAGGGGCCAGTGCCATTCACTAAACGTTCGTCCCCGTCCAAAATCCCTATTGTCCATCGTTGTTGTGAGGCTGAAGAACCAGGTGCGTGAATATTTGGCACCTCCTATCACCAAGGTGGGAACCTTAAAAAAAAACACATGGAGATCATGGCGGTTGTCAGCCAACCCCCCACGTACCTCCCCCAGAAATAGCCGGCCTGGCCGGATCAGGGCTTATGAAAACGTATAGAAAACCTATATTGGTTTCTCGAAATAAAGGGCGGCTAGACAAAGTTCTCAAAATTTCTGGAGGGGTTCGTTTGGAGGGGTTAGGTGACTAGCCATGAGATTGGTTGGTTTGGGGTACTTGGAGGATCATCCAAAGCAGTATAATGGAAGGCAACACAGGGTTTGAACACTGCTCATACATTTGTTTTTTGTTCAATCCTTACAGTATGCTCCAATCCCTTTTGCAAGTGGTTTTGGAGTGGGTTTTGGATACCTAAACACCGATCCTAACAGAATATTTGGAGCACTAGAGAAATACAATACAGGTGACTCAAGATTCCACGGATGCAGGTGGTTTGGAATCCTGATGTTCCCTTACAAATCATTACATTGAGGGCATCCCTGACATTCAAGGTGTACCCAAAATCCAATTATAAGTAGGGTCAAATAACTCCATGTTTAAGGGTTATAGACCCAAGATTCCTGTTCATGGGGTCATTCATAGGGCTTATAAGTTAGAACTCCATTTGGAACTGGTAGGGGCCCACCCTGTAAGTACTGTTGAAGTTTTAAAGGGATGTTTAAAAATGGCAGTGAGAAATTTACAGCCCGATTCACCCATTTTTACCCTGAAGTGCCATATGTTCTTCTCAGCTTGAATACACGAAGGATAATATATCACCAACTATCTCCCAGCAAAATTGGTTGTTTCTTCATTGCTCCTGATTCAGTGTGTCGGCAGAATCTTCCAACGGCTTATTTTACTTATTTTACAAGATTGACGAATGATAGCATCCTCAATGTCACCATTGAACTGGCAATCCAATAATTTACAGTGACCAAACCCCTGGTTATTTGCTGTATATACATATATATAGGGAATTCTATTACCCAATAGGGATTATGATAAGCCATTATAAGGATCCAGGATCCCTATGAACCAGTCAGTATAATCAAATTGTCAGAAGGATTTTGAACGTTCCCATACCATCCATGTATGGTATATTTACCTACATTTACCATATTTTACCATTAAAAACAACTAAATGTAGGTAAATATACCATACATGGATGGTAAGGGGTTGCTCATGTGTTGACTCACGGAGTTTTTTTTGGTTGCATTCTTGGCCGCCGGGACGGCCGAAACGTTGCTTCGGATGCCAGACGCATGTGAAGAACTCCACGGGCTTTGTGGATATGTCTGTGAGGGCAACCAAGGAGTATGCTTGGATGTCCCGGCCAGGAAGTTAGGATCAAAGGGTTAGTAAATGGATAAATGGGTTGAAACCCCATTTATAAGTAGGTTATAACCCAGTTACTAACCATTTACTAAATTCCTGGGATATCCTAGTGGGGGTGTCTCGAGGTCGTAGCTTGAACGGGGATGGAATGGATGGAATCAGCACAGTGAATTTGCACCTGGGGTTTTGGCAACGAAGCCAACAGAACAAGGTTCTGAAAATCAGTTTTTTGGGCGGCAAAAGGCCTATTCCTAGGGATCTAATCACCTCTTGAGAAGATATTTGGACCCCCAAGACCTACATCAAACACCTTCTCAGGAGGTGTTTGGATCCCTCTAATATGTTTAGGTGACATGTTTATTTTCGAGGGGATGCTCTTTTTTGGCACTCATGCCTGGTGCCCTTCTCATATGCTCCATGGATGGGAATAGAATGATGGATTTCTACATTAGATATTTGCATACATTGCTCGAAAAAATGTAATCTATATATTTCCCCAGGCATCCAAATACCTCAGAAGGAGTTTTAGGTGTGTTTCTGCCGTATGTTCCTAAACCATCAACACGACTTGGTCCTGAAATCTTGGATTTGTTCGTAAGATCTCCCCGGGATGTTCAGACAGGGAGCGCTCTTTGGTGGAGACCCAAACTTGTAGCACGGCTGGAAAGAGAGTAATTGGTAGTAATCGTACAATGTGGGCCCTTACCATGGTTATGAACGGCCTAAAATAAATGGGGAATTCGAGTTATAGCCCTACTTATATATGGTTATAGTTAAAACTCCATTTATAACTTATAACTAGTTTGGCCAATTTGTATTTATGAAAGAAGACAAAAACCAAGGAACATAGAGATCATTTTACCTCTTCCACCTAACCTTCCTTTTCCTGGTTGATATTCCTAACAAAAACCAAAAGAGAATCATCTGACTGGGCAAAGAAGACATTCCCACAGAATCCATAGCATGTATGTATGGTATATTTGCCTACGTTTAGCATTGTAGAGTCAACGTAGGTAGATCTATATACCATTCCTATGGATGCTACAAAGTGGGCCCCTGCCATTATAAGTAGGGGCCCATAACCCCACTTATAGGGGTTATTTCGCCCCAGTTATCCATGTATTTTTGGCCATTTATAGAGGTTATAGTTATAACTCCATTTGTAACGATCGTAGGGGCCTACCTTATATATATATATACACGTGATGTTATTCTACCAGGATGTCCGCAGGAAGTTAGGATCAAATGTTAGGATCAGGGGATTATATCACCCTAATATTTACACCAATTTATAACAATGAGAAATACTACCTATTGATCCGATCACCGTTTACATCCTAACTTCCTTCCTTTCCGGTACATGCAAGTAGTAGTTCTGAATGGAGTTGATCACCCTTATAAAATGGCCCTAAAAAGTTAAACATACAGCCCCGAAATTCATCATGCTTCACCTGGAAATGATGGTTTTCCAATAGGAATCTCCTTTTCCGAGGGTCCATTATCAGGTGAGCGATGAAAAAAAACACATGGTTGGTTGGGTTATATAAGGGATGAAATACTAGCCAGTTGTGTAGGGATCTTATTAATACACCATTATAAGGATCCTTATTAACCAACCAGGATGACTCATGCTTGTTTTGGGGGCCTCTTGCAACAGGTGCGCAACTTGACGGCAGAAGAGTTGAAAATCGATAAAGACTACGTGGACGCCATGAAGGATTTCCGATTTCCCGAGAGTCATCGGGTGTTCAAAGGTGGGGAAGTGATTTTATGAGCCAAAAACCCAGTTGAAACCCATTGGGGGTTGTGGTAGATTTGGATGATTTTGGTAGATCATCGTGGTAAATTACCATTTTTTCGGATGCATTTGGATGATTTTTCTAGTGCTAGATGGTAGGTAAAGATACCAAACCCATACTGTTGATGGTGATGGAAATCCGGCCAACTCACCAGTTGAGGTTGCTGGTTTATCCCATGATTTTCCACGTCTTTTTGCATGGTCATGCAGGATTTCTGAACCATCAACAGTAGGAACCATGGGAATGATATATCTACCTGTATTTGGATGATTTTGGTGGGTAAATGGTAGGTAAATATACCCATTTCGAACTTACATGAAGTCTCTGGGGGAGTTACCTTAAGGTCAAAATAGATGGCTTGCCGATACCAAAAGGTAGTTTAGTAAAGGGTCCTTTTTTTGCCAATATGTAGCGGAGTCCACCATAAGGACCTTGTTACATGGGAAAATCAAGCCTAAAGATTGAAAGGTATTGTCCCTTGGTGATGTAGGGGTTTCTCCTATTTTTTAGGGTTGTTTCAGGTGATTATGGCAAACCCTGTGTAGGGACGGTTAGCCATCTACATTTTCAACTACTGTACATGAATCTGGTCAAATTGGGACCTCGCGACCCTCCTGACCTCACCCCCCCTTTCAGGTAGCTTTTTGGGAAGGGAAATCCTCAAAAATTTCAGGGAAAATCCCAGGTTGGTTTTAGATATGATTCAATTTGACCAGAAAAAATCCTCTGGGTGCAGCTTGATTCTGGACAGTACTCGTGCCCCTTTTTGACTGGTGGGCCCACTCTTGTCGAGCTTAGTGGGGTAGTTAGTGGTTTCAATCTCGCATGTTGAAGGCATAAGCCCTTCACCAAAAAGAGTCTTTGATGAATCCTCGGGTGACGACTGTTCACATAGTGTATTGAAATTGGAGCAATGGAAAGGGGCCCCTGGTTGTTTAGGGTGTATAGGGGATGAAATACTACCCAGTTATGTGGGGATTACAATAAACCATTATTATAAGGATTCCTATTAAACAACTAGTATAATGGAAAGTAAGAGGTGTTTTTTTTCGTGGCTCACTTGGCCACATCCATAGTCGGAATTTTTGTTTTTGCTGGTTCAAACCTCCTGCATTAGTTGAGATATATGAATCAAACCAATTTCCAATAAAACCGAAAACTAGGCGATTCTCCATCTTGATCCATGGTGGATCCAGAATGTTTGAAACATCAACCCCACCTATAATAGGGCTTATTTCACCCCAGTTACCCATCAATGTTTGGCCATTTATAGTGGAAAACCCATGTCACTTCATGAAAAAAATGATCGGCGATAGGGGCATACCTTTGTTCTACCCATACGAATCCATGGGACTGGCATATTTACCCTACATTTACCATATATTTTTTTTGGTAAAATATACCTATACCCTAGGGATCCTGGCTCACCTTGTCGTCAGAGGATGAGCTTCCGGGGTGGACCCAATCATCTCCAACAAAACACATGGGTCCTTTAGGTTCCAGGTAACCATTCTCAGGTAAGGTGAGCGATCGGATTTTTAGGGGCATACATTCTCGCTGCAGGATGTGACGGTTGGCAACAGTGAGATCAACAAATCGAAGCACCATGGCTGCCGAAGAGATGGCCAAAAGCGAAACAATTTGGTGGTGACGGGCCGTATACCTCGGTTTTTTTTCAAGAACATAAAGAAATCACAGGGTATATATGTATTTATTTATAAATATGTGACAATATGCAGTGTGTACATATTATATTATATATATTAAAGAGTCTGATTATATCTAGATAGAGGTGATAGATAGATAGTGAGATAGAGCTGATGGTGTCTGACATAGAGGTGATGGATGGTGATGGACTTATGCCCCTTGAGCCTCACTTAACGTATATAACAGAGTTAAAAATCAGATCCAGCTGGAAAAAGCACAGAAAACGAACTCTTTTTTGTTTCTTTTAATACATTGGGTGCCAACATGTTCGGAAAGGTGGTGGCAACTCAAAGATTTTGTTTTTTTCCACCCCGAAACCTGAGGAGATGATCCAATTTTGAGCAATATTTTTTTCAAATGGGGTGGTTCAACCACCAACTAGTGTTGTGACAGTGGGAAAATACGTTGTATGAATGGAATCCAAAATCCAAGCCCATCATTTCAATTGTGAAACAGTGTTTAGTCACCAATTCCCACGACTGATCCCATGGGACCATTGCATTCTTACCTACATGACTAATTGCTTTTTATGGTATATGCAATCCTCCCATGGGATCCGTCGATGTCCATGGTACTTAGTAACTGGGTTATTTCACCCCTATATATGTATAGGTTGTATTCCCTTAAGCAGGTGAAATCAACTAACTTACTAACGATCGTTAAGATCACTTCCAGCCGCACACCCGGGAAATATGGAAATTATACAGCTAAACAAACGCCTTTTTTTTTGCGTTGGTTTCCTCGGTTTCCCCCCCGTTGTAACGCCACCTGCAAAATCTTCGGAAAAATCTTCAGGCTGAAACGTCACTTGGATCGTCGTGGAGTCGCTGGGTGGCATACCGAAACCGAAACCTTGGAAAGCTGGCCATTTTTTTTTGGATGCACTCATTACTTGCCTAGGTACTTGGATGTCCTGCTGGTACATATATCTAGAACCCCATAATGGGTCCCGTTGTTTTGATTGGAGCTTAGGCGTTTGTTTTTTGGGGTTGACCTTCAACAAATTCTTTGGACAAAATTTGTTTTAGCTTAACCCCATACCGTCCACGGGACTGGTATATTTACCAACATGAATCAATGGTTGATTTTTTATGGTAGATGTAACATACCAAACTTATTCCTTGGATTGTTTGTTAAATTTACCCCAAGAATCCTGACTCCTCCTTTGGAATGACACCCCGAAAAGGACCTCAAAACAGGTCGAGTTTGACACCCCATGACATCCAAAGGATTCTTAGGAATCAAAAAAAGGAAACTGCGAAAAAGAATCCACAAAACATCCATCCCTAAGATTTGCTGGGAAGTTCCTTTGGGATTCTTAGGGTAACTGTTTTTTATTTTTTGTTAAATCAGAATCCCTTTGTGCTTGGGAGTCTGTGTAGGGGAGAGCTGAAGCGAGTCAATCGAAAATAAGAGTGGATTTACCATCACATCTACTGAAGCTCTGAAGATAGTGTTGTTGTCAAATTTCTGAAAGTTGCATTCCAAGACACTTTTCACCTATACATCCAAAGTCCTCATCACAAGGTGTTTTAGGTATGTTTTGCGGGTCCAAATACATTCTGAGGAGGTGTTTGGATGTCTAGGGTTTGTTTTACTCAGAGGTACACACATGGGTCAAACCATACCACCTGTTTTTTTCCATGTTTGGCTAGTTTGGGGGGATTGTTACCCCCACGAAGTTCAACATAGCCCCTGAAAATTAGCCTTCCCAAAAGGAAAGTAGTCTTCCAACCATCATTTTTCAGGGACTATGTTAAACTTTTGGGGTGCATTAGGGTCACGGTGTGCTAACGGGATGTAAAGGTAACTTTCTGTGCGGACACTTGAGATGTGACACCTTCGGATTCCAACTAGACGAAATCGCTCGCAAGGTCCATTTGAAGATAAATTGTTTTTTGTTCCCGTTTTGTGGCATATGTTAGTTTCCTGGAGAGTATATATTTGATTGAAACAAGTATACATCTCAGGAATCCACACATTTTTGTCTCAACTGCGAGACAGGATTCTGAATTTCTGACCAATGTTGATATCTACCCAAAACCCTACAGTTTCATGGCCTTAAACAAATTAATGTGTTTTTAATGAATTTCATACCTAATTTGGGAATCCCAGTGTTTGGTTTGGGAAATGTGGTTTACTTAAGAAAAACACAAATTTCCATTCGGGAAATGCTAAGCAAAGATGGTCCAAATGACTGTCATCTGAGTCATTTGGCACTGAAGGACCTGAATTGTGGTTGGTGCGTTGATCAATTACCCCCTGGTAAGTTGCCCTCTATACATTCCCCATAGGATCCATGGGACTGGCATATTTGCCCATTTGGCTTACCTTTATGGTAAATGTAGGTAAATATGCCATACATGGATCCTATGGGTTCAGGAATAAGATGTGCAAAAATAATAACCAGAGTTATTATTCAAAAGGCATGGCCGGCATTTCAAACAAATCATCATTTCTAGATGTTATTCTTAACTAACATGGAGCCAAGAAAAAATGATGCTGAAAAGACCTCTTATCCTTCTGAGGGCTTTATGTTGAAATGCGTTCCATCCCAGTAGCAGCCAGCAACAGGATGACATGCGATGGGCGATCCAAAAGTAAACTAAACCCTCACTGGGACCACCAGCGGTTTCCATACTGGGAACAACCGACATAGATTAATAGTTTTGAGAAGATTGAGGGAGACCACTGAAATGAAGGGTTTCGGTTTCAGTATCAAAACTTCTCAAATTTTGGGTACATCCTGAGTCATGTCATGCCATACCCAGAGGATTTATGGGACGATTGTATATTTACCTACATTTAAATAATATTGATATTTATGGTTTTCATGGATAGGTAAATATACCATCGCCCCATGGATGGATATATATTTATGGATGGGATAAAACACAACCGAACTCATCCCCAAAGTCACTCTCGGGTTGAACCGAACTGAACCCAAAACCTGCAGATTTTGTCCAACTTCTTCGGATTGCAGGAGAACTCAGATCTCCCCACGGGGATGAGTTGGTGAACAAAAACTGCCATTTCGCTTGGTTGGTGAATCTACGAAAACGATTTGACTAGATTTGCTACAGTACTTTACCAGTATATATATATTATATATATAATATATGCATATACCCGGATAGATTTAGTTTAGATATATACATGCAAGTATAGACCTTTGAAAATATCCCGGACATACATTTAGCCTCCAACCAGACCCAAATGTAGGGAAACACACCATACATTGAGTGTTTGGGTATGTATATATATATATATACATAGTTTTACCAGGGCCCTCCATGGCGGTTGCTTAAGGGATGTAACCCTACATCCAAATACATGCTGAGAAGGTGTCTTAGGTAAATACCTTCTCAAGAGGTGTTTGGATGTTTAGGGTAATGGCATTCTTTACCTCGAAAAGGTCCAGCTGAGATTTTGAATGGCAAATTTTGTACTTTTAGGGGTGTACATCTCGCTTGCACCCTTTGAATCTATTTGCAGTTGCATATACAATCTGTACATACCTCGTTTACTTGTGACTCTCCTCCTTTTTAAGTGGTTTGAGACCTCCTGGAGAGGGTCCAAACTCCAAAAGAAGGGGCCAAATTACCCTGTTGAGAGGGATTGTGATAGACCATGAAGAATTGAACCTATTTGAACTCCCTAGTGAACAATCAGTAAATGAGATGAGTAAACTTGTTCAGGATTCAGCGCTTGTATATAGGAACTTCAAACTTGGAAGCTTGTTTCAGATTTCATCCCCATAGTTTGTTACATCTATCGGATAATCGCATCTTTACTCATTCCCATTCTTTTGCTGCCCTTAAATCCTCCAGTCATGCAAGGTTGATGCTTCAAAAGAATTCAGCAAAAATCCAGTTGATACCGGATAGTCTTCCAGTCATACCTACTACGGTTTGGTCCTTTGGGCGTCCAGTCATACCTCCTCACTTGGGTTCGATCGCCCCTAGCAGTTATAAGTAGGGGCCCATCACTCCACGGATAGAGGCTATTCCACCCCAGTTACTCATTGATTTTCGGCCATTTATTGCGGGTTCCATGTTGAATTTCGCGAGTGTACTGTATTTATCTTCACTGTTTGGGAGATGTATCATGGGAAGGGGATACACCCTGCATGAAGTTCATCATGGCTAGTAAAACATACCTCCCCAAAGTATTTACACCAGAAATAAGGGTGAACAATTAAGGCCTTCCTCACAAACACCTGTGATGTATACATCGCAAGCATATCTTACATTGCATGTTGGTTGATTTTTTAGAAGTCCCTGCAACATACAGTCCCCACATATTGGTTTATATGGATTCTCTATATACTAACCCTACCTTTTGGCATTTGCATATTTGCGCCATCTACACATTTACTAATTTACCTTTAAGGTAGGTTGTTTTATTTTGCCCAGTTATGAACATACTTGGATGTCCACGGTACTTAGCAAATGGATTCTGACCCCTGTATAAGTAGGTTGTTTTTGTCCCATAGACAGCTTTTAAACTAACTCACTAACGATAGTTACGATCACTTCCATGGACATCCCAATGATTACCCTAGAAGATTCGTTTCATTGTGTATGGTATATTGACCTACAACCTACCACCAAAATCATCGAAATGCAGGTACATGTAAATCATTCATTCCCGTGGTTCCTACTCTTGATGCTTCAGAAATCCTGAAAACCACCATGTCTTTTTGTTTAAAACCTTGGGAAATCATGGGATAAACTACCAACCTCAACTGTTCTTTTTACCGGATTTCCGGTTGCCATCAACAGTATGTGTTCACAGTAGTTGAAATCATCAAGATGTTATGCTTTCATATGTGCGAGGGTCCATCAACTCCGGTTATTTCGCTTCATAACAGTAGATGGTAAAATCAACCTTAAAATAGGGGTTTATAGGGCCCCATTCAAAAAAGGATTCCCTATTAAAGGTGGGATGAGTGACCATCCTCAACATAAGAAGTTGATCGACCCAATGCACATACAACTTACAACGTTTACAAGCTCCAAGGCGCATGGAAGACACTTGCATCGATGGAGGCGAAGAAACCCTGAAGGCACCCTGGTGTTGGCTGAATTTTCCTCGACTTCGAAGCCCCTCAACAAAAACACCTGGGGAATTGTACGTAAAAGATGGGGATATTAAATAAGGGGGGACAGGGACAACAAAATCCCTGCCAAAAAAAAACAGAGAGTGTTTTTTTTTCTTTCGTAAGCATCAAAAGTCCCAATCAACCGACCATTATAGTTGGAGTGTTTTCAGGTGAATTGATGATCCTTTCAACGTAATGAGATTCATGACCAGTTGAGGAAGGCCCAAATCCATACTCAATCAACATCCAGTTGTTCCAGGAACTATACGAATATATACCATCCAAGAACTACACGAATATATACCATCAGAATTTCTCTCAAAGCCAAGTCTTCCAGAGTAAGACTTTTCAATGAGACGTAGATTCATTGATGCTGAGGCTTCCAAAATCATCCAAAGGTAAAAGCAGGTGTATTGAAAACTGCAAAAGATGCTGGCAAAACTAAAAGCTCCAACGAACGCGTTAAGACGGAAAAACAATCACTGGCTATAGGAACAGCTCACCTTAACGGTCAATAGAAAGGAAAGGGATATAGAAAGAGATCAACCCTTCGACTATCAAGGGAAGCTGATGACTACCCTCCACCCAAAAAAAAACGCATCTTCCCAGAAGAATTCTTCACCCCTATGAATCCTGACCATTGTTGTGGACACACCAGGACACAATGAAGACCTTCCTAATGACAATGTAAGTTTGACACCCCGTGAAATTTTCAGGAGTCTTAGGGATCGAAAAAAAAGCTGAGAAAAAGAATCATCCCTAAGATTTGCTGGGAAGTTCCTTTGGGATGGGAATCACCACATATGCCATAAAATATGACATCACCGAGACGCCGAATCCCTGGAAGAGGATTTTGGGTCTCGAAAAGATTTGTCAAAAATGTTTAGGTGCAGCGATTATAGGTCTGATAAAATTTTGGCGACCGAAAACACGACCTGGGCCCCCAAAAAGGTAGGTAAGGAAGGGAAATTCCTTGTTTCGGGGAAATCTAGCTTGGTGAAATATCATAATTTGGACAGAAATAGGTGCCTTTTTTGGCATTATTCTAGCTAAACGTTATGTGATAAAGGATGAACGATGATAAAACAGCCAAGGTCAGGTAGTACCTACAGGGAGTTATCTACCTATTAATTTCAGAGTGACCTTTACGGATAAACTTGATCAAAACCTTGGCACCCCAAACTTAGATTTGTTTAAGATGATGTGTTTGCATCCTACCATGGGATTCACCATTTTTCACCACCATTTGGGAGAATATGATATGCTTTACTTTTCCAAACATCGTTTCCAGCAAATCCTAGCTGTGTGAAGAAATTTTGGTGAAGTTTTTGAGGTTTGGCAGTAGGTCAGAGAGTACTGGTAATTGAAATCTTACAACTGTTGATCGAATTGATATGTGTGTATGTTTTTAATATTTTTTGGACCCCAAAAAACGTCTGATGTTCTTTGTTGGTCAAGGATACACACCCCTTGTGTTTACCCGAGTGTATACATGCAATGAAGTCCCTGACATCCTCCAAATAACGGATACAAAAAAACACCTAATTACTCTTTTCCCTGGGTGGTGTGGGATTTCGGATTTCGTTGTCAACACAAATCACACAGAATCAGAAGATCCCACTGCTTATGGGAGTCTAAGCATGCCCTTACGCCAGCTATTCAAGGATTTTAACAATCATAGTCCCTTAACAAGGCGGGCTATTATTTGGGGCCTTGTTTCTTGGGTCCCCAAACTTGGGTCCCATCCTTAGATTCTCCCATGGATTCTCCCCAGGCCCATCTGAAGAGGTTGGAGGATTTTTACAAAGCCAACCAGTCGGGGAATCCTGGGATGAGATGTTGCCGTCTGCTTGGAGGATCAACCTCCCAGGACGGGACTGACGTAAGTGGTGATCGTATCACCCCCATTTATAAACGGAACATGGAGTGAAAGGCCATTTGGAAGGGTGAATAAAGCCAGTTAGGGGACGAAACCGATCACCATGCTTACTATAACTACTTACATCCGTCATGGGATAATCCTCCAAGTGGATCCTGAAACCTTCTCGCATGTTTGCGGCCAGGAAAGTGCTGGGATCAATGGATTACAAACTACTTTATACGTAGGTTACAACCAATTTACTTGGTGGTGGTTTCAAATATTTTTTTATTTTCACCCCTACTTGGGGAAGATTCCCATTTTGACTAATTATTTTTCAACTGGGTTGAAACAACCAACCAGATTTACTAACCATTGATCCTAACTTCCTGGGACATCCTACCGTAGGTCTCCTAGGAACATGTATCCCTTGGGTTTTTGTTGGGGGTCACATAGTTAACCCACCTGATAGAATTGACCAGCACTTCCTGGCGGGACATCGGGAGACAGATTTAAGGCCTGAAAAAATGCTTCAAAATGGATTAATAAATGTTATGATGTGCCTAGAACCCAACTGCCCTTTTCAATCAAAACAAGGGTCATTTAAGGGTTCTAGGTGCGTTCATACATCTCATATATAGGATCCATAAAACTGGTATAATTTGCCTACTACATTTGGATGATTTTTGTGGTATTTGTATATATATATACATGATTATACATGGATCCTTTGGTTATGTCGACATGTTGTCAAGTTGTTCAAAATCAATCCTTGGGCCCCAACACTGCCCAACACGGGACCCGTAACCCTCAGGTCGACTCGATGGAATTTTGCCCTTCCAAAAAAGGTCGACTCAATGGGACGATTGTATATTTACCTACATTACCTACATGAAAACCATAAAAAATGACCAAATGTATGTAGATGTACAATCGTCCCATTGGGGCCTCTGGGATTTATATATACGTACAGCTTAACAACAAGCAACCTTTCATGTTTCGCATCACTTATTAAAACTCCCTCAAGGTTTATTTATAGTTTTATATCAAGAGTACCCCGGCCAGGCCGGCGGTTTCCATCAAGAGACCTCAACCAGATCCAAGATCCTGTTTGTTGTTCCCTTTCGAACTTGCCCATGGATTCCGGAAGTATCAACATAATTGGTATCACTTGAGGCATCACTTGTTGGAGCTCAAAAAGATGCTGATTTTTGGTTGGAGCTCATAAGATGTTCGAACAATATACGCAGAGGATCCATGGGACTGGCATGTTTACCTATTCATGTACCCAAAAAATCAACTACTCGGATGTCCCAGGAATTTAGTAAATGGTTAGTAACTGGGTTATCACCTACTTATACATGGGGTATATTGGGGTTATAACCCATTTACTGACCATTTACCAAATTCCTGCGACATGCAAGTAGTAGCCTGACAAATATACCGTACGTGGATCCTATGTGGTAGAAGAGAGAAACCAAAGGAATTGGGATCACAATCTGCAGACGTTTGTTGGCTTAAAACTGGATTGCATTTGACTATCATTTAGCTAACCGAAAGTATGTCCCATGTGCCATGAACAAATTCTGATAAATGAACCATAATCCTAATTTTGGAAGACTAGGGGCTTGATGTAAAATGAGGAGACATGTAAAAATCCCAAATAATTCAAATATACCCTCTTACTTGGCAGCTAAACGTTAAGCTTTTTGGGATTACATATTTAGTAGGGAAAATCAAGGTCAAACTTTTATTTCAGGGTCCAAATAGCTAAGTGAGCGCCTTGTTTTTTCCGCGGTTCCCCCGCGGCGTCAGACCTTTGAGCTGAGCCGGTGATTGACATGGGCAAGGAATGAACATGTCACGTGAAGGAAGTTAGGACCAATGGTCAGGATCAATGGGGTTATTTCACCTACCTGGAAAACCTAGTGTACCATTTTTTTAGGCAACTGTGGCTGGTTTTAGGGGTAAAGTTGATGGAAATTAACAGCAACTGGTTTTCCAGGTAGTTATAATTTGTAGGTATGTTGGCGTGAAAGAACCCGCTGATGAAAAACATTTTACCAGCACTTCCTGAAAAATCCTAGACAAATATCAAAACTTCAAGCATACGTGGAGCAAACTGCCTCAACATGAATGGAACATGCCTCAAACATGTGGGTGTTTCCAAAAAATATGGATACCCCAAAATGGATGGTTTATAATGGAAAACCCTATTAAGATGGATGATTTGTGGGTACTACTATTTTCGGAAATATCCATGTAGAGATAGTTGAAACATCATCAATCCAACCTTTTGCAGCTTCACCGTTTACCTTAGATATCAGTTTAACCGACTTTTTGTTGCACAGCCAGGTGATTCCCAGTGCTTGGTTTCAAACCATGTGGGTGATGTGTTTTTTTGTGGGATTTCTTGGTTCAATAGCTGGATGGATTCTAAGACTTCGGATTCAAACATGGTGTTTTTTTGGGGTTTATCATGGACCTCCTGGACCGCAGTGATGGTCCGGTATCATGACCAGGGACCGGACCTCGGGGTCATCTTTTTCTTGAGGTCCGGATGGACCGTCGAATTGGCGGAGAAAACGGACATGGGAGGTCCGGGGCGAAATGTCGGGGTTTCATTCGAAATGGGTTGTGGGTCAATTTTGGCAGGGGAAATTCGATGCCCCGGGCCCCCGAATTTCAAGGGGCACTTCATGAAAATAGATTTTCAAGGTAAATAGATTTTCAATTTGATTCCGGCGATTGATTTTCATCCCAAGAGGAAGGGATAGTCTTCTAATCATTCATTTTCAGGTGCGAACGAACGTTAGCTTCAGGGAGGGGGAATTATCCTAGGGTTTCGAAGGAGAATTGAGCAAGGTCACAAAGGATTATCTGTAGAAGGCTTCTAGTCCGACTGACGAATTCACTTGTCTCAAAACATTGGCCTCTTTTTCCAGATCCAACCAGTTATAAATGGATCGAGTTCTAAGTTATAACCTCCCTGGAACCCCAAGGCCAAGCATTTATCAATTGATGTTTTTGCTGATTTCCAACCATTTTCTATATAGAGATTTGGTTCATCATCCAATTGAAACATCCATTTATGAATGCTTGGCCTTGGGGTTCCCTTTGCCTGTCTGTACTGTTATAACCACCTGGTAGAGACCTCCAGGTACCCAATGGTTGGTTGATGGGCCAATGTCAATCACTACTACGAATGTGTGGTTTAAACCCAGACGATCCAGGGGACTGATATATGTTTTTTCCATCAAAAAAATCAACAAAGTGCAGGTAAATATACCATACATGGATTTGATGGGATAAATATACATTGTTCTTGTTTGTGGATCATGTAGACTGGTGTTGCACTTCCTTCCTATTTTTGTTTTTTTGTTGCCCCCATGAACCTCGGCTGATTTTTTTCAGGAAGACAAACAAAACTGGAGAATTTGCTCCTTGCACAAGACATTCGACGCAGCTTGTGGAAAAATGATGTTTGGAGCACCCAAGCGGTTGGGTGGATATGGGTGGATGGACCCTGGCACCTGGAAAAAAAACCTAACAAATCACGCTCACCTGAGGATTGGTGGTTTTGTTTTTTTTCCGAAAAAAAAGACATTCGATTTTTGGGGAGATGACCTGTTGTTTTTGGGGCGATTTGTGAGTTTTAGGAAGTCTAGGAAGTGGTTTCAAATATTTTTATGCTCACCCCTATTTGGGGAAACGATCCTATGTGACTAATATTTTCAAATGGGTTGAAACCACCAACTAGAAGTGTATGTTTGATTCATTGATAGTTTGTGCAGATTTCTGTGGTATATTGAAGGATGACTGACACTGAATTGGTATTATACTAAGTTGCAAACCACATACAAAACCACTCTCATTGCACATGGCAGACATAGGTATGAATCATAAGGTAGAATAGGATAGATATGGATATAGATATAGTACTGTGTTATTTTTCAAACAAACACATATTTGTGATAACTAGTGGATGATTATAAATGTTTATACATATAGATATATATGTATTTGTTATTTTCAGAGGTATGAGAATTGTAGATCTGTTGTTGGCTGTTTCCGTAGTGTGTCAATAATTCTGGAAAATTGTTGTGTTGCTCGAGGAGTGAAAAGTAACTTGGGGGGAAAGTATGATGTTGTACGGGACACTTGAAGCTTGCACTTGTCTTATTGCTAGGACTTGGTAGTTGAAAAGGAAGGCTTATATCTGAATATCAATTACATATCATATATACATGGGCAACTAGAACGACCTCAGCTGATCTTACTTTACATTAATGAAGAATCCTTCCAAAAATGACTTTAAGTTTTGGGTTGCTGAATTATTGGGTGGTGGTTTCAAATATGTTTTACTTTCACCCCTACCTGGGGAGATGATCCAATTTGACTAATATTTTTCAGATGAGTTGAAATCACCAACTAGATTCTGTCGTTTACCCATTGTAGATTGTAGATGCATATGAATATACAATTTATATACACAAGTGCATATATCATATACCAGCATCTTCCAAAGTGTGCTGTTTTAAAGGTTTTCACCCAAGGGATGGTGTTTTTTGGCACCCCAAAGATCATCCATGCAGCTTCATTTTGTCACCTACGCCCTTACGGCGGAGCGACGTGGGGCTTAGTATAGCCCTAAAAATGGCCGAAAATTAAATGGGTAACTGGGGTGAACCAACCCCTAAGCCTAGAACTTTCAAATGGGGGCCCCTTGTTTTGATTGAAGTTTGGGCCTTGTTTTGGAGGGGTTGACCTTCAAAAATAGAGGTCAGTTGGGTTCTAGGAGTGTATAACCCATAGGATCCATAAAACTGGCATATTTACCTGCATTTGGCTTAAATTTATTGTTTTCATGTAGGTGAATATGCCATGGATCCTATGGGGTAATAGATAGAACTCCTTACTTAGATAGTACCTGGTTTTTGGGCCCACCTTTTAGCACCATTTTTTTTTGGTCCGGAACTCTTCGCCATGTGTTCCTTCCATTTTTAATTACCGGGGGTTTGTTGTTTACCCACCTTTTTTTGCGGGGGGGATTTTTGTGTTGGGTTTCAAGGGTTGTTAGTCTTTGAAGGTGTATTTCAAACACCCAGTTTCAAACCCTATGGATCCTGGCTCACCTTCTGAGAATGGTAATGGAACCCAAACACTATGCGTTTTGGAGGTGGTTGGACACCCCAATCATCCTCTGACAAGGTGATGGGATTTTTAGGGAAAGGGAGAGATGTTTATTCTTTCATTTTGACGTCGGAATGAGTCACACCCAAACCTGGTTCAGTCGATGTTATGCTCAAAAAGTGTTCATGTTGTTTTTTCCAGTTGAGTTATTTTCCCTTGTTTTGCTGGGATGACTTTCCAAATGTATACCTAGGAAGTCCACAGACCAAACTTTGCCAATTGGTAGGATCGGGAACTCTTTATACGGATCATCCTTTCAAAAAACATTCTTTGTTTGGTCTTGGACTTCCAGGGTATAGTTTTTTAGGGAATATATTTCCATATTTCTTAAGTTAAGATTTGAAAACTCTAGTTGGTGAACTCCTGGCCTTTTAAACTTTCTATCCTTCCTGCAACGGAGAAACCCCTTCAGAAAAAGACAAAAAACTGCTGAAATACAGTTTGAAGTTTCGGCACCCTGGCTCGTTAAGTCACTAAACGGGGTCCACCATAAAAACCTTGTTGCATGGGAAAATCAACCCTAAAGATTGACAGGTATTGCCCTTGGTGATGTAGGGTTTCTCCTGGTTTTTAGGGTTGTTTCAGGTGATTATGGCAAACCCTGCTAAAGCTTCCCCATATTTCCCCAACGTTTTGGCCATGTTGAAAAGGACATGGAGAAGGCCATCGAAAGCATCAAACAATCCATCGAGGACTATGAAAAAACAAAGAAGAAAGAGGCATCGAAGCTCAATGTCGAAAGTGTGTGATCAGTGTGTCAAGAGTAGACAACCCCTTCCAAACCCTCAAATGCTCTGTTTTAGTAGGAGGCTTGTAATTTTCAGGCATACCCACTTGCCCGAAATCATAGTTGGAAGACCAATTACTCAGTTTTGGGGATGGCCCCTCTTCAGGGCATAGATTTTTGTTGTTTTGATCTTCAACAGATCTTTAACATTTGACTGAAGCCAACAACAGAGCTGTTTAACCTTAGCGCCGTGCTGGTCGATTTTAGAAGTTCGGAACTCCTACCTCAAAGGTTTGCTACTTAGGGTGTCCTGCTGGTACTTAGTAACTGGGTTATAACCCCTGTATAAGTAGGTTATAAGTCCCTTAAGTAGGTTATAAACCAAACTTACTAACTAGTTACGATCACTTCCATGGACATCCAAGTACACCGCGATATCCGAAATCTCGCCGGATCAGAGCTACCAACAAAGTCTCTAATCCGGACACCCCGCGCGGATGGGTCCACGCCCTGACATGGATCTCTTGGGACCAACGTTGCTTAGTGTCGCCGAAGCTTAACCGAGTCTTTTGGAGCTAGGTTAGAAATGGTGAGAAGGATGAAGTCTTGCAACGTCTTTTTTATAGAAAATTCTTGTTGGGACATGCCTTTTAAAATCCAGGAAACATGGGGACAATCACCAGTTTTGGCAGGACGCAACAAAGAAGGAATTTGCTTTGCCCTAGGAAAAAACCATGCCTACAAAACTCTGACGATGGGATTTTGAACCTTCGGTTCTTTCCAAGAATTTAAGTCGTAGGGAAAAATCTTCTGGAAAACAAATGGCTGGACTCTGAAAACCATGGTCTTGGATGTATTTTTAACGTGCTTTTTTTCTCGGATTGTACCCATGACATGGGATTCATCACCATTTTTCACCACTATTTTTTGTGACTTTCTGGCTTCAAGGTGCCTTGGGATTTGGGGTGTTCACCCAGGGTACGTCTGGGATGTCCCAGGAAGTTATGCTCAATGGTGAGGATCAATGGGTTATTTCACCTACTCATGAATGTGGTAGATTGGGTTGAAATAACCATTTAATATCACTACCCCCCGAAGTTCAACATCTCGCAAATCGGCCGAAAAGTTCATAAAGGAAATTCATCTTGAAACCATGGGAATTTCCAGCGGTTTTTCACTTCGGGGCTGTAACCACTGATCCTAACTTCCTGGCCGGAAGCCATCCAAGTCGTTTTGTTTGGACCTATATAAACTCAATGTCTCCAAGCTGGAGGTCAGGAAGGCCTCCAAGGCATGCAGCCTTTTGAGCAATGAAAACTGATTGTTTAGGGAATTTTTCGGGGATGAAATACTATCCAGCTATGTGGGGATATAGTAGGGGATGAAATACTATCCAGGGGATTATTTGATAAACCATTATAAGGACCCTATGAAATTTCCAGTGCAAAGGAATGCGTGGCTCATTTGAGCAATCTTTAAAGCACTCCTTTTTGAAAAAGGTTTACTGGAAGGTCGAGATACAGGATTTAGTAGAATTCATTGAATGTCTCTAGTTGGACGTCCTCACATGATATCTTTGGGTGTAACGATTTTGTCTGAGACTGGCCGGGCATTTGGGTTGAGAAAGCATCTTCTAAAAGGGCGTCTGGAATTGAACCCTAAGGGATGGTATTTTTTTGGCACCGATAAATTTTATGAAGAGAAGATCCTACTTGGAAGATCCAGGTAGGTAAAGAAGATGCGGTCGGTTGGATTATATAGACGATGAAATATGTGAAACCCTACCCATCTCATCTATACAAAGCACATAGTCAGCCATTATAAAGATCCCGGATGATGAACCAAATCAGTATATAATTCCCATAAGATCGATGTAAGGTATAGAAGTTTCATGATAAAAAACAACTAGATGTGAGTAAATCTGCCAATATGGAATAATACAGATACCCTATAGGGATTTCAGGTGAATACCTCCTCAGGTTTGGTGTCTTTTTTCGGTAGCTTTTGAGGGGCCCCCCTGGATCCCTAGGGATATATAGATCCGATTTGAGCCCCTGAAGGTGGATGCGAACATCAAGATCTACCCTCGATACAGGCGGATGCAAATCACAAAACCCCGCTGTTGGTGTTGGGTGATTCCCCAAAAAATACACTCCGCTACTTGGAAGGTTCAGGATACTTAGGATACGTGGATAGTAGCCAGGGTTATAACCCCTATAAGTGGGTTATATGTCCCTTAACTAGGGTTATAAAGCTACATATAACCAGTTACTAAGTATCCTGAACCTCTAAGTAAACTAACATAGCTGGCTGCAAAATGGACCTGGATTGAAGATGTACTTCCTATTGAAAATGGTGGATTTTCCAGCCAGCTATGTTAGTTTTCTTAGAGGGTATTCAAACAATTGGAATTTGGGGTGGATTTTCTCATGGATTTGACTCAAAAAAGGCGCTTTGTAATTAAGTTTTGATTTACTAAAGGATATGAAGGATGGTGAAAAAAAGCAAACAATTGTTTCGATTTTAGATGATCCATTGAAACAAAGAATCATTGAAAGAGCACTGAATATTGAGGGGTTGCAAAAGTTATATATATATATATATGTCTATATATGTTTGTCTACCATCAAGACCATTTGGTTTGGATGATTTCAAGGATCATTCTTTGCATTCCATATTCTTCCGCATTCTTCCCTACTTCCCGGGGAAAGTCTTTTGGAACATCAATGCCCGACAATCCCTTGGATTTGATGATATCCCTCAATACCCATCCATCACTACGGTGTATGATGTCACATGTCCGGCAAACATCCACTCAATGGGGACTGGTCGTTATACCATAGAAAACTATAGGTGTTTTTTAGACAGGAGTTTTATTTGTCAATGCACCCCTTAAACCCCCATGAGTCGAGTGGACAGATCGGTGCATGATTTTTGTTTTCCCAGCTACTCCCTGGAAGTTTAGCAGACGAAGATTTGCAATTTCCGCTTGGCCTTGGCCAATGGCTAACCTTTTTTTAACTTTTTGGGATTACATATTTAGTAGGGAAAATAAAGTTCAAACTTTTCTTTCAGGGTTCCATTCGCTAAGTGAGTTCTAGTAGTCTCCCAGCCATCATATTTTCATGAGCGTCTCGCTGTCCAACTTCCGAAGCGTCTATGACTTTTCATCTCTAGGGATACAACTCTGGGCCCCTACGTTGACATGGGGCCACTACAAATGGCAGAAGAATAAAAACACATGGGGAACCGGGGTTATAACACAACCCCTATAAGTGGAGTTATAACCCCTTATAAATTAGCTTGTAAATGGGTACTTGGGGTAAAATGGGGCTTTAAAGGTAGAGTCCAGGTAGAGTTATGGGCCGCTACTTACACCTGGTTTTCCGGGTTCCCACCTTGTAGGGAGGCCCGAGAGTTTCATCGTCAACCCCCCTGAGGATTACACAGCGCTATAGGGGTCCACGCAGAGTGGACCAGGCGCAGCTTGAACACAAGATGTGGGGGTTGCTGGGGGTATATCAACTGTATTTGGCGCACCTCCCATGTATTGGTTTATCATGATCCCTTACAAATCGCCACCTTTTGGGAGTGGTTAGCCATCTACTTTGACTACGGTGTACATGTATCTCGGATTGGTTGAAGGTTATTTTTTTGTTTCTGTACCATGATAAAATCATGATTAAACCACCATTTGGGTCCAAGCATTTTAAGCAACTCCAAGTTATATAGTTATACTGATATACATTTTTAGTACGGGAGCCCGAACTAAACCTTTGTTTGCTGCTGTTACTGGGAGGGGTCCGTGCCCAATATATTTATATTATGTATATATACGATATCGCGGTTGAAAAACATCCTTTCTAAGCTAATTACATATGTCATATGTATCATTTTATTGCATTTTATAACGTGTATAATATAAATAGATAGATTTATCAAACACCTCTTCGGAACCCTTGAAACCAACCATAATTTCATGGAATCTAAATATAACAAGAAATTCTTGCTGCACTGGAAGCGGACTGGATGCACGGGTTTCCATGTTAGTTTTCGGGTGTCTACTAGATACCTAATACGAAATCCTAGGACCTCAAAATATTTGATCCTTTCTTGGAAGGTAAATAGTACACAGAAATTTACCTAGTATTTGGAAGGTAACTAGAGATTACATGGAGAGCTTCAGTAGTAGATCAAATTTACCTCATCAGCGCCCGCGCCCAAAAAATAGGAGATTTACTCCAATCCGAATTGAGCAATGAAAAAAAAACTTCGTTGTTTAGGGATATATAGGGAATTATGCTACCTGGTTATGCGAGGGTTTTAATGGAAAGTAAGAGGGTTTTTTCCTGGCTCAATTGGTGCAGGAATCCGTGGACTTCGATACTGCGATACTGTCCGAGCTCAAAAAATTCAAGCAGGACCTTGGCTTCGCTTAGGTTTTTGAGTGGATGATTTTTGAGCTTTGAGTGGATCGCTCTGGAGTTAGCACCTGTGTTTTTGTTCATGCACTTCCCGAAGGGATACATGCTGCAGTTTGTTGAAAACATCTTCCACTGTACTAGTGTTGATGGTAAATATCCAATTATTTACGATGGGTTTTAATTGTACATCCAAACGGTGGTTGGGAATGGGATTTCTGAAGCATCAACTACGTAGGACTTGAAGTATATAAATGTAGCATTTTGTCATGGGTTAGTGCCGTGCCAACAAGAATCCCCAAATCCTGATTTGGGTTGCCTCTCGGCCTTGGGAGGTGAACCTATGCTTGGGTTCTAGGCATTGGATTCATGGTATAATCCCTTAATTTTTGGCCATATTTCCTTGTGGCATTGGGAGGGGCCCCCCACTACATTTGCAAGATTTGTTTGATCGGCTCAAACAAAAAACCGGTTGACAACGAAGCTGAGCAGGATCAAGCACGGACGGGCAAATCTATCTTGCACTATGTGGTGCCTTGGTGGTTTTTTCAGTGAACCAAACCCGAGGTTACTTCGTTGAACAATAAGGATATGAAGGATACATAAGGTTGGACATTCCCCCTAGTTGCTGCAATTGGAATCAGAACAATCCAGTTAGCCAATCTTAGTCAAGCAGTAGCACCAAGCCTGAGAGACTTCTTGGAGGATCATCCCAGGACTTGGTTCAGTGGTTAATAACCATAGATTAGTAAGTCCCCCAAGGATCGGGTTGTGGGACTCCTTCCAAATGGCCTTCTCATGGCTTATCAATGGGGGGCTACTAACCACTAAGGCACGATGTTTCAATATTTGAATCTAGATAGTCAACACTTTGCATGACAAGATATGTAGTAGCGATGGCAAGATATGGCAAGCGATATGGCAACCGAACCAATCACTAATCCTCTACAAGGTAGGCCCCTACTAGCTGTAAACCCCATAAGTAGGGTTATAACCCCAATTACCCATTTTTAAGGCCATGTATAGGGGTTATAACTCCATTTATAATGTATAACTACCCACTTTCTAGTCCCCAAGTATCTTAGGCATTGCCGTATTTTGTGCACCTAAAAGCTGCCCTTTCAACTCCGAGATTTGACGACTTGAGATTTGATGAACATATGTTTGCCTGGCAAGAAACCACCAGAAAACGTCAGAAATCTGGTAGCCATCTTTTGAATGTTCACCCATTTACAACAAAGGTTCATGCCCCATGGAATCTACCAGGCAGAAATGGATCTAATTTTTTTGAGGCCTTTTAACCCAGAGGTCCACCATAAGCACCAACCGTTACATGGGAAAATCAACCGCCCCTAAAGATTGACAGGTAGCAAGTCCCTTGGTGATGCAGGGTTTCTTCAATTTTTGGGTTGTTTCAAGTGAGCCACGAAAAAAAACCTCTTACTTTCCATTATACTGGTTGTTAAAGGGAATGCTTATAATGGCTTATTATAATCCTCACATAACCGGGTAGTATAATTCCCTATATACCCTAAACAACGAATGGTGTTTTCATTGCTCAAGTGATTATGGCAAACCACGCAATTTGATGATTTTGTTTTTTTTGGTGGAATCCGTCTCCATCTCCCCAGGTGGTTGGGAATGGGATTTCTGAACCATCAACAGTAGGACTTCTATATGTTTTACGTACATGGATTCCATGGATCCGACAAAAACAGAATCTGTTCATGTATGTAAATACTATACATACTATACAAAATGGATCCTGATGCGGTCGTGAAAAACTTTTCAGGGTTCATCAGAAAACATCACGGACTTCAAACGCTTCTCAGATGGTGGCGGACCACTTGAAACACAACAAGTTTTGGTCTGAATCTCAGAACGGTGTTTGATGATGGGTTTTTCGGGTTGTAATTTGTTTTCTTATTTTTCAAAGTGTGAATTCCTTCCAAGTGGAGGGATTTTTTTGTGGGCGACATTTTTAAGCAGAAACCAAATCCTTGGTTTTTTGCTGCATATTGGGATGGAAAACTATCCAGTTGTATAGGCACTATATATATATGGGAAAAAACAACATGATGAGGGTCGCGTCATTAACCACCTAGTATTTCATGGTTCATGTGACGTAGGGGGTGTAACATCCAGTCACCCCCCGGTTCCTCCTTGTCATGGTGTGAATGACAGGGTTCCCAAAAAACCCCGCGGAAATCGAATGTGGTGAGCCATTTAGGATTAACAAAAGGTGATGGATTTGGTGTATAATAGTATCACAAGCTGTAAAAGTGCATTGGGTTGACAATTCGGGTATTTTCCACAAGCTATTTGCACAAGGATTATCGCCTAATTTGGGTTGACGTGGTCCAGTTTCACAAGCTATGACTGCTTTGAGGGATTGTTGGAACTTGTCACAGGCTCATTGGAATGAATTTTACTTGTTGCTAGTCCAAGAGTTATGTGGTTCAAGGTATTGATCGAATTGAATAGCCAGATTCAAGAAAGAGATCAGAAAAATAAACAAATAAACATATCCATGATGTATTTTCCCTCAACCATACTTGAATCTTTCACAGGATTTGTTGGTGAGTTGAGCATGGTCAAAAACCAAGCCATTTCCCAAGCATTAAACGAGAACCAACTTGGGATTCCATTGATGGGATGTCCTGCTGGTAGATCAACGGATTATGCCGCACCCCGATAGGTCCGTAGGTTGTAAAAACCGTCCCTTTTAAACGGGTGAGTCATCAACCAACTTACGATCACTTCCATGGACATCCCAGTAGGTCAGAACTCATTGATCTTCCAGTTTCTGAAAGTCAATTTGCCTTGAAACAGTGTCTCTTGAGTATTCGAGTTGGATGTTTATGTGTTTATGCTTGGACAAGTCAGTTGGAGTCGGTGCTTTACAAAAAGTGTCACTTTTTTTGACAGGGTGGTAGCCAATTAATATCAATTCATCTCATAAATCCTTTGATCTTGTTTTGTTTGGAAACTGTACATACTTTCCCAACACAATTTCACCGAACGTATTTGGGCCCTCAATGCAGTTGGTGAAAAGTAGCACCCACCCGAACTTGAGTTTCAAAAGAAGTCTTCGGTGAATGGCGTCAGCTGACCATGGGCCCATGTGGGATTTCAATGGATTTCAATCAACATCCACTAGGATGTGCCAGGAAGTCAGTAAAAGGTTAGTAAGTGGGTTATAACCCCAATAGACCTCATTTAGAACTAGGTCAAATACCGCATTGATCTTCACCATTGATCCTCACTTCCTTCCCAGTACATCCAAGCAGGTAGGTGAATCACAAATTTCCCCCCCCGGACATTGCCCCATATAAAGTGATGTTTGGGAGGAAGGCGAGCAAGACTCCCTTTTTCATGCCTCACATGCCTTAGACTTGGATGTTTTTTTGTTTAGGATGTTTTTACGGATTGTAAAATGCAATAATTAAAGCACCATTTTTCACCACCATTTGTTGGAGAATTTGTGTTGGAACGGAACCATTTCTCAAGGATCAAAAAGAGTCGAGAAATCCAAGAAGATGGGGGGGGTGGGGCTTGCAGCTCTTGTAAATGCCGTTGGGGGCCTTCCCACTGGACTCACCAGGAGTCCAGATGCAATCTCTCCTCATGTCTGTGGCATCATCGTGACTCGGGGATGAAAGCCGGTGGAATGATGGATTGGGAGGTGAAACACCATCAGGTGGGAGGATTATGTTTCAAGCAGTGGAAAAAAAAACGCTCCAACTGCCATTTCCTTTTTTTCAAGATGGGCTCCTACTAGTTCAAAATGGAGTTATAACATGTTATAACAACTATATAAATGGCCTCATTGGGATGCGTAACTGGTGGGTTATAACCCTATTATATCAGTAATTTTCACCTTGTAGAAGCTGCTTCACCTTGATTCCTCCGAACAAATAGTCTTTTTGGAATGCAACTTCACCACTGGCAATTTCACCGAAGAGGGTGAAACATTTTGTTTGTTGCAGCAAGACATTGCCCCGATTTTCTAGTTGTTTTTTTTTGAGTGCAAACTTGCCAACTGTTTTTTTTAAGGAAACCGGTCGCAAGTGTTGATCTGATTGTTCAATTATTGAGTTTTCTTGTAGGGGTTCATATCGACCTGTCAAAGTGATCCGTGATTCTAAATCTTTGAGTCTCATTGAGTAGAGTTTGATACTGTTGATGGAAGAAGTCCGCAGCAGTTCATATAGAGAATCTCAAAATCTCCCATCACTTACAGGGTTTTATGTATGTCAGGTGGTGCACGATTTCTTCCATCAACAGTAGTACCGGTACAGTAGTAGAATCAGTTTCTGTTGGTAACAGGTGGTAGGCATACTAGGATGTCACAGGAATTAGTAAATGGTTAGTAACTGGGTTATAACCTACTTATACATGGGGTATATTGGGGCTATAACCCATTTACTAACTATTTACTAAATTCATGCGACATCCAAGTAAAGCGTGCATAATCTCCTTTTTTTGGGCATTGTTTACCCTGTGAATCTACCGCATAAACTCGTCATTGCCTTGGTTCCGGGAACTTGGAAAATCAGCTTCGCGGCCTTTCCAATGACCGCTTCGGTCGGAAAAATCCGGCTTTTTTTTGTTCGCCACTTGTAGGATGTTTAAAAAAAAACAAAGCTAAAACTATAGCCCATAGGATCTATGTATGGTATATTCACCTACATTTGGCTTAAATTTATGGTAAATGTAGGTAAATATACCATACATGGATCCTACGGGTAGGTGGTGGTTGTATTCACATGTTTGATTTTTCACCCGGAAACTTGGAGAAAAGATCCAATGTGACGGATGCGCATCTGTTTTTTCGATGGGTTGGGGAACCAACCACCTAGAAAAAAAACAGGTGGAAAAGAGTGATAAAACGTTCATCAACGATTTTTTCTATGTCAATGTTCATCCCCTCATTTTTCAAGAAATGGACTCCAAATCGGGGGATAAGCATTTTTTTTCAGATGCTTGAAAGGTGTTGAAACCACCAAACTAACCGGGCAGTGTGATGAACTGACAGCCGAGGTGAATAACACCCCAGATGTTCCAAGCGTTTGGGAGTCCCAAGATGGATGAAAAAGGGGGCAATTGGTGTTAAAACTGCAAATTGGGGCTTGGTTTCGGGATGTTTTGCAAATCAAGGGGTTGTTTTAGCAGTAAAGTTGCAGATTTGTTTGGGGGGAGATGGTGTGCAAAAGTTGTTTTTTTCCAAAGCATCTCGTTTGAAATTGATGCTGCTCATGCGTTCGTTAAATCATTTGCCTAGGATGGAGCTGCCAATCATGGCTGATAAACTCCGGTAAACTAACATAGCAATGGAAAATGGACCCTTTGAAGATGTATTTCCCATTGAAAATGGTGGATTTTCCATTGCTTTATTAGTTTACCAGAGGGTATTTTTTTCTGGAAAAGGAAACATCCATATGACTGGAGGACTACATTTGAATGAGTGTTGAGTAAGTTGTAACCACTCATTCCAAGGCCACCTGGCAATGATGGGGGTTAAAGTAGTATTCTGCAGTAATTTTTCTGTTCAAACCGGCTGATGCTATGCTGATGCTTGTAGACAAGCAAATGAGCTTTCGGGGTGGCCATTTTCAAATCTAAATGACGAGAACATGAGCAATTGGTTGGGGTTGAGCTGTCGCCAAATAATGAAGTTTGCTGTTTACTTGGGAACCTTTTTATTTGAAGATACAAGAATAACTGTAACGATCATGTTTTTCTGGTTGAAACCAACCACCACGACAGAAATTGCGTCTTTAAGCCTTTCCTACTCTGTGTTAGAGGGTTAAACAATCTCAATATCATGATCACAGCTGATGCAAAACTCACGACCACAAGATCATTTGTCCCATGCTCCACGTGTTTTTTTCTTTTTCGAAAATTCCCGCTTCTTACTGCTCCCCTTCACGCGGGAAAAACAACAAAAAGAAAAGCCAACATATCCAAATAGTCTTCCAAATACCAGCACAGGTTTTGTCCCTTTGGGTAGTAGCTTCTGGGTTTTTTTGGGGTCTGGGGTCCAAAATAACATAGCTCTTCACCCGTTTTTGGTGTTTGGAGGTCTGTTCAAAGCAAAGCAAAAGCTAGGTGGTGGTTTCCAATATGTTTTTATGACTTGGGGGAAATGCATGGAAATGATCCAATTTGACTTGTGCATGTTTTTTTTTTAATGGGTTGGTTCAACCACTACCTACTAGGCGTACTAGGGTGTCCACATCGTAAGTTGGTTTATTTCGCCTACCTACCGGATGTATATCCAACCTACTTATCTTCGGGGTGAAATAAGCCACCATGAGACCCCAAAACCATGAAACATGAAGGTTTTGGGGGGCCACCTGTTTTTTTTTTTAACCAGATTACTTATCATAAAAACCGACCTCTAAAAATGTCGGTTCCTTGGGGGTGAAATGGGTGTTTCCAAAAATAGGGGTATCCCAAAATGGATGGTTTATAATGGAAAACCCTATTAAAATGGATTATCTGGGGGGTACCACTATTTTCGGAAAAATCCAAATAAGCCCAGTTACATCCAGGGAATCTGCAGGACATCCCTTCTCCTCCGGTCCAGGTGAGATTGCAGTGCCACAAGTTCAATCAGCCCGCCGCTGGTGAGGATCCAAAAGCAAAGATCTCGAAGGCGAGGGAGGGACTTTTTTTTCGTTGAGAGAAAACCCCAAACCCACCCCTGGTTGGAGAGAATTTGAAGGAGTTGTTTTTTTTCCGGAAAAAAAACATTGGGTGGATCTTAGGTGGTTTTATATTGTTATTTTTATTTTGGGGGGGGTGTCTTGAAGTCTTGAATAAGCCACTTTATGAGGGTCCCTATACACCAAGAGGTTTCCATGGTGTGTGCAACCCGGTTTTTTGTTTTTTTGTTGTTGGATATTTCTCAGATTCGTGGGATGTGAATGCCAGTGGTATGGTGATTGATTGACAGGGATGCCGTTGGATTGATTATAGATAGGAAGTATCTTGTAAATGTAGGTACACTATGAAGATAGATTTGGAACCGTAGTTGGTGACCCATATAATGAAGGGTTCTCCATTGTAGGAATGGATTTTTGGAGAATTTGTGAACCTTAGTTGTGACTTCCTTTTGGATGAAAGATGATTGTTTTTTTGGATGATGAATGAATATAGCAAAGTATGATGAGAATAAAACTACTACACCCCTGAAAATCAACAGCTGGAACTTACAAAAAATCACCCAAGGAAGAAAAGGTACATGGTTTCCACTCCAATCATTTGACGTTTCAGTGAGCCAGGATCCCTACTGGGATGTCCATGGTCACCTAGGATCACTGGGTTATTTCACCCGCATATATAAGTAGGTTATCTACTACGTCCTTTAAGTAGGTGAAATCAACCAACTTACGACCATCGTCACGTTACGAATACTTCCAGCCGGGCATCCATCCCTACTACCTACGTAGGGTAAGTACCTCAACAGGACATCCCTACCTTTGCAAAGCGACCGAGGATATGGTCTTCCATCGCGAAACCTTGGGATCCTCCAAGGCCCCGGGTGGTTTTTTGTTGAAAAAAACAGCCATGGAGTGAGCCACGTGTCTAAAATATCCATGGGGCTGGTATATTTAACGGACCAGGAATGGTTGATTTTTATGGTAAATTAGTAGGTAAATATACCATACAAATACATGGATCCTATGGGAGTTGGGAATGATTTATGGATACATTTTGCGGTTGAAACCAGGTGAGCAATGAAGAAAAACCGGGTTTTTTTAAGGGTATATAGGGGATGGAAAACTACCCAGTTGTATCGGGATTATATATACCATTATAAGGATCCCTATCAATCAACAAGTCACTATGTATAATGGAAAGTTTTTTAAGTTTGGTAGATAAAATGAAAATCCATGGTGGGCAGAAGTCTTGAAAAAGCCAAGCTACACAAGAGCAGGCTGTGTCAAAAAAGCACTGCAAGGCACACAATCCCAGTGGCGGGTGTGTCGTTTGGTATTTGCAAATCTATGTTTCCCAGGAATTTTGTGGATGTTTGCGTTGATGAAGTCGAAAAATGCTCCCCTAACTGTGTGTGTTTGTCTTGGATTCTTCAACATTCAAACAACCGACGCAAGAACTTCAGGTCACAAGATGGGACCCGTCACCAGACATAGCGTTATAACTTATAACTCCACTTGTAGGGGTTATAACTTCAGTTACCCATCTATTTTCGGCCATTTATAGGGGCCCCAATGGGCCCTCCATTTACTGTACAGCTCCCACCTTGCCATTTACAGGGTTTGGATGTAGAAACCACCCACCATATTCGCTTCCGGCGAACATGACTGAGATTTTCAAGTCGATTGATTCCGTAGCTTCCACAAACGACTCAAGACAAAAAAACGTCCGAACATGGTTGCTTTTCCCATAAAGAAAAAAGCACGCCCTGGAAGTCCAAGACCAAACAAAGAATGGTTTTTAGGATGTAAAGGATTCCCTACTACCAATGCGCAAAGTTTTGGTCGACTTGGACTTCGTGAGAAAACACACCGTGCCGCCAAAGCATTGATTTTCGGGTCAAAGCAAAAACATACCTAGGTGATGGTTTCAAATATGTTTTATTTTCACCCCAAACTTTGGCGCAGATTTTCCGCCATTTTGATGAGCCTATTTTTTCAGATGGTTGACTTGAACCACCTTTCCGGTCTTTGCCTTCGGCCGCCAGGAGCTTCCTGCCTTTGTCAATGGTCGTTTGTGCTTCAAGGTGCGCCGTGGACGGTGACGGCACCCATGGCACCCATGGAAGGTGGTGGTGCAGCTGGAAATACCAAGCCGTGTTTATCTTAACAGGGTAGTTGGTACACAAGGTATATAAACCCCTCCTCAACAACTCCCATCGAGTTTGAGTTTTTTTTTGGGGGGGTGAATTCAGAGGTTTCCCATTTACAATCATTCAAAATCTAGATGCCCTGCCCTAGATATCCAAATACCTCCTGAGTCCAGCCATACCACACCTTAGGAGGTATGACTGGATGTCATCTGGCAGTGCTTGACATGATGCCGAGTTTTTACATCATCGCAAGGCAACAGATGAAGAAGCCGAAAAGTACTACAAGGTGCTGATCATCTCAAGGGGGGTTTCTGCGGAGATCTTTATTTCATTCGCGTAGATATGGCCTAATATGTGTGATTTTTGTTTGGGGATTAATTTAGATTTCTGAATTGCAGTGGATCGAAGAATGTGTGTATGTGTTGAGGATGTTGAAGATTGGTTGTGATCTGGAGACTCTATAGTGCTTTTTCAAGCATTAACTAGCCCCTTCATTAATCACTTCAGGGAGTGAGCTCACTTTGTGTACTACCCCTTTACTAATCACCACTCTACATTATGAAGAGGTTAGACCCTGGCACATATAGAAATCTAAAACATCAATGTCTTCTTAGGTTGTATTTTAATGTATGTTTAAAACATCCAGTGTGGATTGATAGGGGCCGCATCCATTGAACCTTCGACGAAAATGCAGTGAACCACCTCAGGTCCTTCCGTCCTTCCTCATAGTTGTTTGTTTCTCCAAAGATTTGAAGCACCGAATCAATGGAGTTTCCTGGTTCCCTTAATAGGTGGTAGGTAGCATATAATCACCCAATTGGCAGTATATACCACTTATATACCACTTATATATTGCCTGATGGGTGATTATATATCACCTACCACCTATTAAGGGAACCAGAAACAGCTATTGACCTAATGGTAGATTGTCCCGGTGGTTTGGATTCCTGGAATCCCCTTATGAAAGGGATTGTTGGGCCATTGGGCACCCCGAAAAAAATCCAAGGAAACACCGGGCCCCCATCCACCTATTTACCATTAGTTGATTGAAGTTTCAACCGGCTGCAAGTGGGATATGATTGCGTATATATAGAAAGTACGGCAAAGACAACCAGAATGTGAATATTGCTATAACTCTTCCACTGCCAGAAATCCAACTTCCGAATTGAAATGGAAGTAGCGAGATTACATGGGTTCCCAGTTACCCATTATAAGGCCGTTTCAATGCCATTTATAGGGGTTATAACTCCATTTATGTTCAAAGAGTTTTTATGTTCATCCTGAAACTTTGGGGAAATTAATGGAAGCCAATTGAGGAGTGAAAAAACCCTGGTTATTTAGGGTATATACTAAGAGGTTCACCATACTTAGTAACTGGTCATGTATATAGGTTTATAACCCTAGTTAGGGGACATATAACCCACTTATAGAGGTTACAACCCTGGTTACTATCCACTTACTAAGTATCCTGAACCCTGAATAGGGGATTATACTACCCAGTTCTATATGGATTATAATAAACCATTATATTTTCGGATCCCTATTCACCAACCAGGATTCAATGGAAAGTATAAGAGTTTGTTTTTTTTTCATGGCTCAATTCGGGGTCCACCATAAGAAAAACCATAAGAAGCTTGTTACATGGCAAAATCAACCCGAAAGATTGACAGGTATTGTCCCTTGGGAATGTAGGGTTTCTCCTATTTTTAAGGGTTGTTTCAGGTGATTATGACAAACCACGCAATTTGATGATTCCACATGAGCAGCGACCAAACCCTCCATGAAAAGACTTTACAAGGGGGTTGATCTGGGTTACTTTGGCGAAAGTAAAAACCCTATAAAAACCACGGCCGCGAAATGGTCACTAGGTTTTGAACACTGCTCACATGTTTTTTTTCCAGATGGGTAGGTTTTTGAAAAACCCACCAACTAGCAACTCCCATGAGCCCAAAAGACATCCAAGCACCCACACATCCTGAGGTTTTTTTGTATGACTGGACCCCAAAAAACGTACCGATCCAAACCCCGGAAAAACCTCAAGAGGTATGACCGGATGCTAAGGGTATCTTAATAAGTTTACTTCCCAGGACTGAATTGACTACCATGTTACCATGTTGTTTTTGGAGCAAAATCACTGATTTTGGGTCTTCCAAATCATGCCCTTCGGCCAAACCAACACAAATCGTTCGAATGTGATTCTTGGTGGCCGAAGAATATGTTAAAGACTTGTTTGTATCAACTTCACTTGCCCGTACCCTCCACTCAATGTATGGCTCACATTTACTACATTTGCTGTTTTAAATGTACACCTAGTAGATGGCGCGGCACAACTCTGGCTTAGTTTTCCGGGTAATGATGTTAGCCAAATCGGAATGGCGTGGCTAAGGTGGTATAGGAAACAATGGAAACGTCTACAACACTAACTGAGTGGACCTTGGGGGATCTGTGTTTAGTCAGTGGGATTTTTGAGGGGCCCCCAATAATGGGACCCCTTTACCCATACTATTCCCATACCACTCCCACAAGCAATTTGGTAATGGTATGGGAATAGTATGGGTCCCGCTTACCAAAAGGCGGTCCCATTGTTGGGAGTCCCTGGAATCACCCTTGATTTTTAGAATCTCTGTGAGGCCTTCGTTCCTGAATCACCAGAGACTTGGAAAGTTGCCAAAAAAGGGGCACCCGAAGTGCAAGAGTGGACTCCGGTCAGGGAAACCCTGACAAAAACACTGGTCTTGCATTTGTTTAAGATGATTTTTCTACGGATTGTACCATGGCAAATCACCATTAAACCACAATTTGAGATAATATTGTTGGCACTTTTTTCCAACCATCTTAAGCAAATCCAAGGTGGTTGCTTGTTATCTTCGTGTATACTGTATACTGTGTATATTTGCATATTGTGTATAAAGTACAGCTAAAATAGCCTTCGTGAATGGATAACAAAGGAATGAAAACACTGCATGGTGACCGTGATGTTTGACCATCACCCATTTTCGTGGAATACGGCACCTATGGGAAAGATATTTTCGAAGTAATTTGTAGCATTCCACATGAGGTTCGGAAAGGGTTCATCATGTGAGCAACGAGAAAAGCCTTGTTTTTTTTTTACGTCATATAGTAGGGGATGAACTACTACCCAGGTATGTTTTGTGAATATGATTGCAACAAATCATTATTTCAGGATCCTTATTAAGCAACCAGTAGAAAGGAAGTATGAAGGTTTTTTTGGTGGCTCATGTCTTGTTTTGTTGGGTGTGTTTTTAGCCGAGAGCCGAGAGCAAGGGGAATGGCAACCTTGGTTTGTTTCTGCTGGGAGAAGATGTTTTGGTGACCGGTGAGTGTTTTTTTTGGCGGTCCGATGGCTGTCTTTGTTATTATGACTTAACTCACCATAAATGTCATTTCAAAATTAAAGAATACGGAATTTCAGCACGTTTTGTTTTCCTCCTTTTTATTTTCTCATGCAAGCTCAGAAAGTCGTGTCGAGAGAAACATTTCGGATATCTCTGGCTTCATGCCAGTATGCCAATCATGCTATCCATGTTGAACTTTCAGGGGGTATACAAGGTAGGCCACACAGGATCACTAGGAGTCATAACCCCGGTTTTCATGGCCTTAGGAATGGGTTAGTGGATGTTACTAGGGTGTCCATGGAAGTTAGTAACTAGTTAGTAAGTTGGTGTATACCCTACTTAAGGGACTTATAACCTAGTTATATAGGGGTTCTAACCCAGTTACTAAGTACCATGGACATCCAAGTATGAATGGGTTAGTGGATGTTAGTGGGGTTATTGTGGACTTATTTCACCCTACGAAGCCCTAACTAACTGGGACTCGTGGGTATCAATCCCAGAGGATCCATGTATGGTTATATTTACCTATAGATTTACCATGATTTACCTAAGAAAATGCAGGTAAATATACCATGCATGGATTTGATGGGAATGTGTTTGAACATCAAATCTGCTAAGTTGTGGGTTGCTTTCAACTTTGAAAACCTGACCTCAGGTCTACCTTTACTGGGATGGCTTCGCAAGATGGGTCGGGACACTTACCACGGAGGTCAGTTTTGGACCGATTTCAATACTCTCCCGAATTCTAACATGGAAGTCAGATTTTGGCCTTTTTGGACTTGGGTTCCATGATGATGGTTTTGTTCATATTAGTCAAAAACGAGCTTTGGACGAGTTCCATGTTAGTAAAAACAATGAAAAAAACAATAACTTTCCATTAACATGGAACTTCGGCCAGTTTGGCCAGATTTGCTTGGATTCCCCAGGAAAGCCTGTATTTGTCTAGGGTCCATTTCAAATTAACATGGAACTCGTCCAAGCCCGTTTTTTTACTGATATGATCAAAACCATCATCATGGAACACAAGTCCAAAAAGGCCAAAATCTGACTTCCATGTTAAAATTTGGGATTGCTTAAATACTCCACACATATATATATATATAAATCTTTACATTTTTCATTTACACCCCGTGAAGCTAACGTAGAAGCCACGAATGTCGAATATTTTTAAAACTTCCATGTTATATTGACTTTTTATGTTGGTATGATTGGTATGTAAGAAATTTGAAAACTTTGTTAGTTAACACTGGTACACNTTTTAAAAGCAGGGTTGGATTAGGTGAATCTGGGGGTTGGAGATGGCGATGATGGTTTTTGGTGAAGATCAATGTCGTAGAAAAAGTTGCAGGGAGATTCCCCAAGAGCACTCGGTGTCCAGGGCTACACGTTAGTAAAACATGTTTTGGTTTTCAGCTTCCATGTTAGAATTCGGGAGTGTAAATGAAATCATTGGCTAGGAATCGACAAGCTTGAATATAGTGCTATTATAGTTTACGCATGACGAATTTTAATGGGGCATTTTGATGTTTTATTGATTTTTGCGTGACATGCTGAGCTTTGCATGAAATCGCCTATCAATGTTTGCATGATATTATCATTATATGTATATATATATATGTATATCTATTTATAAACAAGGCATGCAGGACCTTGGTGTTCAAAACTGGCGGATGAGCTCCATACAGTCCTACATATGCAGTCATACAAACTGACGTGATGTTTCATACCCAGAAATGAAGGCCTGAAGCGCGTTTTAACCTGCAGGCCTTATCCCATGACGGATCCATGGGACTGGTGTATTTACCGTTCTTAATGGGAAATTGATCCTATGGATCTTATTCCCCCCATTTCTTGGGGAAGTACGTCAGGAATTCCATTGATGAGCCATGATGGTCCGTGGTGATGGGCACGAAAAAAACCAGATAACCTCTCCCATGAGGGTTCCAGCACATCCTGTTGGGGTTGGATGTAAAAAGATCCATCAGGAAATCAGAAATGTCTGTCAGCCATCAAATGCTTGAAAAGTGGAATTTCAATGCAGGTGACCAAATTTGCTATGGCTACTTAGCAGCTTCATTCACGGATCATTCAAGTATACCGTAAATGCTTTGGATCACCAAGGTCACATCCCAACATTGCCCATTCATACGTGGTTGAAATAGCCAATCTAATCCTGTTTACTGTATATACAATTTACATATCATGCCCTCCTGGCCGGGACATCCTACTGTTAATGGAGGAAATCCTACACCAATTGCGATCATTTCACATTCTTTCAATCAAGTCTTCATCGATCTTAATAATTTGTGCAGAATTTCTTCATTCTTTCCATCAGAAGTGTTTGCTCACTTATCTAATGGCTGACCTGGCTAAACCTTTTCGGAATTGCGGATATTTTACTGGCCAAAATAACCCTAGTCTTCCAGTCATACCTTCTGAGGTTTGGTCTTTTGGGTAGGGTGTTTTAAGGCTCCAGTCATACCTCCTCATGGTTGGTGTTTGAAAGCCTGCTAGGATGTCCCGTCGGAAGTTAGGATCAATGGTTATAACACCAATAAACCGCACTTATAACTATAGGTGAAATACCTCATTGATCCTAACCATTGATCCTATAACTTCCTGGCCGGGATCTGAAATAGCTGAGTCGTCTCTGGCCGTCTGAGCCCCCCCGAAACGACCACGCCAAACCAAGCCACGTTGCGAAACCCAAAAAAACAGGTGAGCCACGCAAAAAAACCTGCTACTTTCCATTGAATCCTGGTTGGTGAATAGGGATCCTTATAATGGTTTAGTAACTAGTATTATCCCAATATAATTGTGTAGTATTTATGAACCAACCAACCAGTTTTTTTTTGTTCATTGCTCAGGTGGTGTCTCCTTTCCGCGGGGAACCTGCACCGTGCGCAACGTCCAACGACATGTGTGTTGGAGCACTGGCACTGTAGGGCACTGAAAAAACAGGCCCCTGGTTCTTTAGTATATATGGCTCGGGATTATACTACCCACTTTTATGGCGTTTCACATAAGCCATTGTGATTAAGGATCCCTCTTAAACAACCAGCATTACATGGAAAGTATCAGAGTGTTTTTTTCGCAAATCTGAGATTATCCCAGGATTCAAGATTGCGAAAAAAAAAAAGTATCATACCCAAGTCTTCCTTAAGTATTACGATGAGGTTGATAGGGTAGGGTGTTTTTTTGGGGCTGTTCCAAAAACATACCTTTTTCAAGTCATGGATCTGAAGGAGTGTTTGGAGGACTGTGCTGGTGACCTGGATGTATCCCTAAGAATCCAGACCCCTCCCTAGAGTAGGTTTTTTCCGGGCCGTGTGAATGCTAGACTTGCCTCAACTTTCACAGAGCCACCATCAAGTCGCCATTTCAACAGGTAACATAGGTAACTGATCTTCCAAACCCTTGCGGGATGTCGCGGGCTATGTTTGTTTCAGGGAGGGCTTCATTCAGTAGGGTTTTGTATCTATCAGTAGACCTTATATTTCCTCGCTGACTAAGTGCCGGTGCTGAGCCTTGTGCTAGCCCTGATCCACAAGCAAGCATTGTCAAACATGTCATGCCAGCTGGAAAGGTTTGTTTCTTTCCATGTTTATGTATAATATATACGTATATATATATGTATATAGATATATACATATACTTACAGTTATTTACATGTTTTTTTGAATACACATAATCATATATATTTGTACACATATATCCTAGCTGAAAAGGTGTGAAATCCCAGGTCATTCAAGTGGCTGTTGTTACATTGGAAGGTTTTTATTCACTTCTTTCTTTTTCGGCGCAACTTTAAAACATCCAAAAGCAGCTCGTAGTTCCAGGTTGTAAGGTACTGTTGATGGAAGAAATCCTGCACCAGTTGGTAGGTGGTTTCTCCCATTATTTACAGGGTTTTATTCATCCCAGGTGGTTGTTTGGGATTTCTTCCATCAACAGTATGACTGGAAAAAATATGTTTTTTGGATGTCCCGGCCAGGAAGTGGCCGAATCAAGGGTTAGTAATTAGGTTGGTTATAAACCCAATATGCTCCATTTATAACTAGGTTATTACCCCATTGATCCTAACCATTGATCCTAACTTTCTGGGGCATCCAAGTAGAAGACTTTCTTGGATCTGTTTTTTGTGTGATTTTTACAGAATGTAAATAAACCACCATTTAAGGGAGACGATTTTTGGAACTTTTTGGAAGCATCGAAGAGTCGCAAATCCAAGCTACGGTTAAGTGTTCTCATGAATGTTCAATGTCCAAAAAAAGCCTAAAAAAACAGTGTGACACTGAAGAAAAAGATGCAACTCTGACGCGAAAGAATTTCACTCCCTTGTGAATTTTTTATCCAAAAATGCAGGTACGGATTGGCCACTGACACGAATCAGAACCTCTTCCTTTACGTTGCTTCGGCTTAATTAAAAGCGTGCTAGAAGATGCCCTGTTGGGTGTGTCTGACAACTCAAAAAAAAACTTGGTGCCCCCCAACAAATCCATTCCTAGACGCTGGATTTGTATGGATTATTTACCATCCCATGAAAAGTGAAAAATGGACACACATGAATTAAGAGAAAATGGCACGGTAAATATGTCCTGCACGGAGTATGTGGGATTGGTTTTCCGGCCATTTCTAGGTTTGATGGCCAAACATTCTCTGGATTTGACAATAGGAATTGCAGTGGCAAGGTTCAATTGGCATCAATAGTGGTATTTCAGGGGTATTTCATGGGAGTAGTATGAAAAAAAAAGGTACTGGGATGTCCTGCTGGTACTTAGTAACCTTGGTATAACCCCTATATAAGTAGGTTGTTTACATCCCTCAAGTAGGTGAAATTAACCAACTTACCAAGTATATTTTTACCCACTTCCATGGACACCCTAGCATGGGAATTCGATTTGTTTCTGAGATCACAAAGAAAACATGGCCCGATCTCAGCTGTGAACAGTTGTTTTTTTTTGCTGATGTTGTTTTTCTCTTTGGGTGAAGATTAAAAACTACATCAGATGAATAGGCGACATATTGCTTCTGCTATGGTTTTCTTTTAAACTATCTGTTTTGGGTGGTGAACAAAAAAACCTCAGATTTGAGAGGTTGAACATATTCTGTTCAGTTTTGCATATTGGGCGGTTTAAGAGTTTGTTGACTCGTTGACCTTGTTTAAGCACACGATTATGGAATGCTTCCACTTTATATAAGTTAAGACCCTATTTTGCTTGGAAACCAACCCGACATCTTACGTCTCCATCTTTCGCTCAGTGCCGTGATCAAGCAACGACACCGGATCGCATTAGCAAGACTCAATTTAAGGAGCCTCGGAATGCACCATGGGAACGTTTGTTGTTGGCCGACTTTGACGGCAGGGTCGGTTTTAAGTTTGAAAAAATCATGTCACATGTATATTGAAAAGGGATGTTTGAGGATTTTTCAAAGCATTGTTTTTTTTAAAGGTTTTTGATAAGGATACAAAACCACTATATATACTCTGACAAAACCACTATATACCTAAACAACATCCTTTGCAGGATACTAACCCTAAGGATCCAGGTATGTCCTAAGAAAGGCACTATATCTACAATACTATTCTGGGGATGGGATTTTTATCCTACACTAGGGATACCCTCCGGTAAACTAACATAGCAACGGAAAATAGACACTTTGAAGATGTATTTCCTATTGAACATGGGGATATTCCATAGCTATGTTAGTTTTCCTATTGAACATGGGGATAGTTCTGGACTCTTAGGGTGATATATCCCACTTGTTGAAAAAGCAAATCTTATTTTTCCATCCACCGGAATGGAATGGACTCCTGTTTTCCGAGGATACGACCCTACTCTTCATGCCATGGGGTTATGGAATGGTAGATTCATGCCATTGGAAGCATGAACAATCTCACACAAATTGAGGCCTTAAGGCGCAATGGTGAACTAACCAACATTTAGGTACCCTGAAATAGAGGAATCCTCACCAACATCTTAGCAGTATGGATACGGCCTATGCAAGGGAGGGAATCTCCAACCCTTAAACAGCGGAACATAAGTGAAATGTTGGTTAAGACTTGTACACCCCTCCTAACATGGAACCTGAAAATCAGCCCCTCGAAAAGGAGGTTCCTTTTGGAAACCATCATTTTCAGGTTCCATGTTCACCTTGGAGGGTGTAAGTTAACTACGCCTTGACGTGGCGGCATTACGCAGAACTAGCGCTTTTGATTCTTATGATGCGGTTTACCGGCAAAGTTGCTTCTACAGTATCAGGGTAACACTCCTCCAAATGACGGGTTGGCTCCTTATGATCCGTGAAACGTTGGACTGCCCAAAATGAAGCTACTAATTTAGAACACACTCTCTAAAACTAACACATCGCCCCTTTTAAGAGGTGGTTGGGAAACAAGGTCGGGAATCCTTTTCAAGGACTGTATGTCCAAGAAATGGAATGCCCAGAATTTCGAAAACGCGATCACTGAAGCACTCTTGGAAGTGGAGCCCACCTACCAATTTACCACCGCGGTCAAAGCGGAGTCTATGCAGGAAGGCAAGGCTCCTCGTTTCTTGATTGCAGATCAAGACGTAGGCCAGGTCTTGGCCTTATTGACCGTGAAGTGCGTGGAAGACCTTACAAAAAAACAGCATTGTCCAACAATCGTCATTTGAGTGATTAGGAAGCGTGGTCAATTGAAGCACGGCCGCATCAACGAGGATGTGCCTCCAGGGATGCGGTCTGAGATAGAGCAGATTCTTGACATTCTTGGCAGTTTTTGCTGGGATTGGTCAATTTGCACTTTGTCCTTTTTCGGACGTGACCTGCCGGAGAAGATGAATATTCACCCCTGCGGCTTTTTTTACAGTAAATCTTTTGTGAGGAACAAGGAGATTCTTTGGCCGAAATAGGCATTGTCAGAGAAGGTACTCTTGGGTTTTCTTTCGTATTTGTACAGGGAAGTGTTGCTTTGAGTGCTTTTTTCAAGAAGTTTTGGCAATTTGTTGACCTATTTTCAGGGGCTATGTTAGTTTTAGGGAGAGTATATTCACTTGTCATTTTTGGCTTTCTGAGTCACATGAAAAAGAACATGTATATCAAAAGGATTGGGCAATAATTCCGCCGCAAAAAAATCAGCTGTTTGATATGGAGTTTATCTTCCATTCTTGAGCTTCCAATATATACTGTGTATATATATATATATATTTATGTATACATACCTGGGCCTGGAACCTCTTTACATTCCTGGAACCTGTTTGCCCTTTATTTTGGTGGTTGAACCCTCCAAAACATGGTATTTTCCAATCAAAGCAAAGGATCTGTCATTTGTGTTCCAGGTAATATATATATATTACATTACTTATTTCCTGCTTGGTTCAGTGATATTCACCAACCATCCGGAGAATGTTCTCTGACAGGTCCACGAGCAGCAAGAATTTGAATCAAATCACTTTTTGGGACCCTTAGGATCCAACCGCCAAAACCCGCAAAATCCAAGAAGGTGGGGTGGCAAGCAGTGAAACTATGGAAAGGTGCAACCCTGTGAAATGGCCTTAGAAATGAGTAAGTCCGGTTATAAAACCCTAGGTATATCAACTATATCTCCATGTAAAAAACTGGTTTATACCCCACCTTGTTTTTTGGATATTTACCTACTAATTTACTAACCATAAGTCATTGAGTTGCTAGTTATGGGAACCTTTTTTCCAACCACCAAAACCAGCAAAATCCCACTGATTTTTCAACAGCCTCCGTTGCCTCGCAGAAATGGGAGAATGGCATGTGGAAAGAGGCGCGTTAACGTTGAAGAATGTGACACAGCCATAGGATCCATGTATATACACCCCGGAAGATTAACGGCTGGAAACTAAAAATCACCCATTTTTTTTAAGGAAAATCATCTTCCGAACCATCATTTTCAGGTTCCATGTTAATCTTCCAGGGTATATTTACCCACATTTGGTTGTTTTTAGTGGTAAGTATATAGGTAAATATAACTAAATATACCCAATCTCATGGATCCTGCGGGACAGGTTTTATGGCTGGAACTAGAGGTAGTACAAACCGCGACAGGTTGTTTTTTCCAGGTCCTTTGTGCCTGTTTTTCGATCGAAGGTGGCACCGGTTGATATGGAAAGAATGATATTTCCCTAGGGATCCGGATATATGCGTCCTAAGACGGGGATTAATCATACAACGCTCATTGTGGGTATGGGATGTTTCGACCATCAATCCTACGAGAAATCGGGATGGCTAAAAACTCCTAGGGTTTAAAAGACGCGGAATTTTTGCAGAAATTAAACCCTTCAGTTGGGGACAATTCCCATGGATTCTTTCAACTCAGATGCTCAGAAATCATGCCGAAATTTTATCCAATTTTTTGTTGCTTCCATCTTCCATCACACTCAGTATGACGAAGTTTGGAAAAAAATGACGAATTGCGGCAGCGGAAGCACATCTTTTGTGGAAACCCACGGTATGTGTATGCCCGCCCTGGGTTTTCTAATTTTCTAGGTATATGCTGGGATGTCCTGCTGGTACTTAAGATCAACGGATTGTAACTCACCCATATATGTCCAGTCTCGCATCATGACCGGTTTGGTGTTGGATGACTAGGGATGCCTTTGAAAAATGTCATTTTGACCTCAAAAGTGACACTAGGGTCAGAATACATGGCTACGGTGTCCCCCTCCCAAGAAAAAGTGCTTGAGTATAGGGTCATACTAGGATGTCCCAGGAAGTTATTAAATGGTTAGTAAATGGGTTATAACCCCAATATACCCCATTTATCACTAGGTGAAATAACCCATTGATCCTAACCATTGATCCGACATCCAAGTACGGGCAATTTGTTTCAATACACCATCTACTTGTCTACTTGCACCATCAAAGAATAAAGTCCAAGTTAAAGGGCCCGAAAAACAGCAACATGACTGGCTGGGGCATTTCCACCATGAATGAACATGTGAGTATTTTCTACTGAACATAGGGATTTCCCAGCCAGTCATGTTAGTGACTCAGGGGTGTGGGCGTGAAATGGTCAAATGCGAAGAGGATTCCAGGTTTTTTGGGTAAGGACGTGTAAGGTCGGTAAGGTTATTAGTAAATTATATATACCCTCCAGGGAACTAACATATCCCCTACCAAGGCACTTTTGAAGATGATTTTCCTTTTCCCCAGGTGGGATATGTTAATTCCCTCGAGGGTATGTATATTTTTTAAGTAAGGATTTATGATCAACAGTTCCAGGAGACTATTCGTTGAACATTGGACATGACTTACATGACTTTAAATGGCTTACATGGCTGGATTTGCTTTTTCGGCAGTTGGTAACAGTTCCTCAAAAACGTTTCGTAAATTCATCAATGGGCTGGTAGTGATTCACCATGATAGAAGGAGATATCACTTTTAACAACTTCAAGAGAAGGGGCGGGTTCTCACAACAGGTGAGTTACCAAAATCTCATGATTCAAAGGAAATCCTGGATAGTTTCTGATGGGAATCCTATGTAATATGTATATTTACTTACATACATACATAGTCATATATACGTATTTATATACACATAGTGCATATAATAAGATAATATACATACATATAAGACCTCCTTAAACAACCCAAAACAAGCAGATTTCTAAGGCCTGTTCAGGTGGCTCAAAAGGCCGGCCTAGACCCACTAACCCTAGGGATCCTGGCTCACCTTGTCGTCAGAGGATGAGCTTCCGGGGTGAACCCAATCAACCGTTTGCCAAAACGCAAAGGTCATTTAGGTTCCAAAAAAACCATTCTCAGTTTCGGTGAGCCAGGATCCCTAGGTTTTTTTTTTTAGATATTTAGAGATACATTTAAGCATTAAAAAAAAGCAGCAAACATATTAAATATACCATTCATGGATCCTATGGGTTAGAACTCTGCCCCTCCTCTTGACTGATGCCACCAACTGGCACCCAAGCAGCTTTGAGCAAAAAAACAACCTCGTGACTGATTCAATGGTTGTTTCTGGTTCCACTTATATATTGCCAATTGGGTGATTACATGGTACCTACCACCTATTAAGGGAACCAGGAAACTCTTTTGACTGATGCCAGGATACCAGCATCCGAGTCTTGAATCGTGATGGTTCGATGGCCACCAAGCAGGAAGCCAATCGTGTCAGGGGACCAAACAGGCGATCACCACCTGAGATGGATCAAACCATAGTGTTGTTGGTTCAGAAATCCCAAACAACCACCTGGGATGTATAAAAACCCTGTAAAATAATGGGAGATAAACTACCAACCTCCCTCAACTGGTGAGTTTGCCGGATTTCTGAACCATCAACAGTATCACACCTTGTAAATAATGGGCAAAAACTCGCCAAGCAACCTTAACTGTGGTTAGCCAGTTGTGATTTCTTCCATTCGAGGACTGGGTTTGCAACCGTTGCATCCAAGTTGTGACAATGTGACTTTTTATACGGATGTTTGATATGAACCTCGCAAACCTAGGAGTTTTTTTTGTTGAATCTGCTGGATTGGGGTCCTTAGTGTGTTTTTTTTGCTCAACACCCTGGAAAATGTTCACGGCTAAAGAACCAACAATTCACCCAATTCGAAAGGAACATCTTCTGAACCAAACCTTCCTAGGTGGTGGCAACTCAAACCCGAAAATTGGGGAAGATTTCCAATTTGACTCATATTTTTCAAAGGGGTTGGTTCAACCACCAACTAGCTTCATTTTTGGGTTCCATCTTAATTTTCAGAGGTGTAATGATCTGGATTGAGTTTCATCAAGAAATGTTTGGTGAGAAATGATTCTAATGTTGAAAGGATCACCTAGTTATTGTAGAAACTGGTTTAACCCAACATGGATTTAACGCGGACTTGAGAATTTGTCTAATTTCAGGGAAAAATTATGATTTGTATAGAATGTACAGTGTATAGTATTATGCTATGCATATTTTACATAGAATCCATGGGCATGGAATCATTATGTTATAATTCCCCACTTTAAGTTGGTCATGTTTGTATACAGCTATAGGGTACCTAGAATAGCCATGCTTGAAAAACATACATGTTCCAACCCAGTTTTTGGGGGTATTGATTCGCCAGATTTCGGGGGGTAGTAACTGGATCAAGCTGAGCAAAAAGATCCAAAAAGCTGTTTTTTTCTGAGGTAAATTGGAGATGCTACTATAGGGAAGTGATCCCCCTTAGTACTCAACCAGGCAAATGGAACGTCACAAGGCTTTGGAACCAGGTTGACCTTTTTTTTTGTTTGTCTCTACTTATTTTTCTTATTCCATCTTATTCCCTATGTTTGTCAGATGTGTTTTTTACGGCAGAAACGATTTCAGGCCCAGGCCATGGGCCGGAATTGGTAGCTGGAAACGGACACATGTTCTTCTACTTAAAGCAAAAAGTTTGTGGAAGTTCGATTTAAAACAAGCCACCTGTTATCGTGTACGTATATACTTACGCGTACATAATAAAATATGTGTAGATCCATTTAATTATATAGTCATTAAACAGACACGTGTAGCGTATACAGCGTTTATTTTCATTAAAACGTGGTCATTCAAAACAAAGACGCAAACCTGATCCCTTTTTCACCCAGGCTGAACAACTGCGGGTGTGGAACCTCTTGGGGGAATGCGGGGATTCATTGGTTCTCCATGGGTATTTATTAAAGAATGTCGTTAAGGTAGATTGCTATTAAATTCTTAGTCATATACACTCCCTAGAACTGACATATCATCCCCTAAAAATGGCCGGATTTTCAATGACCGGAATCTCCAGAGACTTTCAGTGCTCCATTTTCCGAGGGAAAAATGTTAGTTTCAGGGTGGGTAGCAGGGGATGATTGGACACCCCACATCAGGCGACATTAGGGACACCCCAATTCCTGTAGTCCCAAGAAATCTCCAACGGTCGGACCGTTCCTGAACGGACCCCGGACCCAAGACCCAAGAATTTGATATCTCTATGCAACATACTTAGCGGTCTGTTGGTAAGGTTTCAGTCAATTTTTTGATGGATGTAGATTTACATGTCAATGTATATACATATTGGGTGTGGCCGGTGTGGCCCCGAAGAATGCCGGTGGCAAATGCAGGTTTTTTTTCGACATTTCCTACTAAACATGTCATAATCCTAGTGGTCACTGTTATTGGGAGGGGGTCACACCCTATATACTGTGCATATATATATATATATCTGCCAGCTGCAGGAAGGACTGGCCAACCATTGAAATTATTTTAAGGCTTTAGTTTGATTTTGCAGTTGTTTTTGCCACTGAGAATCTTGTCACCCGCTCAAAGGGATGAGGTATATATATATATATATCCTTTGGGTTTTTGTTCCCTCCCTCAACATGCTTGGATGTCCTGTTGGAAGTCAGGATCAACGGTGATCGGATCAGTGGCGTATTTCCACCCCCATTGATACTAACCATTGATCCTCACGACTCCAACGAGACATCCAAGTAGGAAGGGGAATATTTACTGGGATGTCCATGGAAGTTAGTAACTAGTTAGTAAGTTGGTTTATAACCTACTTAAGGGACTTATAACCTACTTATATAGGGGTGATAACCCAGTTACTAAGTACCATGGACACCCTAGTAACCTCCATGAAGGTCGTCAATTTTAAAACGTTTCCCCAGGTGCACGCCAAGTCGGTGAATGAAGATTCGTATCTTGGATCTTGTTTTTGGTTGGGTGGATCTTTTACACCCTTAAACAGCATCAGGGGTCATGAGTCATGACCCATGTTACAGGGGGATCAAACTTGATGCAAAATGCATGGTAATGTTGAGGGAATAGCCCTTATAATAGTGCAGTGTTTGGGGTGGGAGGTAGCATGATGACCCCTGACCACGGGATTCATCACCAGGTTTTAAACCACCTTTTGGGAGAATGTCTTTTGGATTTTTTTCCAAGAATGTGAGAAAAGTCACTTAAAAGATTACGTCAAATAGAGAAAAACACGCAAATTGCCAGTAATTATACCAAAATATTTAGCCTTTATCTATAGCTGGTTGTATTTCAAATGTTGGTATATGTGTATATTGTTTGCAATTATATACGTACCTGGAACTCAAATGACGAGAAGGCCTCGCTTTGGGGTGTTGACCTCCAAAAATACAGCTCATGTGGGTTCCAGGTATGTGTGTATAGGTTGTTTTGAGTTTTTTTTTCGTTTTTGAGTTTGTACCATTTCTAGGTTTTTTTCAATTATGCCAAAAAAGAGCCATTCCTCAAAGCCACTAAAACCCTAAAAGCATCGAGCTTGAAGCCCAACCAGAGAAGAGGCTGAAATCCAAGCTTCTTTGGAAGCTGGTATGCAGGCGTCATCCCAAAAACTACCTTGCGATGTGGAGCCAGGGATTTTGATGATGTATTTTCCCAATCCTAAATGAGGAGCCTTTTTTAGAACCTCAGAATCCTCAAAAATCATAGGGTAACAAAAATTGACAGAGGTTTGCCATTTATAGGGATCCAATCACCTCTTGGAAAGATATTTGGACCCCCCTAAACCTACCTGAAACACCTGAGGAGGTAGTTGGATCCTTACAAAATAATGCCACTTCTTTTCTTTAGTAATTTGCTGAAAATGTTGGATTCATCCAGCTATTTGTGGGGATGTTTCAGGGTAGCAGGTTACATACGCACTCTAAGGGGATGTATATGTATACATCAATACTATCATCAAATCCTTCGAAGAATTTGGGTCGGGTGGGGTGTTCCATAGGTTCTGCAGTGAATCAAATGCCAAGGAAGCAAGATTATGTACCTGAAATTGACCCGGTTTTCCAAGTCAGCATCACCAAATAAATTGTTGATGTTCAAGTCAACTAAAGCTTTCAGAATTGAAGTATCAATGGGGATGTGACATCTTTATTTGGGGATCCCTAACACCCCCCCAAAACATATATGTATATGTTTACATGTATTGGTCTATTTGTTTCTATTTGTATGTCATAAATAAATCGATATCATACTGTTGATGGACAAAATCCCAAACAACCACCTGGGATCGTGCCAAAACCACTGTAAATCATGGAATTTCAACTACCTTTCCCTCAACTGGTGAGTGAATGCCGGATTTCTGAACCATCAACCATCATCAACCATCCATGTCTACGGTATATTTCCCTACATTTTCAAGCCATAAAAATCAAAACCATTCATGTGACGGTAGGTAGTAAATATACCACCAGCCCCATGGATGGAAAACACCACCCAAGGGGGTCTTCCAGTTGGATCGGCTCGGGGGACCTGGGCGTTTTACCCCGGAAAACCCAGGGAGTTCAACGTTTGCATGGCTGGCGTTTTGGAAAATCCCACCCACCGTTTTTTGTTGGTCAATACATCTTCATTCATGGTCCAGTTTCCATGGTTTTTCGAAATGTTTATGTTTACTAGAGGGATCTATGATCTAGACCCCGATTTTTTTGTACCAGTCTATTTGGAAGGATTCCCACACTTCCACTTGTGGGACTTAGAATCACCATGTTAACCACTTTCCCCGTCCTGGGATGATAATCCAAGGATCGGTATAATATCACATATCGGAATTTTGGAAGAACACACAAATCAACAGCTTCCCAAAGAAAAAAAAGGTATGTCTATGATTTCCGGAAAACTAGCCCATGGGATCCATGGGACCGGTATTTTTATTTATACAGTGCTAGTTAATTTTATGGTAAATGAGTAGGTAAATACAATCGTCCTATGGAGCACCCGGGATTGTTAATTGGAATGTGTTATATCCATATATTCAATATTCAAGCTAGGCGATTTTGTGTTTAGGTTGCTTTGAGGTGTTCAATATATTGCAACATTTATCGCAATATTACAGTGTTGTTTCAATTCAACTGGGCAGAACAGGTAATTACGTGTGAAACTTGCAAGAAATTCATTCCAATGGAATTGTTGCTTAGGGCACCCCTAGACTCCCAAACCACCATGTTGCAATTAGTTGAACTATTCGGATTTCCTGAAATTATGTGTTTGTATTTCTTTACTGTCAAGAACTCTATTATGTGAATATATTTGTTTACTTGAAATGATTGAACACGTCTATTCCAATAACTTTTGGCTCTAATCTACCACTTCTGGATGTTTCCAAAAAAATAAACATTATTTCCAAAGACATATCAATGCTGGAATTCATTTTTTTCATATAATATTCTCACGTTGCCCCAGAATTAAACATAGTATCCTGATGAGCTGTTCCAGAATCAATATATAGCCTCCAACCATTTTTTATCAGTTCAACCAGTGGTGGTTTCAAATATTTTTTATGTTCACCCCTATTTCGGGAAGATTTACAGTTTGACTCATATTTTCACATGGGTTGAAACCACCAACCGGTCAATGTTTTTACTGTACTTACTATCCCTAGTCTTCCAGATACGGGTGGGTTCATGAACCCACGTTCACGAAAACCCCCTGAGAAAACGGGAGAGATTTCTAACATTCAATACATTGCCGAAATCAAAATAAACACTAACATTCCCATACCATCCATGGGACGATTGTATATTTACCTACATATTTGGTTGATTTTAATGATAACATATGGTAAATGTGTCGGTAAATATACCAGTCCCATGGATGCGTCATGGGATTTGAATTTGACCAAAGACGAATATCATGAACCGTTGTAAGAAGTTATTTTATTTGACCATACTTCTGATGTCATTTGGATAACGTGACCCATTAACTGTTAAGACATCAGCAGGCTGATAACTTGGCCTTCAAATCACCCCCTGCGAAAACTAACATGACAAAGGAACATCCACCATGAATGAAGATGTATTTCCTATTGAACATTGGGGATTTCCAGCCAGTCATGTTAGTGAACTCCGGGGTGTAAGTGTCAGGTACAAGATTGTTTTATTTGAAAAAGTCTGTAACAAAATACTTACCCAGAGGATCCATGTATGGTATATTTACCTGCATTTAATTGATGTTTTAAGGTAAGTGTAGGTATGTCATATATGATATATATATATACATGGACTTTTTGGGTGATGCTTAAGTTTTCCATGAAGCTTCAAACCAATTCGCATATCTAACACAACTTGATGCATTTTCTTGGCAGAGTGTTTTCAGGTGAGATGTTCAAAGGCCTGATGTTCATTTTCGTTTCCACCACAAGCAAGCTGGGGCCCTGAAAGGAGGAGGATGTTCAACGGGGCCGAAACGGGAGATGTTGAGCAATTCTCAAGTAGGTTTGGGGGATCCAAATACCTCAGGTGAACGGTGTTTCTACGGTAGGTGTTGGGGGGTGTCCAGTCATATCTTCGAAAAGAGGTGGCCCTGGATCCCTAGGGTTAAATTGTCAATTTAAGTTTACATACTTGCAACTTGTATGTATTGTTTTTTTTTAAATGTAATTTTGTGCACATCCCCAGTTTGCCGATGCTTTGTGACTAAGTGTTTAGGACACTAACAGCTCTTGACGATAGTTCTTTTGGGATCCAAACACCGACTAAGTACTGTACTCAGGTAAGTGCATCCTGACAAAGACACAAAATGTATGTGTACAGAAGTGTATTTTTTTGATACATACCTAGTACACAACTGGGTGGTGGTTTCGAATACTTTTATTTTCACCCCTATTTGGGGAAGATTCCCAATTTGACTAATATTTTTCAAAGGGGTTGAAACCACCAACTAGACAAATATACACGACATAAATCTATAGTCTTTTTGTCTGTATTTATTTGCCATGTATCGACTTTTCTTGGATGCGATTTTCATGAATATTTATTTTCGAATGGCCAGCATCTCCGTGGGGTGACCACAGCATACTTGTTAAAAAAAAGGTTTACACCCCTGAAAACTAACATGTCCCCCAAAAAGGAACTATTTCAGTAGGGAATACATCTTCCTAACCGTTTTTTTTTCAGGGAACATGTTAGTTTTCAGGGGAGTATTTTGTGATTTCATTGTTTAGGATTTGGGGATGTTCAGTGTGATTAAGGGGAATGTTGAAAAACTGCAACAATCCACCCACATGTTTTTTTTCCAGTGATGCCCCTCCAAGTGACTCGTGAAACACTACAAAAAGGACCATCCAGTTTGTTTGTTGATTTCTAAAACCTGCACCAAAACAAGGCTCATGAAATGGAAACCCACTCAAAATTCACGAGTTTTGTATGGTCAGGAAGGAGTTCTTAACAGATACTTGAAGTGTGACATTGGTGATAGTTGATCGCTTGACTTTGGCAAACCAGTCGAGGGTGCTAGTTTTGTCGCCTGGTATCTACCACAAATTTATAGATACATCCCCCAACTGGGTGTCGAACTCCGAATTAGACCGCTAACAGTGATGCTTGACAAGTATCTACATCTGTATTGGACCGCCAACAACAGGGATGTTTGGCAAGTATCTACAACACTTGGTGCATTTACCATGCCTTGGACAATTTAGTGACGCCCTTCAAGGTGGGCCCCCACCAGTTATAAATGGAGTTATAACCCTTATAAATGGTCTACTAATAAATAGGTAACTCGGTTTAGAACCCTACTTATAGGAGTTATAACTTATAACATCTTATAACTTATAACCCTATTTAAAACTGCTAGGGGCCCACATTGTTCATCAAAACTGCATTTAACCTAAAGTATTTCCATTGAATATTGGAGAGGTGAACCCAACCCTTACTACGTATAGGTTCCTACTTGTAGGGGCCCGCTAATCCCTAAAGGGACCCTATGAATCCCTATGAATCGCTGGCAATGGATGTGTGAATTTAAGCCGAAGTTCTGGGGCTCAAATGGTGGCCGTCCGGAACGCATTGGTCGACCAAGGAAGTCTTCGCCGGAAATCAAGGAATGTTTGATTGGATTGGAAGGTGGCAACGTGAGGATGTCCCAGAAAATGAATGCCGTGGGGCTGTGGGGTGTTGTTGTTGGAAAGATGACGCTTGGAAATTTATGCAAATAATGTGTGCAGAATGACCTAGATTCTCCCAAATGTTCTGACAGAAAAGTGCTTAGATATTCCCCGGGATGAAAAGACTTCGCGTTTAAACAAACCAGATTGATGTTAACCTACTGTATCTTTTTATGGCAGAACAACAGCACAACATTCTCAATCTGGAAGGGGAAATGAGTCATATTTCATATTCAAGCACCAAATTGAGGGTCAATCAACCAGAGTACTCATGTCAACTTGAAAGACCTGGAGCCTCTTGAAGGTTTCGATGATGGAATACAGTGCAGGTGTCTTCAATCAATGCATTGTTTTCTATGTTCACCCTTTAAAAAGCAGGTTGCTCCATGCATGGTCTGCGTTTCAAGATGTTTCTGAACATGTTGGTCTTGCAAACTAACATGGCAATGGAAATTTAAATTGTTCCAATAGGCTGTTTTCTTTTGTGGCTTGTTTTTTTTGTTGGTTGAAACCTGTGAATCTCTTCTCAGGTCTTGTGTTGGTGGGTTTTTCGTGGATGTTAGTCATGTTAGTCAATCAAAGCTAGTATCAGAGCGTGTCTGTCTTGTGTCCTTCATCGCAACCTGGAATGTTCAGCAAGTTATTCTTGAATTGTTTGGTTGGGCAAATGGGAAAAACCTTAAGTGATTTCGTGTCAATAGATTTTTGATATTTGAAGATTTGCATGTGCTTTCATCAATCCCATTGTTTTAGTATCTTGGATTTGTTTAATGTTAATATAGTAAATCACAATGTTTTACCACCATTTGGGAGAATATGTTTGGAACTTTTTCTGAGCATCGAGCATCGTCAAATCTAAGATAAGGAGTATCAGGATGCCAGCGATCCCTCACCCAAAAAGCGGATTTCGCTTTGGCTTTGGAGTGGAATTTACATGTTGCAAGTCCAAGGTATGCTAGGTCTGCTAGGCGGTGGTTTCAAATATGTTTTAAAGTTTCATCCCGATCCTTGGGGAAATGATCCAATTTGATGGATGCGCATGTTTTCCAGATGGGCTGGTGAAAAACCACCAACTGGTTTACCTACTAATTTACCTACAACAATCAACGAAATTCATGGAACATATACCTGCTCGTCGTCCCATGGGATGTTGGGACCCATCAAAAAATCCCAAGTTCTCAGCTTCTGAGCTCTGAGGAAACAAGGGTTTTTCAATGTTCATTAGGTAGTTGATGGCAACCAGAAATCCGGGTTCAACTCACCAGTTGAGGGAAAGGTATTTTTGGACCTAATTATTTGCAAGGTTTGAGCACCATCCCAGGTGGTGCTTCTTCCAGATTTTTGAACCATCAACAGTATGGGTTGATAGGTAGTTTATTGTTGTATTTAGCACGGTTTTCTACCTTTCAGGTGATAAATTCGGATTTCTGAACCATCAACAGTATCATTTCCAAACACTAAAGTCTTTCCAAAACGTTGGCATTTTATAGCTTCACATGAGTTTAAGTTGTTTTGTTTCTTTTTCTAAATCTCCATGTGTTTTTTGTGCTTACAACTCATGGGGCCTTCACCAAGAGAAGTTTCATGTTGAGGCTCCACCCGTCCATCTTAGTTTTTTTCATGTGGAAAGAGAAGCTACCTCATCATTTTCAACATCAACTATTTTGCCGTTGCTTTGGAACGTAACTCGAATCCCCTGCATTTGTTTTAAGGAAAAGGTAGGAGCGAGCCGACTGGTCAAAAAAAAAGGTTTGCCATTGACTAGCAAACCGACTTGCTTCACTGCAATTTCATCGAAATTCAGGTTCGAAATCCTAATTTTGTCACTATCATTCTGTATATGTGCATATGCCACATGTACATGTATAATATGTCCATGTATATATGTATATACTACATAGAATTCCTAGATAATTTTGATTAATAACAACGAATCCTGGAAAAAATCGCTGCGTCTGACGAATGCTGTGATTTCACAGCTGCTTCCTTGCCTCCTAAGATCACCATTGCCTGGAAAGACATTCATCAAGAGTCGTTGGGGATGCCTATTTTGGAGCTTTGGAGTGTTTCGTTTCGGCCAACAGACTTCGAGAACCCCCACAGCATTTCGAAGGTTTGGGAAACACGAAGCTAAATACTATGCGTTTTGGAGGTGATTGGACACCCCTTGCTCATCCTCTGACAAGGTGAGCCAGGATCCCTAGGGTATGTTAGTTTCCTGGAGGTGACAAAAATATACAAAGTGGCGATCATTTGGGGTGATGTTGAACCAGCCATGTACACGATTTCGCTGGGTTGGCGATCCACACAAAATCTGTCAAGGCTGCCAAGGTCATAGGGAAAATGGTGGGGGCCCCTTGGGATGGTACCCTCAATAATCATGCCCATATACACCTTATATAGTGGGTATTTATTGGGTATATACGGTATATCCCCTTTTTAAGCGCTCCTTGGGGGGCTTAAACAGCTAGGGTACCACCCAAGGGTACCAGCATTTTCCGTATGACAAGGTGTATTGATGTTCGATCTTTTTGGGGGTAAAAAACAAAGAAATAACACCACAGGACACAATAAATGGATAGAATTTACTTGGATATCCATGGAAGTGATCGTAACGATTCGTTAGTAACATGGTTTATTTCACCTATTTACAGGACGTATCCAACCTACTCATATAGGGGTGAAATAATCCATTTAAGTACCATTGGACATCCCAGTATACACTCAAGTATGGCTCCCTGATTCGGAAAAACTCATGACGATGGCTGCGGTTAGGTTGGCACCCTTACGCACCTTTTTACTGGATGAATTTACCACGTATCAAGCTGCTTGGGCACGGGCTTCCCAAGGGAAAACCTACGGTCAGCTTTGGTGAGTTTGGGGGTTTGGGGAAAGGTTTTTGGGAATACCCTCCCTGAAACTAACAGTAACATAGCCCCTGTGAATGGATGGTTGGAAGATGAAATTTCCTTGTAGGATGGCCTATTTTCAGAGGCTATGTTAGTTTCAGGGAGTGTATGTGTATGTTTGGGAGTGAGTTTTCTTGTCCACTTGAGTTTTATTTATGATAATAGTATGGAAATAAGATACACAGAATTTGAAAGGAATACCAAACATGATATATACATGATGTTGTGAAAAAGCTATATATAATCCCTAGTCTTCCAGACACCGAACGTGGGGGCCGTTTTTTTTTCCAACCCACATTCACACATCCTGAGGTAAGTTCGGCCTTTAGGGGGTCCTTTCATACCGATCCTCACGAACGGTATGGGGGATTCTGGAAGACTAGGGAATGATGAAACCGCAGACCTTTCGATGGCTTTGGCATCAGAAACTTGGTTTTGTTTTTTTGGCCCCGGAGATGTGATGTTTACACTCCGCCAATCTAACATAGCCATATAGAAAATGGACCCTTTGAAGATGTAGTTTTCAATTAGAAATGGTGACATTCCATTCTTATCTTGGTTTGCCAGAGCGTACATCTCCTCCCAAAAATGAATACCCTCTTTGGAAGTTTTTTCCCATTTGGTGGGATATCTAATTTTGCCTGGAGGGTATTCATAACATACCCTGTCATTGCTAAAAATGGTTTATTTGAATCATATCCTTGGCATATTCAATCGTGAAGATTCAGTCAACTAAAATCAGGAAGTTGCCTGATAAAGATCGAGACTTAAATCACCACAGGTGAAAACATAATTTCAACGTGTTCTGCTATAAGGGGTAGGTGAAAGAAACAGGATCCTGTTGATTTTGTTTTGTGTAATTTTTGGAGAAGATGATAATACTGCCATTATGAGATTCAAACGAGCTAGCCGATGAGGAAACTGTACGATTTTCAAAAACTGTAGGATGGAAATAAAGATCTTTGGTTCCAAATATATGTTTTTGCTCATTGCACCGCTTTGACAATGCTTTGATGTTTTCCCCAAAGAAACCCCCTCCCGAAACATAGTTGCGGTTTCGTGGCTATGCATACATTCCTGGTATTCACGAAACTCTTTCTGAAACCTATTTTGAATGAGAAAACCGAAGAAGATACCTTTTTGAGGTAACCCCTGAGGCACTAATGACTATTAGTCTATGACAAGGAAGAATCACCCATTTCAAGTCCGCAAGTACATGCCATGTCAGGAAACACTGAAGAGACGAACACAAATTGGGAGGATGATTGCCATCAGCTTCGAATCCTTTTGTCATTTTGCAAATCTTAAGAGGGTCCGAACTATCGGAATGCTCGAGGAAATGCTGACGTTTATGGCACATCGACTATTCTTCCATGCGTATATAGCTTATACATATAAGCGTTGGTTAAAGTAACACGGCGCGCCCCGTCACCAATTCTAGCTAATGTTACAACTCCATTTGTAGGGGTTATAACCCCAGTTACCCATTTTTAAATTTCCATTTATAGGGGTGAAATAAGTCCAGTTACTCATTTTTCAGGCCATTTATAGGGGTGAAAAAAAACCCAGTTATCCATTTCCAAGGCCATTTATAGGGGCCCCATATCTCCATGAAGTAGATGTTTGCCAATTGGAGGTTTTCCTTTGCCGCAACTGCACTATCAAGAAGTGGGGGATCCAAAGGGATAGAAATGGATACCAATGATGCCTGGGTGAGGGAGCGAAAGTGCGAGATTCTTGTGTTGCTGGTACCTGATGATGAGAATGATGAGAATGATGATGATGATGATGATGATGATGATGATGATGATAGATTTGTATGATTTTATATGAGCATATACGAGCCCGATGATGACCAAGATGGTGTCATTGTTGGCACGTGTTGTTGTTTGTTCTCCTTTGTTATTTCGTCAATTTTTGGGCCTCCAATTGCACCGCCGTTCCACACAGCAACCGCACAGCAGCCGCCCCAAAGTGACGCAAGACGAGGACCGTGTGTGTTCGAAATCTGGCACGTATGTTGCGTCGTAGTCTCGAGGCACGTGGGCAGAAAAATGGTGGGGTTGATCAAGTCCCATTAGTTCCAAAACAATAGGGGATGGTCATTATCCCAATAGCAGGGGCTTACATATCCATTATCAGGATTTCCTCTTGGTATCGGATTTGGGTTGATGAAGTATCTGAAATTCACTTATAGATCTAGTGCACTGTGAACTCTATCATCGAATTATGTTTATCATAGGAATATGACCGGAAAATGACTTCGACTTAGACTATGCATGCCTGGCAGTTTAGAAAACACTATGAAAACAATATAGATGGTTCAATTTCATCTTGGCAGTATTTCTTCTTGTTTGGGGACTGGGGTGGTGGTTTCAAATATTATTTTCTGTATACCCGGATCCTCGGGAAAATGATGCAATAAAGAGATGAAATTAATCACTTTCAGTTCATTTCACCTCAATCTACTATGTGCCGGGGCCGTTCTATTTTTGTTTGTTTTTGTAGGTACTCAGCTAGTGGTTAATTGTTGGTTTGGATTCCCGGGATCCCCTTATGAAAGGGATTGCTACTTAGGGGTACACTTAGAATCCCAAACCACCAACCCAAACCAACAGTGAATCATTGACATATGATCGCTTCTCACAAGTCCAGATAAAAATCAACAGAATCTCCCCAGTGAATTGGTGGATTTCCTTCCTAGTAGGATGTCCCGTTGGAAGTTAGCAAAAGATTGGTAAGTGGGGTTATTTCATTCCAACATACCCCATTTATAACGAGGTGAAATAACCCATTGATCCTAACTATTAATTAAATGAACTAAACTTCCTGGACATCCATCCTACGTTTCTCCCTGGAAAAACTCAGGGCTTGCAAGCTATGCTGAAGGTTCAAGAGAGGATAGAGACTCAGGCCACCGCGCCGAAAATTGACTGGTGTCATCTGAGCAACCCTGGTTGTTTATGGTTTCTAGAGGATGACATACCCTTTCTTATAGTTTATTATTTCTAGAATCTACAATGGTTGTTTTCCTACCCTTAAAGAAAAGACTCTGGTTGTTATAAGTTGATTATGGATGTTTAAGGGGATGAAATACGTAACCCAGTTATATATAGTGATTCTTTCATGAACCATTGCTTTTGGATCCCTATTAGCTAAACAGGATACAATGGAAAGTAAGGCCTTTTTTTTTCGTGGCTCATCTCCGCACCAAGAAAAAAGCGGCCCCCGAGTTTCATGTTTTCTTGTGGTGTTTTGTTCAACAGTTGGAAATTCGAATTCAGACTGGGATGCCCTGCTGGTACTTGGTAACTATAGACTGTAGTTGGTAAATGGAATCGTTCATCCCGTAAATAGTTCATAAACCAAGCTACCAACGATGGTGATTTCATCACGAACCCAGCCGGGGATGTCAACATTTTGCAACTTTGTACCTATATTATGTGTAGTAATGCTGTTGATGGAAGAAATCCGGCGGTCACCAGTTGGGTAGTTTATCCCATTCTTTACGTTGGGTTTTATACATCCCTGGTGGTGCAGGATTTCTTCCATCAGCAGTAGTTGTAGAAGCAGATTTTCAGCAAATGTGATGGTAGGTTGGTAATACCTTCATTGCCATACGTTGGATTGGCGTTGGAGTGGAGTGACAATATTGTCGCGAATGGGCCGATTTTATCCGAAGGTCCCCTGTAAGATGTAAGCTTTTTACAAGTGAGCCATGGAAACCATGGAAAAAAACGCTGGTTTTGTTGGAGTCTAATACAGGTGATTGATACAATCCTTGCTGATGGATGAATTGATGTTGGCCTGAGAATCAAGTTCTTCAACAACCAGCATAATTTTGGGGCCCAAGCTAGGTGGTGGTTTCAAACATGTTTTTATTTTCACCCTTACCTGGGGAGATGATCCAATTTGACGATTTTTTCAGATGGGTTGAAACGACCAACCAACAGTGCTGGGATGTCCTGCCGGTACTTAGTAACTGGGTTATAACCCCTATATGACTAGGTTATAAGTCCCTTAAATAGGTTATAAACTAACTTACTATATAACTAGTTACTAACTTCCATGGACATCCAAGTATCTTACAATCAAACAAGGAGACCTATCGTACTTACTTCCATTGTTTTTTTCCAGTGTTACCCCGCAGCACTCAAGGTGACCCTACTTGGATGTCCTGTTGGAAGTTAAGATCACTAGTAGTCACTAGTTAGGATCAGTGGGTTATAACATATGTTATAACCCCAATATACCCCATTTATAACTAGGTTAGCAGAGGGATGTTTTTCCAGGTGTTTTTTGGTTATTTTACAGACATCCTCTCCCCCCATCCGTTTTGGAAAATCTCCGGATCCATCCTGGAGCTTTTGCTTGGATCCGGATCCGCGATGGGAAGGGAGTTCTCAACTTATCAGAGCTTGATCCCGGGAAGCACTTGCTGATTATTCGTAGTACCACTGAACAAATTAACACGTGCCTTGTCCGGTTTACGTTTTGCAAGATTCTGCTGCCTTGTCACCTGCGCCATCAACGACTACTTCTTGCATTTGGTCACCGCGGCCCCAAAGCGCAATGAGCAATTGCAAGAGCATATGGAAAAAATTCTGGGTGAATGGATGTCGTTTGAGGCGACAGGAGAGCAAAGAGTTGCTGGACGATGTTCATGATGGCCTGCGTCAGGTTGTGAGATGCTGCCGAGGTCTCATTGCTTTGATGCATCCCCAGTTTGGCATTTATGGTTCCACGCAGCAGGATGTGGAAGCAATCTCAAAGCCCAAAAAGGCAAGGACTTGTAAGTCCGGTGTGTCTGGTGCACCGACACAAAGCTCTGCTGAGACCGATATGATGCAGCTTGTCAGCGAGTGACTGGTGGCAACTCACAGCAGTGCATGTGTATAAACGCGACCTCTACTTGAGATGGACCCAGAAGCAACTCAAGGATCAAAGTGCACATGGCCATGCTAAGGAGCCGGCGGCAGCCGCAGGCTGGTTGCTGCAGTACATGTTTCTGTTGTACAGGTGTCCGGTTATTGGAAGACCGCCCCGCAGGCTGCTTCGACCTCAGCCCACGTGGGGATTTGGGCAACCGGGCATGAATTTTCAGCACAGTCTGGTGGTCATCACCATTGATCTGGCGATCTTTGAAACTGGATCATTTCGATCAGTTCCATTGGTGCCATGGCTCGTATCTTGAAGCCACAATTGCTCCGCCAGCTTGACAAGATTAGATTTCGGATTGAATTTGTTTTCAAGACCCCCGGCATCTTGTCTAAGAGTCTAAGTGTTGGGGCTCACAATAGGCATTAGCAATTTGTTTTACTGTTTTTGTCACGAGTATTTGAGAGTGTTTGGCTGTTTCCGTGCGAGGGCCTAGTTGTTGTTTTTTTGTGTTGGCTTCCCAAGCACTTATGGTTATGGATGATGGCTGAGACTAGGTTTCAAGAGTTTGTATTTGTCTATTTAATTCTATTTGACTTCTTCGTCCTTGAGTTATTTTTGTTGGATTGGAAAAGGTCAGAAGTAATAGTAGCAGAGATACTGTTGATGGAAGACATCCTGCACCAGTTGATATATAGTAAATATCACATTATTTAGAGGATTTCATACATGTTTAGTGGTGCAGGATTTCTTCCAGCAACAGTAGTTTCCGCATTATATGTAGTTTAGTTTGAAATTTTGTCACTTGCCACTTGCCACTGGTTGTTTGTCTGAGGGAATAGTGAATGGAATGGTCCACATGTAAGTTGTAGAGGGCTCAAGACAGAAACATACCCATAAGATCCATGTATGGTATATTTACCTACATTTGGTTTAATTTTGCGGTAAATGCAGGTAGATATGCCATGCATGGATCCTATGGGATATATAAAGAACATTGAACGTATTCAAGATACTACATGTATCGTGTTTCTTTGAAGATGTTTAAGTCTGGGAGGTACAAACTATAAACTGAGAATTTCTACCACGCAGACGCTGTCAAACGAGATGCACGTTTTACCAAAACATATGTTTCCTCTTCTTAGTGGGGCATACTATATCATAGGTGGAGGGCAAGATGTTGTGATCCTTCTAAAAATCAGTGGCACCTGTTCTGACAAGCCATTTAATTTTTTTTAATTCAATAAATGATATAAATGATGCTTATCTTACAATCGAGCAAGGAGACCTATCGTACCAATGGGCCTATGTTTATGGTTGGTGGGTCTTTAAAGGATGTCGAAAATTTCCCAAAAATTCCCAGCCAATGACCTCACCACTTTTCACACCCACATGGGGTTTTCTTCTTTGGGGCTGCCAGGAGAAAAGGAAAAGGTTGGGAGAGCTCAGATTTTCCATCAAAAAAGTGGGCTGTGCTTAGTGATGACCACAACCACGGTTGGTTGGGTTAAACAAACGTGGATTATACCACCCAGTTATACGGGGATTATCATATACAAGCCAATATACTTGGATGTCCATGAAAGTTAGTAACTAGTTAGTAAGTTGGTTGATTTCACCTACTTAATGGACTTATAACCTATAGTTATATATAGGGTTATAACTATAACCCAGTTACTAAGTTACCAGCAGGACATCCCAGGTAGGGATCCCTTTTAACCAGCCAATATAATAGGAATGTCACCAGCCAATTGTGTTTTGCTCAAGCCTGGCAGCCTGGTGGCAGAGTTGAGCATCAACACACTGGGTAAATCCTCCAGTTGATCTAATGTTGATATGGGGGGTTCCTAAAATGGTGGGTTTCCCCAACAACCAGGGTTTTCCTACTAAAAATCATCATTTTAGGGTGTTTTTGGGGGTACCACCATTTAAGGAAACACCCATATATGTAGTAAACTCCCATTGGTGATAGCGGATAGCCGCGTGTGAAAGTTAAAGTTGGCTAAGGACTCAACTTAACATACCTTTTTTTTCCGTCCTACAAAACGAAGGTGCTTGCAAAGGTCATGTTCCTTCCGGGATACGCGCAATTTTCAAAAAAAGGTGTGGTGTATCTCCATATATGATGTTCCGATGTTTTTTTGTTTTGTATGTCCCTGGATGTTTGTTGGAAACATTTTCAACTGAAAACTAAGCTACATGTTTTTTGCGAACTGACTGAATTTTCCCACCCTTTTTCCTCAAAAATTGCCGTTGAAATGTTGCAAACATAGACCTGGCTGTTGTCCAATTAACACGTGTAAATTTTAGACCCGCGTTGGAGGGTGAAATAATGTTTTGATCAATTTTGAACATGATTTGACCCCTAATATGGACATTCTATAGAATTCGAGTCAAGAGATGTCAACTTGGTTTTTATTCTTGAGAGATGGTACAATTGGTACATCAGTCCTCGACTGTCTAAGATGAGCTATGTCATGTATGATTGTCTTTATGCTTATGATTCGGTACATCAGTACATCATAGGTTTTTTATTCATAATATATTGTAGATAGAGGTCACCAACATGTTTAGGTAGTACCTAAATTGGAGGTACTCACATGTAAGCACTGTGTAAGGCCTATGCAAGGGAATTCCCACATCCTCAAACAGTTTTATAAGTTACAGTACTTCCAAATTGGGTAGCTGAGTCCTTTGGTGAAAAGGGGCCAAACAAAACATCAAATCACTTCAACAGCTGACAAACAGCGGTTCCACTCAGATCAACTATTTCCAGCTCGGCTGGAAAAGTCTACAAAAAGTCTACATGGTTCAATCATCGTATTTGTGTTTTTTCCAGGTAGTTTTAATTGCCCTTTCGGGATCCTGGCTCACCGAAATTCAGGAATTTCCGAATCATACCCTCCCAAAAATTCACATGTCCCCCTAAAAGGGACCATGTTAAAAGGAAATGAATTATCTTCCAAGCATCATTTTTTCAGGGGATATGTCAATATTCAGGTTCAATGTTAATGCTCCTACAAAGTGGGCCCATAGAAGTTATAAGTAGGGGCCCAATCGCTCCACGTCTAGGGGGTGAACAAAACAAAAACAGTTACCCATCTATTTTTTTTGGGACCATATATAGGTGCCCCATATCACTCCATTTCTGACTGGTAAATTGGAGGATCATCCAATTTAGTAAGTGGTTTATAACCATGCTTAACAACAATAACGGCTTGGTTGCAACCCCCCTTAACAAACCATCAAACTCATCGGTGTACCAACCCCATGTTCCGGTGAACCCTGTGGGTCACGTGACCATTGTGGATTTGTTGCCAAGGATGAAGGCGGCAGGACAGATGCAAAAAACCTTTACCAATGCGGCTTGGCGAATCATCCGGGGGCACTGAAACAAGAGACGTGGTTTCTGGATCCCCGTTGCTGTTTTTCCACTACAAAAGAGGGAGGGTTGGGTTCTCTACAAACCTCAAAAAGGTATGAAGATTGTAGAAAACAAAGGGGAAATACCAAGGGGGATGGTTTCTGGCAAAAAACGATCAGTTCAAAAGAAAGAACACAAAGAAGGAGTGTGTTTTCTCATTTTTTTCTGTTTCAGGTAATTTGATTGGTTATTTTCCATCATGGCTGGAGGGGTTTCTTGTTCCAACAGTAAGCAAACCTAGGGACCTAAGGGAAGCTGATTTGAATACGATTGGGAGGTTGATGTTGTCAATTTGCATACTCAGATGAAATTGAAGCGGTGTTTTTTTCAGGGTTACATACGGTACTGTACATCAAAAAACAACCAATACAATGGAACCGGAAAGGTGTGCCTAGTGCATGAGATCATCAGAATTAGGTGCAGGACCGTTTTTTTAGGAAGGTCTGCCTAGTCGGCGATCCATGGTGTTCTGGAAATACATGTTCAATGACCCCTCTAGTTGAGCTTTGGATCTATGTGTCTTATGCAATGATATGTTAAGTCATGATAAAATCAATCACAATATTTTCATTGCAAACCTCGGCGTTCCCACAATTTTTCATTCACGGAAAAATTGGGGTCTCGTTTGGCTCCCGCGTTTTTTATTTGGAATCTGTAAGCCGGCAATACACAGACTCGGACACTATGATTGATCCATATGTGAAATACACGGGAATTTATGTAAATGTAGAAACCCCATAAGAATAGTGAGATCCATCAGGAGAGAATCTCCAGGTTTACGATTGGTTGAGACAATTTCTTCAAACAACATTCGGTTGAATCCTCAGGATTTTGGAAAACAAAAACGTGTCACGCACACACATAATTACTTGGATGTCCTGCTGGTACTTAGTAACTGGATTATTTCACCCCCGTATAAGTAGGTTATGTATAAGTCCCAAACAAGTAGGTGAGTCCATCCGACCAACTAGACTAACGAATCGTGAATCGATCACGAAGCCACATCGAGGCCACGGCTGCACAAAGCACGGGTGCCAAGAGAGGTTTTCCAGCTACGGGCGAGTTTTGGCGAAAGAATTCTGGCAAATTGCTGGTGAATTCATAGGGTTTTCTTACCACTGAGGTTGACATTTTTTTTTGAACCGAAATGAAAACAAAAACAGAGTTTATATTTCAACGTGTTTTTTTCAGGGATTTCTAAAACCAGGTAACCCTCCATGGTCCAAGTCTACAATTTTGCCCGTGGGTGAAACCTTCACCTGAGAGCCGTTTTCAGTACAAGGTGACATGGGTAGGGTCCACTCTTAACATGGATTCCACATGAGCAGTGATCGAAGGAACTTGTCTTGGTTGCTGTGGGGATAAAATACTGTCAAATGATATAGGATATACTGATTACATATAATGAATTATAAGGGTCCCTCGTCCCTTTGTACCAATCAGGATTTTATGGTTCATGTCATTTTTTAGGTTTGGAACATTGATCTGACATGCATTTGAGTCTAATTGTTCAACCATTTCTCAATGATTCAATTAGAGTCATCACCCCACAATGACGCCTAGGGAAATCAAATCTCAAGAAAAAAACAAACATGAAACCGATTCGTACCGGCTCACCTACAAGGTGGGCCCCCGGGCCGCTGATCGTTATAACTAGAGTGAACAGGATGCCCCTATAAATGGCCAACAAAAAACATGGGCAACATGGGCAACTGTGGTGGAATAACTGAAATAAGTGGTGTGGAAAGGGGCCCCCTACTTATCACTGGCGTTAGTTCTTGAACTCGCCTAGGCTCGGCCCCAGGGGGCAACGAAGAGGAAGAAGAGGCTCAAGAAGAGGAGGAAGCAAAGCCGAAGGAAGAGGCTGGGATATCTGGGATGTATCTCGTGGAAGGTCAGTAATTGATAGGTTTTTATACCCTAAAAATCCAGATACCTCCTCAGGTTAGGTCCGTGTTTCAGGCAGGTTTTGAGGGTCCAAATATCTTCTCGAGAGGTGATTGGATCTGTAGGTATATGTAATAATTGGCTATAACTATATTTTTGAAAAGTAAATGGTCAGCAAATATAGCTCATTCACATATAGCATTTCTAACTGGGGTATACCTGGTTGAAATTGCGGTGGTGATCCCGATCACCACACCATACCCAGTCACAAAAAACGCCCCAAAACCCAGAAGAGATTGGACAAAACAACACACTATACACGAATTTCCAAGAGAATCTAGACTTTTTTCTGAAATTCTGGATCACCCCTTGGCCTAAACATCCATCGTGACCAAATGTGGAGAAGTTGTTGTTGGCTTCAAACACAGTTCAAAGACATGACAAATATTCAAGTATTCCATCAAAACATACCATCAATTGAAAGGAAATTCTGCTATGGTTAAATGGTCTTGTTGGGATCTTGTTGGGTAACTATCCAGAGCTTTCAAGTACCTTGTGAGGAATTTGTTTGGATCCCTCAACTGAAGGCTTGAAGGCCCTCTTAAGACGAGGTATTTGAGTCTGGGGGTCCAGACAACTATAGATTATGTTTGAGTCACTTGTTGGGATGAGATTTATACTGTATACTCTCTTTTATATGGAGTATGTGAGTATGTAGTATATGATTATATGTATTATAGCCGCCCCTTATATGATTATATGAAACCCGTCTCAACACCACGGATTGCAAGGAAATTCTTGGGATTTTGGATGCTTGGGAGGCCGAACGTCACATACAACTTTTAGCTGCCTAGAACGCCTAGAACCAAACTGGCAACTGCTGCCTGTTATTTTTTTTGGAGTGGATTCATTACGCCCCCCCCCCCCCCCCGTCAAGAAAAATAAGAGGACATTTACAGGCTCCAGAAAATACGTCAATAGATAGATAAATAAATATATATATATATATGTTATATATATATATGTATATACATATACATGATGTATCTATACCGTCTTCAAATATACATACCTAGAACCAAATTGACCTGCTTTTTGGAGGGTTGACCTTCCATTGTATGGGTCAAATCTTCCAATATATGGGGCCCCATTTGGGGTTGTACTCGTAGATATTGATATATACATGTATATATATATATATACATGTTTTTCTTCACATATATATTTATTTTTCACACCAGCGCATCACGTCCGCCTTTTGAACATGGGGTTGGGTTTAAATCTTAAATCCTCCCAAAAAAGAAACAAAAGAAAACGCCTTTTCGGGTCCTCGGGTCCACGGGTCTGCAGGAAAAGGAACCGGAAGCTCCCGCCAAGCTGGGGCCCTGAAAAGTGATGGCTGGACACCCAAAAATTCTCCATTTTTATTTGGGTTGAACGGATTTTTCTGATTCGAAATTCCAAAGCATCAGATTTTTAAGTTGTTGTTTTTGTTCAAAAAAAAAGTATGGTTGTTGAAAAAACAATTCCTTGACTGGCCGGCCTTTGGTTTGGAGAGATGGAATTTGTCAGCTATTTTGATGGTTATGATGGGGATGAGACTGGAGTCTAGCAGCGAAAGAACCCAAACATGATGATGTTCAACAGGTATTTGGTCTTCTAACAGAGCATTATCAATATTACCCTTCAGAGGCCCTGTAGGTGTGTGTGTGTGTGTGCGATAGATGTTTTATTCGAGTCTGGTGATGCTCAACTTCATATGCTTCCAAGGTACATCATTTTTGGTTAGTTTGTTTTAGCAATGACCCGACCACACGGCAGAAAACCTGAAAGGAAGAGGGCCTTATATGGTTCACCATCATTTCTTCGAAGAAAGTTGTTTCATTTTGGGTATATCCAATCGCTGGGGAGAAAACACCCCACCATTTCGAGGGGAACATTTTTTCTGAGAAAAAATCAGCTTACTAAGATGTCCCGTTGAAAGTTAGTAAAAGTTTAGTATGTAAGTGTTTATTTCACCCCCAATATAGCCCATTTATATCTAGGTGAAATACTTATTGATCCTAACGATTGATCCTAACTTCTTTCCCGGGACATCCAAGTAGTAGTTTTGAATGGAGCTATAACCCTTATAAATGGCCTTATAAGTTAAACATAGCCCCTGAACAGTTACCTTCCAGAAAGGAAAGGATCGTCTTCCAACCATCATGGCTTTCAGGGGCTTTTTGCCGTCAAACTTTCGGGGGTGATCAATGGTTAGGATCAAATTGGTTAGTATCACCATGTATCACCTAGTTATAGTTATAAATGGGCTATACTTCGGTTGAACTAACCCATTTATAGACTAACCTTTAGATCCTAACTTCCTTCCGACGGCTGATGCCTGCAGGTCCACCTTGTTCTCGGGCTTTGGTCGTATGGTGTCTCGGGGTCCTCGGTGAAAAACGTCGGTGTTTTTTACGTTTCGAATGAAATTAACAGGTGAGCAATGAAAAAAACCCTGGTTGGTTAGGGTATATAGGAGATTATACTACCCAGTTATATAAGGATTATAATAAGCCATTATAAGGATCCCTACTAAACAACCAGTATAACAGAAAAGTAGGAGGGTTTTTTTCGTGGCTCAGGTGGACCATGACAAAAAAAGCGAAGGCACAAACAACATGGCTATAGTCGGGAAGATAGATCCCTATAGACATCCAGGACCACAAAAAACTGAGAAGGTATGCATTTGGACCCCCTGAACAAAAAAAACAACACTGAATCTCAGGAGGTATGACTGGATGCCTAGGGAAGAGCCAAGTAGAATGAATTGTTTTTGGTGGGGCTCCCAGGAAGAAAAAGTGGAGTGATTCATCTTAGCATCAACATGGATGTTTCCAAAAGTAGTGATACCCCCAAATCTTCCATTTTAATAGGGTTTTCCATTATATATAAACCATCCAGTTTGGGGTACCCGGGTACCCCTATTTTTGGAAACACCCACATGGGCTCCCACGGAAATATAGGACTTTTGACTGGCATCCTGGGGGGTAGACAAAAGTCCGAAGGTACCACTCTATGAATCTGATGGAATGGTTTCCAACGTCATGAAATTATTTGAGTTTCTTTGAATATCCATCGCAACACCGTTTTAGGTGTTTATCAGAGCTACATGTATGAACTTTCAGGGAATAAGATGTTGAAGTATCAACTACATTTTTTCACTAGAACTACTGAGCACGGGGGTGTTGTTTCCTGGTTTTCCACTGTTGTAAATTTTGTCTCGGTGGTGGTTTCAAACATTTTTTAGATTTCAACCCTATTTGGGGAAGATTGGCATTTTGACTAATATTTTTCAAATGGGTTGAAACCACCAACTTCTTGTTGTTGTTGTTGTTGTTGTTGTTGTTGTTGTTGTTGTTTTCTTGGAAAATGATGCGGTTTTCTTGATTATGTTTTATGTTTTATATGTATCCCTTATGCGGGGTTCCAGGATGATGGAGCCATTTCTAAAAATGGAATGATGTTTCCACCAGGTAGTTGAAAGAAGGCCGTTCGGAACATGTATGTGAAACAGAATACAAAAAAAACATCTATCAACCCTTTGAAGGCAACCAAATTGAGAACTGAATTTTGCAAAGTCACTTGCCAACAAAACACATACTTTTTGATAATTCACCATTTCTAAACAGTGGTTCTGTTGCGATGGTGGTTTCAATGTGTTGTGTTTGTGTTTTTTGTTTTTCCATTTCTCGTGTATTTAGGGGAATGATCTATTTGACTAGAGAATATGTTTCAAACGGGGCACCAACTTGCTGTAGATTGCGGTAAATGGGATAAGCTGCCCTCCTCCGTGCACGATTTCAGCCGATCGTTGCAAGTAGGGATGGCGGTCAATTCCGAGATGAACATCTCTGTGTGGACCGATTCATAGGAACTGGTTGATGATTCAAATGGAAGTGGTTCCGTTAGATATCTAAAAATGTTACAACACTGGCGCAATAAATAGACATGACTGTGCAAGTGATGCTAGTTTGAAATCTCTTTTTCTTCCTGAGATCTCAGGATTGACAACGTCACTTGAGAATCTTAGGGATCTTAGTCAACAAAAGCTTTATGGTTTGGAAATCCCGCAAACCCTGCACTGCATCAGGAGATGTTAATTGCCGTTTTATTTCCAATATCAGATTTGGTTGGCATCTCAACATGGCGCAAGATTTCTGAAGATTTCCCCCATGTTACGTTTACGGCAATTTATAGGGGTCCCATTTTTTCTCCATTTATCGATTTTATAACGATCCTAGAGGCCCACCGATCGTTGGATCTTTTGTTTTTTCATAGTTTCTTTATAGCCGACCATTTGTGGTTCACTGTGATTCACCAGTCATGCGGGTCATGTCGTGAGTTTGGTACGTCTCCAAAAATCATGGTTTCCTTCCAAAAAAAACACCTTTTTTTTAAAGTCAAATCACTTGGTTACAACTGATGTTCTTAATTTCAAGATATTTTACCTTGACTTTGTTTGACCTTTCTGATGTTTGGTCTTCTTTGTTTTTGTTCTTCTTGTTGCCGATTGTCGGACCGTGATTTGGGAACATCCAATGGGCACATCCGCCACGGGACGGTGGTCGCGCCGCGGCCTTGACCTCGGATCGCCAGATGGGAAAAGCAGCCAAGTCGGCCAAAGCCGCTGCGACCGGAATGGCCGGTGCAGCGTGGTGACCTCAGATCAGAAGGTCAATTGTTGCAAGCCAAGAAGCCCACAAGGGCCCCAGGAACAGGGGTCATTCAATTACTAAATTACACATATTTTCGGGGATCAAACAATGCAAATGTTGCTGGTACATGCATTGTTTTTGGGTTGGTCATGTAATGATTCCTGTTTTCATTTGTTAAGGACTGCAGAACTGAACCCCTTTGTTGAGTTGGGTTTTTCCCTAGTCTTCCAAATACCTGCCAAAAAGGCCTGTTTGGGTAGGTGTTTGGGGTCCAATTGCCAGGCTTTTAGCAGCAAAAAGTGTTGATATCAACATAGGAGCTGGATAAGAACCAAGTACAATATACTTGGGTATGTATATCCCATTTTACTCCATAGGAACCATGTATATGGTATATATCAACATTTTAATTTACCAGAAACATGTACCACATGTCTGTAAATATACAATCGTCCCATGGATCGCATAAGGTAAAGATTGAACTTGGGGCCTGGGACCGTCTCCTCATTGTCTCCTTAGTTGGTATTTGAAGAACTATGCATGGATTAAGTTGATGGACACATGGCACTCAACAAATTAAGACAAATACTCTCCTGGGAACTAACATATCCCATGAAAAAAGGTACTTTTGAAGACGATTTTCCTATTCCCCAGGTGGGATATGTTAATTCCCTGGTGGGTAAAGCACAAGCCATTGAGTTTCTTTCATGTGTTTATTCAAGACCCAACAGTAAGAAGCAGTGATGGTTTTCTGGTATATGTGATACAGAAGAAAATTGCATCACATTGCATCCCCCCTCAAAAGCTGAGGCTTGGAACTCGGAACTGCAATACATAAATTCCGTGGGAACTTTAGGGTGTGTCCCCGGTGTCCCCCTCAATTTTTTGTTTGCCCAAGGAGATTGCCTCCCCTTATGGAGGGGTTGGAGAAACCCCGAATTCGGTCCCCTTAACTCGGGCTTTACTAGGGCCTGATTTGTTTCAAAGTAGCCCATCACACCGAGGAAAAACGCTGCAAGTGCTGCAGCTCATGCTGCCATGGGGTGCCTTGACAGAAGAACGAATGTCGACCTGAGGATGTGACAATGTGACTTTCGGGTTTTGGACACACAAAACTCACGAACGACTTTGGGGAAGAAGCACCTTGGATGTCCCGTTGGAAGTTAGGATCAAAGCTTAGGAACAGTGGGTTATAACCCCAATATACCCCATTATCCAGTTGTAAAAAAAAATGTAAGTAGCTTATAACCCATTTACAAACCATTTACTAACTTCCTGGGACATCCAAGCATCTCAAAAATCGCGAATTCTGTTCTTTAGTACTGAGGAGCTTGCTTTCCATGCTCCAATCTGTTTTGTAAGTGGTTTTGGAGTGGGTTTCAGGGGCCTATATAGTACTTTCTCAGAAGGCTTGAAACAGGGTTTATGTAATCACTAGGAATGTTTTTGAAATAGTATTTAATACATGAAAATATAGTCTTAATGTTTGTGTCAGTGCCCAAAAAGGCTTAGTGAGGGATATGCCGTGGGCCCCATTCTTTCCTGCATTTACCGTAGAAATACGCCACATATATTAGGCAAATGTTTGTGACACAAAAGGCTCAAAATCGATGAGCCAGCTCTCAAGATTGACAAATCGGACCATAGTACAAATCTATGGGGATTGTACCAGCCATACTTTTCAGTCATTGTAAATATATATATATATAGAAATCATTACAAGCACATTCAGACAACGATACTGCATAACAGTGTGGAAAGTAAGAGAAACATCCTGAAGGCACCAATATTCAATGGCTTTAATTTGCGCCCTTAGCTAGAGTATTACAATTTGGGTGAATGACAAGACTTTGGCTCAAAGGCACACTACTCAAAGCTGGCTTAGGGGATTTTGTGGCAAACTGACATCCGTCATCCAGCGATGGATAAGCATTCTTTGGTCACGTCTCATTCCAGGTTGCGTACGTATACGTCAGTAATCGTAGTACTTTTTTCGAAGCGTATGTGTCTTTTTGTTAGGAAGCAGGCAGGCGCAAAGGTTTGGGGGTTGTTTTTTTGTGCGGAAACATGGGTGTTTTTGTAAGTGTGTCATGGTGCGTTAAGGTGACCCCACCCTAAAACCCTACCCAAAAGACCTTCTCAGGTATTTGGAAGACTACTGGGATCTCCATAGAAGGGATCGTAACGATCGTTAGTAAGTCGGTTGATTTCACCTACTTAAGGGACTTATACAACCCACTTATATCGGGATTCTAACCTACTTATACAGGGGCCCACCTTTCACAACAGCCTTTGTAACGAGCTTTGTAGCTTTTCGTGAATCTCTTACACGATCTTCCTGATGTGCCCTGAATCAATTTCACCCAGGTGGATGGTTCATCATTTTATATAAATTGGTTGCACTTGATGGTTCAGAAATCCGGCTAAAACCCACCTGGGATGTAGAAATCCCCTGTAAATAAAGAAACTACCATATATCAACTGGTTCGCCGGATTTTTGTCCATCAGCAGTATCTCTAAAACAATCAGATCAAATAAGGTGTGTGACCATCCAAAAAAAAAGCTCTACCGAACCAGAATTATACAAGCAAGCATTTTTTTCCGACAAAAACCATCTTTCACAGTTATCATATGCCCCCCAAAACAAGCAACTTGCCTTCCGGCCTCCTGTAACAAAGACAGTTTTTGTTGGCTTTGCAGGCCTAGTGATGAGGCGAAGAGAAAGGAAAACGAAAAGAAGATGTTGGATTATTTGAACAGAGTTGTTACTGAGGTGCCGGGGATGGATGGAGGATGGATGGATTGCAGGTCGAATTGTCGACGGACGTCCCTAAGGATCCGTTTGTGTCTGCTAAGAAAGGGATTTCCCCGAACCAATCACGGGATGGCATTCATCCGTGTAAAGTTCTGAACAGAGATTTGGTGCACTGGGCATGACGAAGCAGACTTGTTTCTAGGCATATTTGACGCATGATGTGATGAAACCTTGATGAAACCCTCATGATTTCATTCATCCAAACAAACCCAATTGGTACCCCATGTGTAGCATTTTGTTTCATGGGAAGCTTACCATAAGGGGAATAGTATGGGAAGCTTACCATGAGGGGGTCCCATTATTGGCGGTCTCAAAAAATCCTACTGATTTTTGTTGGGACATACCAGACCTTACCCACCAATGTCTCAGTTCATTGTTCACCCCCCAAAAAAGAACAACACATCACCCACAATTCGATGAGATGAAGAGTGATGAGAAAGGGAAAAGACTTCTAGGGTTCTTTTGCAGTTTACAAGGGAGTTAGTAACTACCCACCCATATATATATATATATAATTATATATATATATACAAGGTTTCAGGTTCCTGCCTTTGGGCAACTACATGTATGCAAGGATGAGACGTTTTCGTTTCGGTGTTGTGTTTCCTCGCCTGCGGCCAGGACCCAAATTATGTGGAGAAGATTTGCCAGGAAATCATGAACCAGTTGGATCATGATAAAGTGCCTGAGACGAAAAAAATCACAACAACCCTAGAAACCGAAGGCTAAATGTTTGGACAGGTGTTTTAAAGGTGCTATGTTGGGTGTTTTTTTCTGCTTGGATGATTCCTGAGTCGTGCACAAAAAGGATGGATATATGTGATGACGAGGCATTTCCCATTGATATGTGTTTGGAAGGGTTGGAAAGTAGCACCTTGTTGGGTAACAACAATCAGATGGGATACTTCAGCCGTGATCAGATCCATAGTCGATTGATACAGGTTCGTTGACTACCTCCTAGCATACATACTAAAAAACACCCGTCTGTGTTTTTGTTTCAAAGATATGACTATGGCCATTATCACAGTCCCCACCGACTAGTATCATGAAAATGTCAATGTGGCTATTGAACACTGTTCAGCTGTCGCCTAGACATTCCAAATTCACACACACAGTACCAATGATTTCATGGTATTGATCAATTCTTATCTACATGTTTTGTGATACCTTTGTGACATCACGTGGTGATCACTACCCCAAAAGCTAGTTTGTATCAGTGTATTCCACTTATTTCAACAAAATATGTTTGCTTTCATGTTCACTTGATTCTCGTGACTGTTGATGGTGAAGAGACTTTTTGTCACAAATTCGTTCAACAGTATCTCAGATTGACAATGATTCTTAGTGTATGGTCTTTTTATCCGTTATTTGGTTCATAGTTGCAGGATTCGTGTAAGGGCAGGGAATTTGTTGGATTGCTGAAACCATGGCATTCTGTGTGCTATCAAAACGAGATTTTTCGGTGGATCCCACGGTGAAAAAACATGCTGCAAAAAGAGCCCTCCTACTCAATCAGCCTACAAGATAGCCCCCGGGCCGATCGTTATAAGTTATAAATGTAGTTACAATCCCCCATAAGTGGCCACAAATCAATGGGTACTGGGATGTGCATGGAAGTGAGTAACTAATTTGCAATTTGGTTTATAAGCCATTTAGGGGGGGCAAAAACAACCTACATACTGTATATTTCACCCCATTTTCAACTGCTGACTTCCGGTGCCCGGGGCCCCCAACGGAAGTCACCCTTAACCGAGGATGGGGTCCTTGTGGTGAAGGCGGTTGGTAGGGCAAGGGATGGGGATATCATTTGGACCTGGCCGCCTACGTGAGCATCTTGTGAAGGTATAGAGTCCTACCTTATAACTGACTCTCATATGTTAGTCACTGTTTGATCACATTTCCAAGGTGTGACAAGTTGTGAGGTTCTAAGCTTATGAACAGCCTAGAACCTCAAAGTTCTTTCAGTTGTTTGTTGTTTTGATTGAATAGTGTCCACTCACAAAGCTTGGGTTTTGTGGTGGAATCCTGGTGCAAACTCGGAACCTGCTAAGAAAGTTTGTTTAGGAACCAAATATACGGTAAATCATTGTGTTTTTCAGCAGACCAAGTACTGCAGGCTTTGATCTTATAGCTTTTTAATGCATTTTATAGCATTTTTTAGCATTGCAAACACGACGATCCGTGAAGGAACCATCCCTGTTGTTCTCTTAATGATCAGTTCCCTAAATGCTTTTCTGAGGATTCATGTGGGCTTCTGGCCCCCGGAAGTGTTCGGAACATGTGGAACCCAACGTATCCACGACGGTTGGAAGCGGGGGGTGGGAACAGGCACCCCATTTAAAGATAGGGATGGAAGTAAACGTGATTGATAAGTGATAAGTGATTGAGATTCCTATGGTTTGTTGTGGGAAGGGTTATATAACTAATATCATAGAAATTCATAGAATATCAACGTGTCATACATAGGCCATTTGCCATGCAATACTGTGATGTTCATTTTCCTAGACTATTCTAGGTGATGGTTTCATTCATATTTTTCTTATTTTCGCCCTTTTCTTACTTTCCCAGATCCAAGTTGGTTCAACCACTCATGTAAATCTGAGGGTACCCCCCCAATGCCAAGCCCCCCAAGAAATAAGGCCTTATCAAGGGTTGATTACCCACCATCCCCTACTAGGGCCATATTCAGGCTATATTTCCTGTGGGGGGGGAGGGTGGCATTGGTGGGGTACCCTTTGTTCCCATGAACCACCAACCTGAATTCGCCATTTTCTGCATCATTCCATCCATCACCTTTTAACAAGAATGCCTTGCCCTCCAAACCCTTGGTTTTCAGGAAATCTTGGCACTGCCTGAAGTGATGGCAACAAAGACCAGCAACAAGGAGATGAAGGCGAAGCAAAAAAAAAAATGTTTGGCCCCCAAAAAATGAGCCGCCCGAGGATTGTTATAAAATGGAGTAAAAAGTGGGTAGCCCCTAAAAATGGCCGTATAAAATCTTGTAAATTAATGTATCACCTACATGCGTGAATACAGCTCCTTTGTTCGTACAGGATCTTTTTGTTGCTTGGAACATCCATTTCGCCCACTTTGCGTCAACGAATCTCCAGTGATCTTGTTTGACAGTGTATGTCCCACATTTTTTCCGGATGAGTCTATGAGAAATATTCATGACCCAGAAGCTCAATGTACTGTACGGTATATTCAGCTACATTTCACCATCAAAATTGACCAAATGTAGGTAAATATATCATACATTTAGCAAAACAACACCCTATGAGACAGGTCTTAAACAAAAAAACAAACTCAAATTATTTTGACCTTTAAATTCAGACATCCTTCAGTTTTTGTTATCCCAAGAAATACCAGCCGCTGAATGAAAAATCGTTGTTGACATCCCAATCAGCACCTGGGGGGGTTCACCTGCCTTTCCGGTGACCAACAGGAATTCATCAAATTCTTGAAAGTCCATCCTGCATGGGCAAAACCAGAATTCTTGTACGGCATCTCAGATTTTGTCTTGCCAAAAAAAAAACGGCAAGTGTGTACATGTAGACCACCAAGGGATGTTTTGTTCCAAGCAACGGCTTTATTGAAAGAGTAAATTGGTTGATAAGCCCCTGCTCTTATGCTTGTGGGGGTAGTTTTCAGAGGGATAGCTGTGATTCCCATTTTCAGGATGTTTGCCGGCTGCGACATGGAGGGTCATGCCCCCCAAAACCATGGCCATGGTACCACATCGCACATGAAAGGCTGCTTGTGTTTGTTTAAGGTGATGTTTTTTACTTTCTACCATGGGATTCATCACCATTAGACCACCATTTGGGGAATTGTTTTTTTCCAGCCTCAAGCAAATCAAAGGCTGGAGTCCGATATGCGTTCTCAAAATTCAGACCATTTCCCAAAAAATCCAGGTTTTGCATTGCTGTTCCAAAAAATGACTGCTGTTTCTGAGTTTGGTGCAATGAATCTTGTTGGGTGTGACTTGATTCATAGTGTTGATGGTTCAGAAATCCGGCGTGCACCAGTTGAGGTTGGTATATGGATTATCCCCATTTTTTGCCGGGTTTTATACATCCCAGGTGGTACATGATTTCTTCCATCAAAGTAGGTTGGTACACGTACATCATATACGCACATATATTTCTTTTTCGCAGAAGCCCTCCTGCAAGAAATGATGAATGAAAAATATGCACTCCAGAAGAAGGGTGTATGCTTCAAATTCAACGGTCGCCGGGTGAAGACTATGCCGATGATGATGGTTGTGATGATGATGGTGGTAATGACGGTGGTGGTGATGATGATGATGATGATGATGATGATGATGATGATGATGATGATGATGATGCTGGTGGTGGTGGTGGTGGTGGTGGTGGTGGTGGTGGTGGTGGTGGTGGTGGTGGTGGTGGTGGTCATGATGATGGTGGTAATGACGGTGGTGCTTATGATAATGGTGGTGAGCAAATTAATGGCTATTTGGCCAACTTCTTCATAGTATATTTCATAGAACTCCTAGGTGCCCCCAAACAAGACTATCCCCACCGGAAGGGGCCCACGAGCTCTTATGAAGCCGAGAGAAAATCGAGAACACCACCAATAATATGCAATAGTAAGGGTTTTCCTAATTCACTATCCACTATTGCTGGTAAGGAGAGTTTTCATAGGCAGATAAGTTCAGATTCCTAATTCCTATGATACTAGTGATACCATGTCTTTTTGGTGATTGACATTATTGGAACTCTACACGTGTCCTTTATTTCCAAACCCTATACAAGTAGGATCACTGCATCTTGGGGGAAAACAATGGGCATCTCCAGCGCCTCTGACATTCCAACAACAACAACAGCAACAGCACGGGCAGCAGTCGTAACAGTTGGCAAATAAATGTATAGGGATTCCCTACTAAAAAACCATGTAGATAATCATACTGGTGGTGGATTCAGCCAGCATCCTGGGTGCTTTTCTCGAGCGCGTGAACCGCAGTTGGGCAGAACTCAGCGAAGGCTTTGAGATTACTTTGGAGGAGAGTTTTCGGATCAGAGGTGGAGCCGTTCATCTAAAAGAGCAGCCCCCAACATCCAGCTGTTGTGGATTTCTGTTTTTAAAGTGCTGACAGTTTTCCAAGATGTCTACCAAACCTTTGTGTTTTTTGCTGCGTACTATTGTGATGAAATAAACTTGGTGTTGTTTCGTGTTTTTTTGGTGTTTCTTTACGGATTGTGCCGTGGTAAATCATCATTAAGCCACCATGTGGGCCACCTTACTCAAATCAACGTATATCGCTCTGACAATCAATGTTTGGAAGATGCATATGTTCTGCAATAGTTCCTTTTCAGGGTGCATGTTAACTTTCGGGAGAGTAATTTGTTGGATTGAAGTAGTTGCCTTATTGATTCTGAATCTCTGTTGCTAATGGATAGAATCCAATGCTGTAACATGTGGTGGTTGCGATGGATTGGCATTTGATAAGCTTATTTTCAGGAATTCACCAGCTTTCGCCCGCGAAAGCTACCGGGGTTTGGATGCTGTTCATAGAAGATTGTTTTAATGCCATTCAAACTTATCGCTGTGTTGGATTGGAATCGGAGCCAATTGGTACTTTACCCTAGGCATCCAGTCACCTTGTGAGAGGATGATTGGGGTGTCCAATCACCTCCACAACGCATCGTATTTAGGTTTCATTCCCATCCTTAGAAGGTGGTTGGATCCCTAGGGATATATCCACACCATGGGATTGCAAACATGAATCATGTGATGCTTCCTCTCAATGATGATATCACCTTTTAAAGTGGCCACTGCGATTTTATATTAAGGGAAATCAGCGAATGGTTGTTGTTTTGGCGAACGGTGGTTTGGATTCTATGATCCCATCATGAAAAGGGACTAATATTTGGGGGTACCACGATCAAATCACAAACCAACGGGCCCCAAACCAACAATGAACTATTAGCTGAGGAAACCTATACAAAAACAAACATGGTTTGGATATTGTCCTTGCTTGGCCAATGGCTAAACTTTAAACTTTTTGGGATTACATATTTAGTAGAAAAAATAAAGTTCAAACTTTTATTTCAGGGTCCATTGGCCAAGTGAGTTGTCAGTTGTGAGGCGTCAGTGTTTCGGGGGGTTTTATAGGTCATTTTTGAAGGTGTTCACCCTTCGAAGGTCAAGATCTGCTCATCCACGATTTTTGGTTTTGGACCCCGGAAAAAAAAACAGGAGTTCACCAGAGATTCCTTGTTGCTTCTACAGCGCTTCACGAAACAACAGGAGTAACTTCGCAGAATTATTAACTGAATTGCTGTGGTGCATATGGTATCATATGGTAGATATATTGTTGATTTTTTTCAGCTTGATTTGCTGGGAAGAGAATGGGGATAGTTGCCCATGTTTATATATACATATATATGATATATGTACATATATATATGTGTATGTATGTACTGGATCATTGACTTGTTTGTTTTCCACTCATCCGCACGGCTGCCCACATTTTTGAATGAAGTGTGACTTTCAAGTGCCTTCCATCCCAAGATGCCCCCCCCCCATTTTTTTCAGGGAAAAAATGATGATAACACATTGCAAGGTCACCCTGCTGGTGTTTTTGTTGTGTGCTTTTTGGATGGTTAAATTTTTCACCTCCTGGTATTTGTCCCCTTACTCCAATAGCTTGGATTGATTTTTTGTTTACGGATTGTACCGTGGTAAATTCACCAAGTTTCAGCAACATTTCGGAAGACATGTTTTTGGAACTGTTTCCAAGCATTGTTTCAGCAAATCCAAGATAGGATCCATGGTTGATTGGTATATTTTGCCTACATTGATACCATCAAAATCAACCATTCATGTAGGCAAATATACAATCGTCCCATGGATCCTATGGACTATCTACATAATTCTCACTTATCATACCTATATCTCAAGGCGCCATCTTTGTGTGTTTTTTATCTCATAATATGTTTGTGTTTCTTAAGGGTATTGCATTTGGATCTGTGAATTTATATCATGAAATTTTCATATTTCTAGTGACATTATCTTTAAGTCTTGGTTTAAGTGTGCGGGCCTCGTCCCGAAATGATGCAACAATCCAAATCTTTCCATTTGCAGAAATGCATTGCTAACTAGTACTGTAGGGGCCCACCTTGTAGTGAGGTTTTGTAACTTTTCTGCCATGGTATCTCAATCGCTCCAATTGTCCGAATGTCCTTGGAAGTCCAAGACCAAACAAAGAACGGTGTTTGGATGATCCATGTAAAGAATTCAGTACTACCACAGGCCAAAGTATAGCCTTTTGACTTTCTGGCTTCTGGAATATACATGTGTACTACTCTCCCTGAAACTAAACATAGCACCTGAAAATGGATGGTTGGAGGACTAGTTTTCTTCCAGGATGGCTTCCTGGCAGGTGCTATGTTAGTTTCAGGAGGGTATAGTTCCAACCTTCTGCAAATCCAAGTACACATATATATATATATATCTAGGTGCTGGTTACAGATATTTTTATCTACACCCTTATTTGGGGAAGATTCGGAATTTGACAAATATTTTTCAAATGGGTTGAAACCACCAATTAGATATATAACTTTGTCGGCCATTCCTTTCCGTTGATTTTGTCGTATCCTTTGTTGCGGAACTGAGGATGGCACGTGCGGAGGATGCTGGCATGTCGGTCGAAGAGAGGCACCAACAAAGGGGGGGGCGGATGAAAATGATACATCTGCCCTACTAGGATGTCCATGGAAGTTAGTAACTAGTTAGTAAGTTGGTTTATAACCACGGGACTTATAACCTACGTATATAGGGGTTATAACCCAGTTACTAAGTACCAGCAGGACATCCAAGTATACTTTCCAAAAAGAACTCTCCGGATCGGCTTCCAACACCGGTATGACATATGACACCAAAAATCTTTACGTAACAGACCAAACCTGAGCAGGTAGGACTGGAAGACTAGGATATTTTTTGTCCTCAAGATTTTTGAATGATGACAAAAGGGCTGGGTTGTTTGAATTGTAGAAGATGTAGAAGTCCGGGTTCCTTGAAAGGATGATGATCATACTTTCAATAGTTGAATGATAGCCATTAGTATAACCTACGGGAATCCCTATTAGTCAACCATTAGATCGAATTGCATAAGTTTTATTTTACATGGCCCATATCATGCAAATAATTAAGTTTATATATGAATATATATGATGATATTAACACTCCATAGATATGTACTTCCAACTGAGGCTATTTGTGCCTTTAATCGATCACCGACATATACTCCGGGCATGGTTTTTCGGGAAATTTTGACATGATTAGGGTCAGGAGGTGGTATCGCCCCAATCTACACCCTCGAAGATTAACCTATAGAATTTGAAAATGATGGTGTTGGAAGATTATTTTCCTCGTCCAGGGTGTATTCTCAGGTTCCAGTCGTTCATTTTTCAGGGTGAAACCCATCTACAAGTGGGTGTCACCGGAGCGATCCGATTCTCCAAAGTCCTGCCCGTCGATTTCGTGAACTGTTCTTCCGCGTTCTCTTTTTGAGGGTCATATGAGCCTGGTTGTCTAGGTTGTATAGGGGATTATATATACTACCCAGTTATATGGGGATTATAATAAACCATTTTAAGGATCCCCATAAACCAACCAGTATACTGGAAAGTAATAAGGTGTTTTTTTTCGTGGCTCATATAAAGGATAGCTATAAAAAAGAAAAACCCATACTTCAGAAGCCAATTGACACATCTTGACAGGATTTAGACCACACCAATGGTTAAAAGTCGGTAAGTTGGCTTCAGAAAACTGCTTTTTTTTTGGCTGCACTTTCCTGGCGAAAATTGATCGATCCACAGGTGTGCAAAGGTCTTTGCTCAACTGGATGTGCCTCAACAAAATCTTGAAAATGGAGATGGGAAAAGTTGGACATAGGTGAAAAAGGTTGAATTTGTTGGTATTTTGAGTCATCAGTTGGTGGTTTCAAACCTTGACGTGAAAGAGTGATTTTTTTTAAGGGTTGCACAAGCGATTATGTGTACACTTTACATCATATGATTCATATATGTGGGTTCTGGGTTTCGGTTTTAGAGTGGGTTGGACATGGAACTTGCCACAGCACTGCATGACAGGCTGGAAAATCCCAATACCCGCATGAGCAGTGATCAATCAAAATCCCGGTTGGTTCGGTTATGTATGGGATGAAATGCTACCCAGTTATATGGGGATCATAACCCATAGGATCCATGTATGGTATATTTACATACATGAATGGTTGATTTTTATGCTGAAATTTAGGTAAATATACCATACATGGATCCTAGGGGCAATAAAAGCCATGATTTTTGGATCCCTATTAACCAATGAATATTTCATGGAATGTCACAAGGCCGGGTATTGATCACTGCTCACATGTTTTCAATTATGGAATCCCAAAAGTGTACATGAAAAGACCTACCAACTGATGCGATTAAATGGTTGTTTGGCTCTGACCAAACCACTTGGGGTTTGAATTTGGGGGCTCAAACTCAAACCTATCTATCTCAAAGCTCCTCATTTTTTGTATTTGTGGAGATTGATCCTTCAAGTAGTTGTTGTGTTATTAATGATTTTATAGTGCTACAGTTTTGGTGTGTTCCCTTCCCAGTATCGGTTTCCACACCAGAAGTATGACATTGTTTGTATGTGATCCCCTACTAGTAGTGATTTCTTGCAACTGCTACTGACGGCAGAGGCGCAAGATGTAGTGCAGTCAGTGCAAGCCTATATTGTACTACTAGGTGGTGGTTTCAAATATTTTTTATTTTCACCCCTACCTGAGGAGAGGATCCAATTTGACTAATATTTTTCAAAGGGGTTGAAACCACCAACCAGACTAGTTTGTTTGATGGCCATTACTGCTTCATAGCTTTTCTCGCATTAACCGCTGATGATTTGATTGTTCATGTACCGATGTGAGGCGGCTTCTTTCGTTGCAGAAAAGACCCAATGGACACATGATGTTAAATTATATTGATTATGCCATTTGAATGTAGTAGTTTCTTCTTGTGGCCTCCCTTTTGCGTCATATGTTACCCCCTATAGCCATTTAGTATGATTGGGTCCCCCTATGTATAAGGTAGCTACAGCAGAAACAAAGACCATATATCATCCTACCTGTTTTGCCAGGAATTTGCATCCACTTACCACATGCTTTCACAAGCTGCATTCTATTGAATATATTTATTTTCTTCAGGTGATATGTTTCTTTCTACTATCAATTACAAATATCACACGGTGAAGGTCGGTCCCTACCAATTATAAGTAGGGGCCCTTTCCACTCCGCCACTCCACTTATTTCGGGCCCTTATTCACCCCGGGAAAACCCATTGATTTTCGACCATTTATAGAAGCAGCGGCCATAGGGGTCCCAGGCCACTCCATTTATAACTACTAGGGGGCCAACCTCGTAGATCTCTCAAATAATCACCTTTTCGTGCATAATTCCAAGTCTTGCTTACATCCCGAAGTTCAACAGCAAAGCCTCTGAGTGCCAGGAACTCAAGTCCAAACTTGAGAAGCTGGAACTAGAGCAGGAGGTAAGCCCTGCATTTTGCAAGGTTGCTGAAGAGGTGACACAGATTGCTCAGATGCTGTCTGATGCCTTTGCCAGAAGAATTGGCAGCCTCACAGGAGAGGTAGCGGAAGAGGTGGTGCAAAAACCACATATGAAGCAGGAAAAACAATGCAGGAAAGATTGGAGGATGAACCGGTTTCATTTGTGGCGGATCCAGAATTTCATAAGGTCGATGGATGGGTCCGCTGGATCCGGGCCCAGCCGGTGGTCGGGGGCCCGGACCACCGGACCAAACGCTGCAAAAGCAGCTGAAAAGCATAGTGGACAACAAGCAGGGTGCCTCTCCAGGCCGTGCCCCTGGATACCATTATGCGTGGCGTTATCATGAGGCTAGTTTGGAAGAAATATGGAGCAAGGTTGGAAAGTGCAGGAATTTGATATCCTGCATTCAGATGATACAAAGAGTTGCCAATGGTGTTGCAAAAGCACCAATGCATTTTCCTGTTTTGAACACACTGCCAAGTCATGATGGTTGGAAGACTACTCACTACTTTCCTCTTGGGTTTCTGTAACTTTCTCAGGGTTTGCGCATCCTTAGGATCATATCTAAGTTTTTAAAGCCCTTAGGATTTTTCACCATCCGGAGGTTGAAAAACTGAAGTCCAGGTTTGGAGAGCTGTGAAAAAATGCCAAAGTCATCAATCATTTGATCAATGGCTGCTTCTGGTTCCCTTAATAAGTGGTAGGTGATATATAATCACCCAATAGGCAATATATAAGTGGTATATACTGCCCATTGGGGGATTCTATGGTACCTACCACCTATTAAGGGAACCAGGAAACTCCATTGATTTGAGGGATGTAATCCCAAAAATGCAGAGGTGTTGTGTTTTTGTTAATGTTGGTGGAGGTCTAATGACTCTAATGTATGTATATTTACATCTATAGATTTATGTAGGAGTTGAATGCATGCTATTTCAAACGTCCCTAAGAATTCTAGGATTCTATGACCTGGGGTGAACTGACAATATGTTAATGCTAGCAGCTTTGTTCTAGTACCTAGGGCATTCAACGGAGCTTTGTTTGCAGAGATACAATGGGCCACCCTGAAATTCTGACAGAATCTGATTACTCTACCGGCTAAACTTGGGTTGTCCCTTGAAACAGAGGGAACTTTTGAAGTAACTATACAAACTTGATGTGTATGTTTGCATTTGCATTTCTTAAATATATCACACGCTGTCTCCCTAGTCTTCCAAAATTCCCCAATACCTTGTGAGTAGGTATTTGGACCCTCTAAAGTGAACGTGGGTTCAAACATCGATCCTCACAAGGTATCTCGAAGACTAGGGTATATACCCTAAGAATCTAGGTGTGTTCGATTGGAAAGGGATCGGAACCCAAATCTAATCCTAAGGACGGGATTTTTTCACACCACACACATCCAAAAATCGATCGGAACGGGTGAAGGGATTCTCGGTGGGATTCTTTGCTATTTGGCGTGGGTTTTGCAAAATATATACTTAATCTATAATTCGTATAGGAAATTCCACCTAATGAAGTATACTGGGATGTCCTGCCGGTACTTAGTAACTGGATTATTTCACCCCTATATACTAAGTAGGTTGTTTACGTCCCTTGAGTAGGTGAAATAAACCAACTTACTAGCGATCGTTACGATCACTTCCATGGACATCCTAGTACAGTGTGCTTGGCCGTAAACCTTTCTTCTGACATGTTACGTATTAAAAGCGAATCCCACCTCAGTTTTACTTAGATTCCCGCAAATCTTGGCTGGTACACTCCGGCAACATAGCTGGTTGGAATTTCCCCCATTTATAAGTAGGAATCCTACATCTGATATTTGGGTCCATTTTCCAGCCAGCTATGTTACAAGATTAGCATAGGGTATTTCCTTCATTTCCTATACAAGATTTCTAGACTCGACACCTCCAAATCTTGGCTGGAATAGATTGAAGCGCCCAACTTACTGAGCACAGATTTGAAAAAGAAAAACATCACCATGTTCAACACACGGAAGTAACCAAAATAGTATGATATATATGTATATGTGTACATAAGCATGTAGACATGTATTTTTTCAGAAAAGCAATGAAGATGGTTCAACCATGTTTAACTGTTTTTCAATCACCCCAACAAAAAGTTCCCAGAAAATCCCAGTGCTGGTTTTTGGTATCTCTTTTCCCCAGCGTTGGAAAGCCTAGGTGCAGATGAGTGGCGGCGTTGGATTGAACGAGTTGATTCCCATGAGTGGTGAGGATAAGAAAGCTGCTGCATCCAACTTGGCCAAGTTTCTTGACTCGATTTTCCGAACGGATCGGATTTTTAGGTCCAGAACTTCCAGGAATGTTTCCCACATGTAGGGATGGGCAGATCAACCCAATTCGGTTGTGGGTTTGAATTTATACATATTATATAATATACATATATATATATACTTTTAAGATTTGTAAGGATTTTCACTGTAAGGATTAGATGACCAATGTCCTGATAGTCGCGTTTGACCATGCCTAAAATGCTGATATTTTTTTTGACCTCACACGACCTCACCCCAAATGGTGGTTTAGTAGTTTAGTAGCGGAAATTTCTTATTTCAGGTAAATCTAGGCTCAAGCCTTTTTTAGTTCAAAAGACAAGCGACAAAAAACTCAAACAAGAAGCGGAAGCACATCGCTTTGTGGGGAATGCAATCAGTACTGTATGAAGTATGAAACATCACCTTGGTGAAATTTCGCAACAGTGCTTGAAAAAGATTCGATGGTGCCATGGGTCCGGTGAGCCGATTGGAAAAAAAACTTAGAGTCTCAAGATGCTTTGCCAGATTTGTTTCTCAAGATTTGTCCAAATCTCTGATGTAACACCAGACGCCTCAAACGGCACATTTTGGCATCGAACACCAGGCTTTTGAAGGTCTGAACAGTACAACTGTGATAAGATGAAGCACGACATTTGGAGACAGGACAAACGCACAGACCTGTTTCCTATGGTCGCAAGCACAACCGCGCGGTGACGGGGTGAGATGAAGAAAAGAATGAAGAAGATTGTTTGCACCAGCCATAGCACCATGTGCCTGCCATGTCAGCCATGTGCCATTGAATTCCATCGGGGCACCATGTTTTACCGCCCAAACCTACTGAACTTGTAGTATACTGGAAATCATCACTGAATGAAAGATCCATTTCAGTGTTGTTTTTAAATATTTTGTTGTGATGAATAACCCGTATTTGCATTTCGTCATCATAAGCTCTGATTTGTGCTTTTGGAAATGGAAAAACAAGATTCTTCATCACAACTCCACATCCAAATCTTTTCGACTTGTGTTTATTTTGGAAAGAAGATGCGATGTTTTGAAGCTGTTTTTTCATGTGGCATTGATGAATCGTCTTCATATGGAAAACTCCAAAATCTATATGGATGTTTCCAAAAATAGTGGTACACCCAAATCATCCATTTTAATAGGGTTTTCCATTATAAACCATCCATTTTGGGATACCCCTATTTTTGGAAACACCCATATTCTGAATGGTTGGATCGTTGTTGAACCCATTGTATTTTGCAGTGAAGATTTCGAAATCTCCTTGTCAATGCCGATGCCACGTCCAGTGGTGGTGCGTATGGGAAATCCAAAAAGAACACATTGAAATTGAGATGCAGATGCAATGTACCATAGAAAAATCAACTGAATGTACACTCCGGTAAACTAACTTAGCAATGGGTTATCCACCAATTGAAAATGTATCTCCTATGAACAATGGTGATTTTCTATTGCTATGTTAGTTTACCAGAGTGTAGCTTAAATATACCATACATGGATCCTTTGGGATTTCCGGGGTTTCATGTCGGAAAAAGACATGATTCGATGTTTGGAACCGATCGGATTTTAGTTCCATAACTTCCATTCGAATGATGTTTTGGATGGGAATTGTTCAATCCAATTGGCGTGTTTTTTTTATATACCAATTTGATAAAGGAAAATCTTGCATGGCGGAGCAATGAAAAAAAGGGCCCCCGGTTGCTTAGTTTTTTGTTTTTTTTGTGCGGGGATGACATACTACCCGGTTTTGTGGGTTTTCATCAATCATAATTTCATACACTATTACAAGGATCCTTGTCAAAGAACCGGTATAATGGAAAGTAGCCGAGCTACTACCTCACAGAATTGCTATAAAAAATCATTCCATTAAAATTTCAGGCGTACAGTCTCCCTGACAGATTTGACAGTCAAATTCTATAGATAATATTAGTCTATTTAATTGTGGATAGTTTCAAATTACCATAAGTTTTGGATGCATTTTTCATCTTCAACCATCGGGTTTCAACCTTGAAAATCATCACCATGCCACGTTTCCACCACCAACTGAAATTTAGTTCCAAAATCTCCGTACTTGGATGTCCCAGGAAGTTGGTAAATGATTAGGAAGTTGGTTTTCAACTATACCTATAAATTGGGGTATATTGGGGGTATAACGGTATAACCCATTGATCCTAACTTCCAGCCGGACATCCGTTTGGTTGATTTTTCACCCTCGAGGTTTACGGTGCCTTTGACCTTTATCAAGGACCACGGTGGTTGGCCCTTGAGAGTTGGGGGTTAAACCATGACAAACCATGGCGGATCCATGGGTTGATTGATATATACCTATAGGTTTACCATAGATATCAACCATTCATTCACCCATAGGATCCATGTATGGTAGATTTACCTACATTTGGTTGATTTGTATGGTAAATGTAGGTTAATATACCATACATGGATCCTATGGGTCATGGATCGGTAAATATACAATCGTCACATGGATCATATTGATGAAGTGATTCATTTATGTCGGACTGTGACATGAAGCATGGGTCAGCACGAGAAATGTTGTTGGTTTAATGATGAGACTTTGAGCCAAGTTACGAAAGAACCATTTTTTTTTAACTTGGGTAGTGTTTTTTACACACCTGTCCCAGTAGGCCCAGGAAATTAAAGTCAATGGGTAGTAAATGGGTTAGAACCTACTTATATATACGTGGTGTATGTTTGCGGTATAATCCACTTACTAACCATGTACTAACTTCCTCACATCCAAGTAGACCTCGCAATATCTCTTCAATGTGTTGGAACTCCTTGCAACATTTTGGATGCTACTGGGATGTCCAGCTGGAAGTCATTGTAACAAATTAGTTAGTATAAGTTGGTTTCTGATTTCTTTCACCTCCGGACGTATATCCAACCTACTTTCCCTACGGATCCGGATATATGCGTCCTAAGAAAGGGATTTTCTCTATACAATCCTATTGTGGGCATGGGATGCTTCGACCATCAATCCCACGAGAAATCGGGATAGTTCTAGATTCTAATTAAGGGTTAAGTTTATACAAGGGGGTAATTGACAATCCATCCAGCAGGACATCCCGAACCGTTCGGTTTTTTCAATAAACAAAAGGCAACTCAGATGACATTGAGTCCGGATCCGGTCCTCCGCCCAAGATTTTGCTCATCAACAAGTATACCAACAGAAAAAAGTCTGAAAAATGAATTTGAACTCCTGAATAGCAATAATATAGCCTGAAACAACCATAAAATTGCCTTTTTCTGTATTTTAACGCCGGATCTTTGGGAACTTTCCCCCATTCTGAGGAGCACAGTTTTCAATGGGGTAGTTCAACCACAGCCGAGTACGACAGTCATACCATGTCATACCTGATGTGTCTGAAAGGTGTTTGGTATAGAAGCTGTGATTTGACGTCCAAACCCAAAGGTCCGAAGCAGTCTTAGCGCATTCGCATACACCTTTCTTCATCTTGCTCGTTGGAAGATGGTGGACGAGAGAGAGAGAGAGAGTGAGACAGAACTACCAGAGGTTTCCCATGCATTCAGTATCAATGAACCAAAGCGGTAGCATGCCTTAGCCACTCAAACCTTCCCATCATACCATCCATCCACATACACTCCGTGGACCATCACTTCTCACATGACATGTTGCTTCCGTTCGTAGGAGATTCGTATCGACAAAGCTCGAACTTCTGGTGCAGGCGGTGTTTGAAGGGAATCTCGCAACAAGAAGTTGATGGAAATTGCATGAAATTGCGTTGCACCCCCCCAAGTTGTAAAACCAAGCGATGGAACGGCTGTTTGGTAGCTATCAGTTGCTGTCCCTAAAATCAAACCTCCGTTTGTTTCCCGGCATCTCTAGGGAGATTTGGCTTGCAATGTCTCGCTGCAGTTGGAAATTGTCATGATTCTTTCATGGTGAATTTGAGTATGAAATTTATCCATAGTCTTCCAAATTCTCCATGCATACCTTTAGTTTGGAGGTGTTTTTGTTGGACTCCCCTTTTTGGTGAAGACTATGGGGTAGGTTGGATTTTGGAAAGGCTTCGTTGGGTTAACACACCCAATATATGCTCAGAATGGATGGTGAAGCCCACTTCCTATGGCACTAACTCCACTTGGAAGGGAGTGTGGGAACAACTGGGGATATTTAACAAATCCTCGAACCAGAGAAAATGCGAGTCAAGCAGTATACTGTACTGAGTACCTTTGGACCCCAGAACCAGGAAAAATGACGGTTTTAAGCCCTAAAAATATGGGTTATAACTTACAACCCCTCCAAATTAAGGTCAAGCGGGTTCCCAGGGCATATACCTATAGGGTCAGTCTTCGGTCACCCATCCTCTACCTTACATGGTCAGAAAATCGAACACTCAAGGTACGACTTGGGTCTTCCAGGGTGAGAACGTGAAAACCTGTTTCATATGCTCGATGTTTGAAGTTTTCTCTAGTCTTTTTCCCACGATTTGCGGGAAATTTTGTTACAGCCAATGTCTTTGGCATGTTTCACAGCTATAGGAAACTGAGCACGGCCCTCAATCAGCGAATTTCACTAAGGGTCTAAGTCATGTGTGTTGGGGCCTGCCTAAACCGTTGTTCACAGTGGGTAACGGCTTTATTCACTTGTAGGAAGAGAACCCAAAAGAAAACCTTCATTATGTACTAAGGGGCAAGTTATATATCCCATGACGGATCCAAAATCATGGTATACTTTTGGTAAATCTAGATGTTTACGGTAAATCTAGGACAATATTCCAATCAACCATGGATCTTTTGGATATATCTCCCATTTTTTTGCGGGCTGTAGGGTCGACGGACTCCTTATTGGATATACGCTCATTTCCAGGCGAAGAAGAACGTCAAACGGTGCGTTTCCAGGTGCTGTGGGGTGAAATAGGGGCCCCTATAAGTGGAGGTATAAGTTTGTAACCCTATATACTTACAACTGGTTTTTGGGCACACCTTGTTTGGCAGTTTTGAAATGGATCTATAGCAGTTTTGAAATGGATCATAGCACTCCAAACCATGTAAACTGAGATGGGTTTTCTGATCCGAACGAGATGAAAAAGAAGGACTACTATAGAATTAACGCATGCAGAAAGAATATGAAATATAATGATAACTTAGTTTGGATGTCATATCATGCGATGATACTGTATCACCCGATGCTTGGTTGGTGGTTCATGGTGATGGTTCAGCCTTTCCAAACAAATAGTTAGGTACAGCGCCCACATTTTCCCATATTCACTTTGGTGTCTGATTTGTTGACATCACAGCAGCGGTGCCAGAAGAACGTTATACAGTTATACAGTTTACCCTAGGCGTCCAAACACACTTTGAGGAGGTAATTGGACCCCAAAACCCTACACAAAAAGACATTCTCGGCAGATACGACTGTCAGGAATTTCACCTTGCTTTAGGGTTTTGTTGCAGATGATCGCTTCTATGATGGCCTGGTCATGGAAACCAGGTATTGTGCCCAGCATGCGTTATTGTTACATAGTTCTGAGATAATTATGAAGACGACACAGGTTTTCTCACCCCCAAAAGGCAGGAAAAATTAATGGACCAAATTTGATGGGGTAAACTTGTATGCCTGAAAGTCAAAGACCATTGAAACATTGAAGGAAAAGTCTCCTGGAAAGGGTGATTTTATTGACTTACGGATGAATATGGATATGGTTCTCTTTGAATAAAAGTTGAAATATATCGCACATATAACGTATAATATTCTTTTGTAACTAGTAACCACCCCCGTCGCTCTCCCCAACAACAACAACAACAACAACAACAACAACAACAACACCCGGTGAAGCACTGAAGATTTTCGTTTTTTCCAAGCAATGCCTTGCCAGGTTCATCCAGACTTCGAAAACTCAGCGGAGCGGTTTTTGAAAAAAAACACCGGCCGACGTTTTTGAGACAAAAAAACATGTTGGGGCAAAAGATCCCGAACTCTTGGGATCCACGTTGTTTCTTTTTTGGAGAACGTATTTACCCTAGCGGGATCCCAATAGATTCCCAATAGCACCTGAGGTTTGGTGGTTCAGGTTGGTTTGGTATGTGCCCTCACCTTCAGAGTATGTGGAATGGAAACGCCACCCAAGTAGATCACTCAAAGTATATAAAAGTTTTGTTTGTTTTTGCACCGTTGTTTGGGGAATGTTTCCCATTGTCAAAGATTTTTGTTTGAGAAACGCTAGCTACGGACCTGAGTAAAAAAGATGTCTAACGGAACAACCGGACATTTTCTGGACCATGACTGGTTGGTGCTTTCTAATATTTTTCATTTTCCTTTTACTTGGGGAAATGATCAAACTTGACTAAGATTTGTTCAAATGGGTTGGTTCAATCACCAACTAGATGACAGTCGAAGAGCAGTTGCAGGAGTGGAAGAAAGTAAAGAAAGGTTTGTCTCCCGACTGGGCACCTTGGCAGAACTTAGAAGGGGAGCAGTTGCTCCCCTCTAGGAAAACTACATCTACTGGATAAGATGCTGTACCACTTGGGTTTGCTAGAGCATTGTAACCAAGGGGAATATGTGATATGTGAGTTTATTTGTGTTTGCGGCTGTGTGTTCACGCTGATCCTGGTAGCAGGTAACAATGGAAAGTCTTAGCGTACCAGGTTGATGTGACGCAAGAAGAAACATTTTTCAACCACAAAACTCGCTAAACAATGCATTCTTGCATTGAGGAACCTTTCCAACTTTGCTGAGATCAGTGTTGCGAAGATTCCATGGAGTCTATGAATATCCCATTTTTTTTACTGTTTGAGGACTCAAGTATCAAGTCCTGTATGTAATAGTGGTTCACAAACATTTGGGAGGACCATCATACCATAGCATTTCTGAGCAGTTACGTTTTCATTATGCAGTTCTGAGTGGAATGCTTGATCAAACCTTTCTTTCCAATACGCTGTAAGACAATGGATGGTCATATCTCCATTCAGATCGAGTCTGTTTATTCCTGCTGAACAGATTCCGTGTTGATGGGAGGTTTATCTATGCATGTCTATTTCCAAGAGGGTTTAATACAATACATCGATCCTTCCATTGTGATTGAGGATTGAAATCCAAACATTTCACATCCTGTCATCAAGCTAGGTGTTGTCCAAGGATTGCATGATCATTCTTCCAAAACAATAAAACACTGGTCTTGCGTTGTTCCGGGGTATGATTTTCTCAATGGGAACATGTGGCACTGAAACCGTGGTGTATATCCATCCACTGACCCTCAACTCGAATAAGACTTTTCGAAACAAAAACCTCATAAGGAGCTGGTCATGGTACAAAACCGCCACACACCCCAGGAACCCAATCACAATTTCGAGTCAGGGATCTCAGGAATATTCTTGGATCGAATGTGTTTTTTTTGCGGGAGGGGTTGGCAAAGTCGCCGGTTTGGGTTGTGGAAAGAAGTCGTCTTTGAGTTTCAGGTGGATACATGTGGGTGTTTCCTTAAATGGTGGGTTTCCTCCCAAATCATCCCATTTTAATAGGGAGTTTTCCATTATAAACCATCTATTTTAGGAAACCCCCATGTAATATAATAGTATTATTATGATGCAATATTTGATATTACTGTCATTGAATGTAATCTTTTTGGAGCTAAAAAGTCATCATGAGGATACATGTGTGGTGAAGCCTCCCGCTGGACGTGGATCAGCTATTTCCTGGTGCGAAAAGTGAGACGACTTATCAGAAGGACCCTAGTTAGGGGACATATAACCCACTTATGGAGGTTGTAACCCTGGTTACTATCCACTTACTAAGTATCCTGAACCTCTAAGTACTTATAAACGGGGGTATATTCGGGTTTTGACCCATTTGCAATATAATTTACTCACCATTTACTACTTACGAACTTTCTAGGACCCTTTCACAATTGGAAAAAAGGACCTTCTTGCAATTGGGGTTTCAATTTAGGCCTGCAATAATAGAGCAATGTTTGATTCACCTGTTACCAAAAACAGAAAACGCTCCATCAGAATAGGCCCGGTATATTCAAAGCGTTTCTTTGGCAACTTCCAAGAACCTTCCTTTCACTTACTGGAACCCGACATCTTCCTATTGGCTTGGATTTGTTTTGCAGGTGTTTTTTCTGTGCCTTTCTATTATTGTCCATCACCATGTTTTCCAACCATCTGAAAACTTAAGAACATCCAAAAATTGGTGCAAGAGTGATTCTGAAAAGACATGCAGGAGCGTGGCAACTGCAACTTCCGGGTTGTAGTAGTGAATAGCCTATTTTTGTTTGTGAGGTTTTGTTTGGAGTAACCACTGATGTTCTGAATATCTCACCTTTTTCTTTTCACACCATCCCCAGAAATTCAGTGGTTCGTGGGCTTTTTACATTTTTCTGATCATCCACAGTATGGCGAAGTGGCAAAATTAGATGTGACAACTTCCAACCCTTAAGCTCGATGTTTGGTGGGGTGAAACACCTTTCAGTGAACCGAAGTGTTGTGGAAAACAGCTTGGAAGTGGTATCAACCCATGGAATCTGGGCAAATTATAACGACCTTTCCGCCGAGGTCACCCGAAATGGTGGTTTAGTAAGGGAATCCCCCCCTAAAACGACCTCAATTCAGGTTAAGGATTTATATAATAAATTGCCCAGATGGAAAATTATCCCATCGTTTTTGTGTCGTGCGTCAACGAGGTACTTGCAAGTGGCCATGGTACCTCAGTACTTGGACATGTGGAAGCAGGCCGTCCAGAATTTCGGAGTAGTTACTGGGATGTCCTGCTGGTACTGGATGTAACTGGGGTTATTTCACCCCTATATAAATAGGTTGTAAGTAAGTAGGTTATAAACCAACTTACTAACAAGTTACAGCATCCATGGACATCCAAGTACGGCAGTTTTGTTTGTGGGTGATGAGATAGCGATCTCAGAATGATCTTAGGCCAAGAAGTTTTGCGAAAGTAGAGGAAAATCATCTCAAGAATGACCCCAGGAAAGCAAACCTTTACCAGATTTCATCCCCATGAAAGGTATTTTGCCATTTTGCCATTTTTTGGGGGTGAATTTTTGCGCTCCTCATGCGATGGCAATTGTATCATATATGCAACAAAAGTTTGCCAACATAGAGAAATCTCACAAGTGATAAGGATGCTGTGTTGGACATGGTGCATCCCTTAATGACTACACCCCGGAAAACTAACCTGTCCCTTTAAAAAAGGGACTATTTCAATAGGAAATACATCTTCCAACCATTGATTTTCAGGGGACATGTTATTTTTCCAGGGAGTACTGTATACTAAATACCAACACTGCAACATAGCATACAAGTTGGAATGAAGACGTTGGGACTTTACAATGACTCCTGCACACTCAGCCAATGACCAAACCTTAACCGCTAGGCGGTGGTTTCATTCATATTTGTTTACATTTTGTTTACATATGTTCACCCCTACCTCCGGGGAAATGATCCAATTTTACCATATTTTTCAATCGGGTTGGTGAACCAAGCACCAGATAGTTCTAGTAGAACAAGGTGGAACCTGAGTTCACTCAGGTGAACTTCAGAATTCGGCAAGTTTTTTTTTTCGAGGCCTGTCATTGAGAAGGAAAACTCTCACGTGTTTTCGAGCTTTTCAGAGGATCCATCGGATTGGTATATCTACCTACTAATTTACCATTAGAATCAACTTCATTTCCTTAATATACCCTCCCTGAAACTAACAGTTCGCCCCTGAAAAAGGAGATTCCTATTGGTTTCACCAGCATTTTTAGGGGCTTTTGCTGCTAGTTTCAGGAGGCAAATGTAGGTAGAAAAGTCAAACCCTCGTTCCATGCATCATCCATCCGCAGGTCATCAGTGACTGCGGTATGGCAGGGTTGCCTCAGGTGATGGTTGGGTCCGGTCCTGCAGGGGTTAACAGCAAGCAACTTGGTTGTCTCAGGAAGTTAGGATCAAAGGTTCGGATCAGTGCGTTTTCAACCCCAACAGAAACCCGATTTATAAGTAGGTGAAATTAACCCATTGATCCTAACCATTGATCCTAACTTCCTGGGACATCAAGGTACTGTATTTTTTCTAGTTTGAGTAATGAAATACGGTTGATGGCAACCAGAAATCCGGCAATCACCAGTTGATATGGTAAATATCCCATTATTTTTCAGGATTTCTGACCCATCAACAGTACAGGCGCCCAAAACCTTGCAGAGAATGCGTCTAGTACAAGGTGTATTATCTCCTTTGTTTGTTGATGCTCATTGGTGGTTTTATTTGCTAATACTACACCTATGATTGCAGTGAGACAGCAACAGATGTGGTACAATTGCAATCAGGTACCTTTCAATCTGAGTATTTGATTGTATTTGAAGTATTTGGACTTACAAAGAAATAAGTAGGAAACCAATGAGTTTTTTGGAGGGTTCCTGATTGTAAGAGACACCCCTGTGGTATACTGTGTGCCAAAGAAACAAAGGTTCGTATAAACATGCGGGGTACGTTACATGTCATATACATTTTACGTCATTTCGATTGGAGTGGCGCTATATACAAAATATACAAAGCCTTCCTGGTCCTCTGAAACATTAAACATTGAACCCCATGTAGGATCCATGGGGCTGCTCGATTTTGCCTACATTTACCACCTAAGCAATGAAACAAACACCCTAGTATATATATATATAGTCAAAGGAAGTTTAGTGGCAAACTTCCGATATACGAACTTTTGGGTAGCCTGACAGGAACAGTAGCCTAGCAGTAGTAGTCGTAGCAGTAGTAGTCGTAGCAGTAGTAGTCCTAGTAGTAGTAGTCCTAGTAGTAGTAGTC
>DF239161.1:226540-293183 GCA_000507305.1 Breviolum minutum Mf 1.05b.01
ATGACGTGACCATCACATGACCTGACCCCGCAACAGACATCAAGACATCAAAACACTTCACTTCAAAGCACAAAACATCACCACCATGGAACGGCAGAAGGCTCGTTCACAGCAAAGAAATGATTTGGGCATCGCGCTGGTCGGTCGCCTTGCGCACATTCTATAGGCAAAGTCTTTCTGTGCTATATAGTTCTTATCCTTTTGGAAACTTCCGCCCCCGGCTTGTCCGGGCACTACTGGGATTAAACTGATTAAACCATGAGGATCCCTTTTAAACAAACCATTACAATGGAAAGTATCCGATGTTTTTTTTTCTTGGCTCATTTTGTCTCACCGACTCTAAATGAAGGTCCTGAAATGCTCCAATGTAAATAAATGAGGGGCCGTAAATTGAGTTCCAGATGTATACATGTAATGATGTATTTTGAATACTATAGAACCCAACTGACCTTTCTTTTTCGAAGATCAAACTGCGCAATCGTTTTTTTTACAAAAGAAACCTGCCAAGGATACCATCCAAGAATTCGTCCGCTTCTATAACGGCAGTACCCTCGCTCGACGGCTCAGATCTGGTGATGTGGATGTTTTTTTTTGGTTGTTGATGACCTCGCTAGGGCCACCGTGCTAGATGGTGGCAACTCAAACATTTTGGATTTTTACCCTGACCTTGGGACATGATCCAATTTGACTATCTTTTTCGAAGGGGTTGGTTCAACCACCAACTACTTGTAGCTTGCCTTGATGTCTAAATGTCAATATGATTATTGATCATTACGTCACTTCAAAGCTATTAACATACTGTTGGTGGAAGAAATCCTGCACCAGTTGAAAGGTGGTTTATCCTAATATTTACACGGGTTCATACATGTCAGGTGGTGCAGCATTTCTTCCATCAACAGTACCAGTTCTTCAAATGAAACCATGGTCTCAGTGTACGAAAGGACATCCAAGGACACTGGACTGTCCAGCGCTTTTCCGGTTCCATGAATGGTATAGTTACCTAATTTGCTCATAAAAATCAACTACACCCCTGAAAGTTAACATGGAACCCAAAAATGGAGGTTTGGAAGATGAATTTCCATCGCAATTGGGTGATTTTTAGGTTCCATGTTAGTTTTCGAGGGTGTAAATGTAGGTAAATATACCAATCCCAATCCCATGACTCCTCTGAGTTTTGTTGCTAAGTAGTAAGACTTAGTAAGCCAAATAGGATGATTCCAGAAATACTGTCGACCCCAACGGTTGAGGCATCTCCAAAAATAGTTGAAAGAGATACCCTCTCAGAAAATGAAATGTCTACCCTATCTTCAGGGACCAGGACTTAAAAGGAAATGAATTATTTGAACAACAATATCAGCTAGCTGGTGGTTTCAAATATTTGTTATTTTCACCCCTATTTGGGGAAGATTCCCATTTTGACTAATATTTTTCAGATGGGTTGAAACCACCAACTAGATATCAGTTTTCCTTGGATATTCGTTAGTTTTTTTGGGAGTATCAGCTTGAGAGCTTGAAATTCCTTTTTTTCTTCGCCGGGTCGAACTGCACGGATGTCACTAGAAGTATCATGATGATGCGGCAGCCACCGGAACAGATGGCCAGTTTTCATGGGAAGCCTATAGGATGTATTAGGTGTTATGTTATGTTGATTATATAATAACACTTCATTCAATCCTCATTCCTTGAGGGTTTGGTTGGGGGAGGGAGGTATATGATTAGATTTTTGTTCAAATGAGGTTTGTTTAGCAAGTATAGATTCACCACGTGTTGCGTGTTGATTATATCCCTACTGGCATGTCCTGCTGGTACTTAGTAACTGGCCTTATATAAGCAGGTTGTTTACCTCCCTTAAGTAGGTGAAATAAGCCAACTTACGATCCCGAATCGTTACGATCACTTCCAGCCAGACATCCAAGTAGATCCATGATATGCAGCAACCATCTATGTCCAAGAATCATCTATAAGTCCAAGAGCTCCAAGTTTAGAGCCCACTACAAGAAGGGGACCCCCCTAGTTATAAGGTAGTTAGAACCCCCGCAAACCCTATTTAACCATGGTTGTAAAAAGGTATAACTAGGGATAGATCCACTTATAGTAGTTAGGGGGCCCCATCTTGTACTTGGAGGATCATCCCACTTGATTGTCTCCCTATACCCGTTGTTGTTGAAAACTCTCCAGTTCTTCCGCCGTTTCCTTCCTTTCGACCGATGAGGAACATCCGGTGCTGGATGGCGTGTACCCTGGAGGTTTTGGGGCTCCAACATGACACCCTTCTCAAACACTAAATGTTGGTAGTACCTGTTCGGTTAAAATCCAACATGATCTATGGAGGATTTATGGTGCATATCTAAATGAATATACCCTTGAGATCCAAACATCAACCACCTGAGGTTCGTTATCACTGCACTCCTCACGCTTTACCGAAAACACCCATGACTCAGGAGCTACTTGTGCCAGGCATGTTCCTACAAGATGGCTCAGCTCAAAAACACACCTTTGGAAACAAGCAAGACTCGGGGAGCAGAATTTGCTTGCATTGCAAAAATATGTTCAATTGCACTGCCCTTGCTGAAGCACATTGAAAAAAGAGGAGGACCTTGAGTTCAAAATAGAGGAGACATGAAGAAGAAGAAGGTGGCACAATATTCTATATCTTCCAAGTTCTTGACCAATAAAAACAAGCTGATGAACTGCAAAACTTCAGGGAAAAACATAACAACAAAAATCAAAAAGAGGAAAACATAGACAAGTGAAGGTTTATTAAGCTTATTGTTGGTGAACTATTAGGGTAAACTATTCATTCTCCCTGATTTGAACATAGTTCATCTAATAGTTTCATCAACATGAATCCCAAATCTTGGTGAACTATTCATTCTCCCAAAACACATCCGCAAGTCACAAGGGTTCGTACTATCGGTATCCTACATAATAAGATATATTGATTTAATTTTGTTCATATATATAAATATATATTCATATATACAGTATTTGTATACGCACGTGAAACACAACTGTTGGCCACCAGCCCAAACCACCAAGTTACCATTAGCCGAATATTTGAGGAGCCAGCCACTGCTTCGGGAAAAAAAACATGTGACAGTTGAACATTTTGCCAAGATCAGCAATAATATTCACCATTAAAACAGTGAGTTATAAGGATATTCTGCTGACATTTTGGATACATATAAGTACTTAGGATCACTGGGTTGGGCATCACCAATCACATGTGGTACCACGTATGTAAGGACGCATATTTGTTATTTTACCCACTGTCTTATAACTAGAGTATCAGCACTTTTAGACCTGCCCTGGTGATCGCTTAATACGAGTCTATATAAGAAATGCATCCCTAAGACTCCTTGGGATGCCATGGGTTATCACATCTACGCCCCTGGGGTGTCAATAGGACGGTCTGGTGTTTCCACAGAAAGAAGGGTCGGGATTCTGAGGGTTGACAAAAACCCAAGAAATCTCCAACAGGATGCACTGAACGGACCCCCAAACCTGGCTAGGTGGTGGTTTCAAAGATTTTGTTTTTTTTCACCCCTACCTGGAGAAATGATCCAATTTGACTAATATTTTTCAAATGGGTTGAAACCACCAACTAGCTGAGTATCTAATAGGGCCCATTCGAATTTTTGATGGACGAAAATAACCACAGTGCCAGGTACATGCGCCACGGTGAGGGTACACAACGTTGGCCCGATGGCAAGACCTACAAGGGCTACTGGTTTGGGAGCTCATTTTTCACAATCGGGGGGGTGACATTATTTGTTGAAAAAGACTCGAGTGGTTGAAGATGTTTAGTGGCGAAGCTTTCTATATTAGTATACTGTGTATATTATAAAAATATGTGTTTACCTCTTGATTCGATATAATCTGAGGAGGAGTTGTAGAACACGCAGAGAGAATCCCAATTTGGTTGTTTGTTCGATTTGAAGGGGAATTGCCCTCCTCGTGCCTCATCATTCATGGTTTTTCAGGAAGTCGCACGGATGTTGAGGACAAGACGATGTCAATTTGCCATGTCGAGCTTCGAAGTGACCTTAAAGTTTAAAGATGATACCCTGGGTTGGAGGTCGTGTAAAAAGGTCACAAGAACCTCTGTCTCCAGGTCACTAGTAGGGAATAACCTATTCAAGAGTACAGTAGTTCTACGTATACCAAGATAAGAAGGACATCATACAACTGCTACACCAACGGTCTCCTTACTCGTTTCGCAAGGAGTGCCCCCGCAACTGAACACCGGGGATCCCTATAGGTTGGTTTCAATATGCAACCAGAATCCGAATCACCAACCTTCACCAACACGTGACAACCCCCCCCCCAAAGGTTAATAGCAAAAAAAACCTGAAAGCTATGGAGGGGACTGGAAGAGGATCCGGCTTCCTTTTTTGGGGGATTCCCTGTACCTTTGCTGGTTTCGACTTCAGGGGATATGTTCAAATTGAGGATTGCGGTTTTCAGAATCATTTGTTTCTCCTCACTAAAAAGGTACATGGCAGTACTGTTTTTCTGTTGAAAAAAACCAAGTTCCAAGGAATTCATCGTGTTCCTCGAAATATGCCAAGATTTCAATAGATTGGACATGTCACCTTAGAACTTATCCAAAAAAGAACCCTACCCTACCCTCCATGAAGCTAAAAAATCGCGCACCTGAAAATGGATGGTTGGAAGACGATCCTTTTCTTTTGGGGCCCGACCTATTTTCGGGAGCTATGAATGTTAGTTTTTGGGAGTGTTCCCTGCATATTCTTCTGAACTGACTGAAAAAAGAAGCAAGAGGAGGAAGGTGTAGATGTTGGCCACATGTCCGTATCCAGTAACCCAGGTTGGTATTCCGATTTTTCCATCGGAATGGGAATGAAACAGATCCTGATATTCAAAGTAACAAATCACAACAGATATACTGGAGTTACGAGGCAGACCCCGAGCCGATATCGTTATAAATGGAGTATGTTATGTTACCCCTTTTCATGATGAGTTCCGCCATGTGCATGAAAAAAAACATCACTCTTCGACTTCAGGGAAAATCACGTCTACGAGGGCCCTGGAAAACTCTTCAATGACTATGAGGTACATGGAGCAGTTGGAGGGTGAGATTTAGGTCATTTTCCCCATAGGATCCATAGTTGATTGGTATATTTATCTACCGTAAGAATCCGAAGGCCCCTCAAAACTCGCTATTTTGAGGACCTGGAAACAGGTTCAAACCCTTCCATTAGAGGGTCCAATGATCCTTAGGGTACTAATGTACTTACCATGGCAATTGACCAATTCATGGATCGGTAAATATATCATACATGCCCTGGTCTTCCAGTCATACCTGCTTATGTCTTTTTGCGTAGGTAAGTTCCAAATAGATCCAGGATTCATACCTCACGTTGGTTCAGCCGATCGTGATGGATCCGTAACAAGTTGCCTTTAAAGAGAAACATATTGGAACTTCACCCTAAGAAATTTCATAGACTCATAGACCTCACCCTAACATCAGTGTCAGTGTCAGTATGAAAAAGATTGACCATCTCTGGAATCTCTGAAAAAGATATGCTAAGCACAACAGATTCTGAGATTCACAACTGCGGGCTAAACCCCTTGTGAAAGAAAACCGTAAATCATTGAGTTGGCCCACAGTAGTTCGGAACTGGTAGGTTGCGTTCGAATCCTTAGTTATTCCTGTAACTTCATTATGTCCGGTGAATATCCTTGTAACATTATCCAGCTTACCACAAGGGTGGTTACAATCACTAGGTTCGGAGGTCCTGAGGCTTCATTCAACAAGGTCAAATATCAGTTGGCACTGCTGGATTTCTAGGGTCCGTGCTACTTGGATGTCCATGGTACTTAGTAACTGGGTTATAACCCCTACATAAGTAGGTTACAACTCCCTCAAGTAGGTTATAAGCCAACTTACTAAATAGTTTCTAACTTCCATGGACATCCAAGTATCGATTCTGTTGTGTTATTTGCCCTTTGGTAGTTGGTGGGTTTGGTGGTTTGGATTCTTTCCGATTTGCAAAGCAGTCCCCTTCATCAAGGAATATGAGGATTTCCAAACTATTGGCTCCGAAGGCAGAAGGCATCAAGTGAAATCATGTTTTTTTTAACCATCACAGTACTGGGATTTGTTTAAGGTGTTTTTTTTTTCGGATTGCACCATGCTAAACCATCATTTGGGAGAGTTGTTTTACTTTGTTCCAACCACCTTGAGCAAATCCAAGATTATCGTGTTGTGTTGAACCACAACAGGACATGGCCAATGACGTGAATCCTATCTATAATGGCGACTGGAAGAGTGTCTTGGGCGATCATGTTGTTGAAGTGTGTTCAACCCGCTTTTCAGGTAGGCTTCAGGGGGTCTAAACGGCCCCCCAAAATGGCCTCAGAATCCTTAGATTTTGTGGATTTTTTGGAACTTGGACTTGGTGTTTACAACTGGTCCAAATTGATGGTGTTTCTTGGAGTGCCTAAGGTTGATGGGTTTCTTCCAACCCTTTTTTTTGGGTTGGCTTTTTTTTGGTTCATTCACCCCTTTACCTCAATACGTAGACATCAGTTTGATCCCAACTATATACAGGAGAGGGAAGAAGTTGGGAATTAAATTTTTCGACACCTACAAGTCAGATCGGATGTAACCATCCTGGATTAGATATCCTATCCTGTCATGGGTTTTTGGCGCCACTTTTGACATATTACTTTTAAGGGATTATTAGCTGGATTCGATTTTTGATCTTCAATCGATCTTGGTGGGAGTTTTTTTTTAGGTGGGGGGAGATTTGTTTGGGATCGTGCTAGCTGCTAATTTTTGTGCCTGGCGGGCGGGGCGTTGTTCGGCGCTCTGGCTTTTAGAAAACGCCCGGGGAAAAAGGTCCCAGATTCGATTCACGCCGTGGCTAGCGCATCTTGCTTTTTGGATGAAGATGATGAGCATGAGCATGAGCATGAACATGAGGAGGACTACAAGGATCATGCAACCATGTAAATAATTGGGTTTTTGGTGCCTCAGGAGGTGCTTGGGGGTCATACAAGGTGGGTTCCCTATCAGTTAGAAGTAGGGGCCCATAATAAATAACTCCACTTTTAGATGGATAAATTGGGGGCGAATTCCACGATGTCAAATTTTCTGTTGACCCCGGGGTCAGCTGGTTGATACATCATGTAACTTCAGTTACCCAATTTATTTTCGGCCATTTCGAACGGGGCCTCAACCTCAGAACTTCAACATTCATGACTGACTGGTGACCCATGGCCCACGTTGAGAACCCGGTACCTTCCCTTGAACCTGAAAATGGACCCCTCATGCTTCCGAAAGGGATTCCAAAGATGGAAATCATCTTGGTTTGTGAGATTCCATTATTTCCATTCCCCATAGGATCCATGTATGGATTATTTACCTATACATTTATATAAGTGAAAAAATGGCCACATTCATGGGTAAATGTAATAAATGTGGGTAAATAGTCCCGTCCCATGGATCCTTTGGGTTCCTCTTTTTGTTTTTTCGGTGTATCGAAATACAATGGCAGGAGTTGCCATGGGGGCATTTGTCAAAGGGTGACATTCCATTCCTGCAACCCACCAGTGATCTCATGGATGCCCATGATGTCCATTCGACCGTTTTGCCCAGATGGAAAACGCCATGGTAATGGAGTGTTGCGATGGGAAACATGGATGCAGAGGGGAGAAGGGAAGGTCCTTGAGGGTAATCGCAACTGGGTTTGTAGCCCCATTTATATAAGTAGAGTAGGAGCTGAACACTTCGGAGTGGTGTTTTTTCACAAGCTTTGGGGTAATCCATGGTAATCCAGAAAGGAGGTTTAGGTAGATACGCATGCAGCAAACCAAGTAAGAGGGGTGCTTGGGGTTACCAACCCTGCACATCCAAACACCTCCTGCAAAGGTACTTGGACCTCAAAAATAAATAGAATATACCTAAAACACCGAACCTCAGGAGGTATGACTGGATGTTTAGGGCAACACGCTTATTGATTCACCAACCTGCAATCATTTAGGCGGAGATTTGATGGAGGTAAACCAACCCACAAAAGCTCTTCGATCATTTCTACTTCGAATATCTCGTTTTTAATGCAGGTGTCACGTGTAGCTTTTGGGGGCAAACCTGAAACATCAATAGACACAAATTCGTGTTTACTATGTTTGCCTAGAAGATCCAGGGGTTCGTTCCTATGATTACATCATATTACATCTTTGGGTGTAGAATGCCAGGTCGAAGCGACTTCAGGAATAAGAACTATACTGTTACTACTCTTCGTGCAGAAATCCGGCAAACCAGGTGATACTCTTGATGGAACATATCCTGCACCAGTTGATCTGGTACATATTTCATTTTTTAAGGGTTTCTTACATGTCAGGTGGTGCAGGATTCTTCCATCAACAGTGGTACCCTAAACATGCAAATATATTTTTGGGGTCCAAATACCTTCTCAGGCGGTGTTTGGAGGTCTAGGGGTAGATGATAGTCGTAGAATCTCACCTCTTATGTGGGTTTTGGTTTCGTATTCTTAGCTACCGCGCGGTGCACTGCCATCAGTAGTAGCGTTCTGTCTACCTACGTTAACCATCACGCAAGTTTCACGATTGAAATTCTTTTGGAAAACGTTCCAAAAAAGGTTTCGATCCATATTATTTCATGGCGCAACCCCCATGGAAAGTCATGAATGGCCAGTTGGAAGAGGTTTCAAGCCCTACGTAGAGGGGACAACAACTGTAACCATAGCTCTTAACCACTTACAAGTCCTTGGAATGATCCTCCAAGTGGTAGGTAATTCTGTGTTTTCTGGGGGCCCAAAATCATCTTCCAGTCATTCTTTTGGTGATGGAAAGGCCTGAGGCTCCAGGGTTAAACAGTACCCTACTGGGATGTCCTGCTGGTACTGGATGTAACTGGATTATTTCACCCCTTTATAAGTAGGTTATAAGTCCCTTACGTAGGTTATAAACCAAGTTACTAACTTCCATGGATATCCAAGTAGTCTTCCAGATACCTTTCACGTGAGGATCGGTGTTTGAAGTGAAGCCATAAACATCTCCTGAGGTAAGTTTGGCCTTTAGGGTGTCCTTTCATACCGAGCCTCCCGTACGGTATGACTGGGGAATTTTGGAAGACTAGGGGTATGACTCTAAGATCCATGCAATTACACTCCGGTGAACTAACATGGACCATCCACCATTTTCATGGCATCTACCACCAAAAATGGAGATGTTCCTTGGTCTATGTTAAGGGTTTACAGCATGGTATTTTCTATTGTCTTAATATTCGAATATATATATATATGCCTAAATTTGATCCCGTCAGCGTCCATGGATCCCGCATCGAAATTTTTATACCTCCCTTGGTGGATCCGAAAACAATTCATCCTAAGGAACAAGACAATTCGGATCGCGCACGACAGGGCAGCTCAGAACGGATCTACGGATCTCACGCGAAAAATTCCCCCCGGTCGTTGTTTTTTTGTTTTTTCCGGAAGCTTCGGAAAAGAAGGGACCTCGCCCTTGATTCCTGGTGATTCCGTAGCTATTTCTGTCGAACTTGTGAAATGTATATATAGTATGTATATCTATCTAGCATTTGGTTAGTATAGAAGTGGGGTATAGGTGCTCCTTGGAAGGTATCGTTACTGGGGGTGTGGTCTGGATCAAGCCCCGGTCCCACAAACGATCCAGACCTCTGATCCAGACCTTTCCAAGGGAGTTGAGCCAGACCTGTGGACTGCTATAATATGGGCGAGTTATGACGAGTTGATGTCTGGTCTGGTGATGATTGCATGTTTTTTGGTTTCCTGCTCTGCAGTTATTCACCCTGCCAAGCAGCCAAGCAACAAACTGTTGTAAAGCCATGCTGTCAAGCAGCCAAGCTGTCCACTTGCTTCCTGCCCACCTGCGTCCAAGCTGCAACATCACAAGAACGTGGGTCCAATTCTAGGCCGATCCAGGCCCGGATCCAGACCGATCCAGACCCAATACAGACCTTGTGATTGTTTGGTTTCCTTCCTTTCTTCAAGCTGTTGGTTCAAAATCCATGAAATTTGGAACTCATGCCAACCGGTAGCAAGGGTGCTTAAACCCCAAGTTTGAATCCAAGTGTGAACACTATGGCTGGTCTATTTAGCTGTTTCTATTTTAGATTTCTCCGCCTGTCCATGTGACCTTTGGTCAAGCCACAGAATCAAAAAAAATCATGTCACATCATGAAAAAATAATGATCTTCTAGTTGGGCATTAGAGACCTGTGGACCATGCCTCTATATGTTCCGGACGTGCGGATCACTGTGGGACGATCCAGAGTGTCTTTAGAGCCATACCAATTTTCTCTATATGCATTTTTATTTCTATATATACGCTCATATTGTAGGGTTCATATGATTGCTACATCTGTGTAAATTGACCCCATACAAGTCCATTATCCATGTTGGAAAATACAGTACTTTTTTGTTCATGGATCTTGAGGGAAATACAGATTTTTTTTCAGGTGATATGACCAAATAAAACTCATGGATTCTATGATTGAATCAAACCTTTACCAAGATTGTGAGATGTAGCAAGAATCATTCCTTCACAAAATTAGGTTTCAAGGGGTTTGAAGAATTTTTGTTGGCCGAAATGTCATAGCATGACAGCAGGACCATGAATTTTGAGTGGCGGGCCGTTAAACTTCAAGGGGTGCACCCTGAGTTTATTGTGCTCAACATGTGCCAAAAAACAGTTTGTAAAAAAACGTGATACACCATACCTGTTCAATATTGCCCATTTTTTTGATAATATGTACAATGTTTTTTTTTGGATCCCCAAAACAACGATCCGTGTGGAAGACATGTTTCTTAGGCTCAACTGCCTGTAACCTGCTAAGCACTCGATTGATCATTACTTGGGATAAGATTTGTTCGCAACAAATGTCAGACCTGAGCAAATTGTAACGACCAAACCGTTGGTGGGTGACCCAAAAATGTGGTTTAGTAGGGGAATCCACCCAAAATGCCGTTAATTCAGGTTTGGGAAACTATAGGCATAGTAATTTACCCAGAATCATGAGTAGTTCAAAGGTTGGTTTGGCTGATAAACAGAGACTGTGTATTGGCTCAGTGGATTGGTGAAGAATTCTGAAATGCTATGTTTGTAAACTATATTACCCCAGGATTCAGACCATTTGCACCATTTGTCGAGGCAAAACTTTTGGTGATCGTCAATTCTCAGGCGTCAGAAAGGCGCCAATTCCTGAACTTGAAACATACATTTCCTGGAAGTCAAGCCGACCATTAGAATAATAGCAACCCCAATTTTGGATGATTAGAATTATTTTTGAGAAAAACAGTCGACTTGGTGAACACATGGTGAACATTTTGTTTAAATGGTATTTCGACTGCCAGGGCACGTAATGTTTTGATATGTTTTATTTGTTTTTTGTGTGAGAAACGGAAGTTGTTGGAACATATATTGAAAATATATTGAAAATCATCTTCAAAAATGCCTTGGGAACAGGATATTTTAGTTCCCATTGATTCGACCAATACTGTTTTTTTCTTTATCCGGTATTTTTTTTTGGAATATTATATTTGGATACATTTGGTACTTACTCACTATATACCTTTCACAGTTTGATGATTTCACTTTCAGACTTTGAAACCACTACGTGGCTTCATATTGCACATGTGGAAGGTGGTGTTTGTTTGTTTTGTTTTATTCTTCTTTGAATTTGTTCACCTCTTTTCGTATTTGAGGAAGATTTCCTAGTTGTTTCATATTTTGTTCAGATGGGTGATTCAACCACGTCCGTTAAAACAAAAAAACATTGCCGACCCAGCCTGCCTTGCTAGATCTATGATGGAGAGTTCCAGCATGACTGCTTCCATGGCCGGGGAACAATGCCGGACGCTGAGTGATGGGAACATTTTTTGGGATTGATTGAAGGAGTTTAGATGAAGGAGATGAGTTGTAGTTGTATTTTGTTCTTTGTATTATGTAATGTAATGTAATGTAATGTAATGTAATGTAATGTAATGTAATGTAATGTAATGTAATGTAATGTAATGTAATGTAATGTATGTATGATGTATGTACGTGTATGTGTATGTACATGTATATGTATATGTATTTGTCTTTGTATATGTATATATATATTTTATTTACACACATGCATCCGTACGTACGTACGTTGCAATCATGCTGTACATGCACAGGATTTACCTTCAAAAAAATACCCTCCTGCAAACTAACATTTTTCCCCTGAAAAAAAAACATGCCATTTTGAAGATGATTTTCCTTTTTCTCATAGCATCCATGGGGCTGGTACATTTACCTACATTTACCATAAATTGAAGCCAAATGTAGGTGAATATGCCAGCCCCATGGATCCTATGGGTTTTCTAACAGGTGAGATATGTCGATCGTTCCCTTGGAAACCGATCGCCATCGCCACGCCACTGAGGCGATTGGAGAAGGCGGTCTCCCAGTCCTTGAGGCGAACACTGCCTGGGCAAAGTAGGGCCCGACCAAACGGACCAGTCCACGGGTCACAGAAGAATGGTAATTTAGGGATACACCCCCGAAGATTAACATGGTTCACCTGAAAAATGATGGTTTTTAATAGGAATCTCCTCTTCCAGTAGTTCATTTTCAGGTTCCATGTTAATTTTGCGAAGGTGTATTCTTCCAAATTTACCCCTTAGGAACTAAAGTAATTTGCCCAGATTAGTGGGTGATCAAACAAGCAGATGCAGTGTGATGCATGGTGATTTTGAGGTATTTCCCTTATAATAGTGCATGAAGTTTGGGTTGGTAATATATACTGACTGGGTTGGTAATATACTGACCTCTGTTTGATCTGAGTTGATTTTTTCTCCATGGACCTGCAATTTTGTTGGTGAACAAAAGGGGAACTTCAAATTTTCTGATGGGACTATTCGAAGAGATTTTGGAATTCGACAACAATTTGGCGTTTTCATGCATTTTCTGCTGGTGGTATTCCTTTCCCGGAAGAGTAAAGACCTGGAAATTCTTTGGACCCGGTGCAATTGCATCACTACACCACCAACATCAAAAGCATGTTTTCTTTACATCAAGGTATATTATTTGGTCCCCTTGTTTCAGGGAAACCTAGGTTGGTGAAATATCATAATTTGGCCAGATATTATGGAATGTTGACAAGTTACTACCCTTGCCACTTTCATAATGGTCACGTGGCGAAAGTCAAGATTCTTGCTTGCTGCTTTGTTGGAAGATGTGTTGTTTTTTTTTGTTTCCGCTGCAAACGGTAACACAACTGGAAGTTAAGCTGACTTTGTGGTGGATATGTTGTTTATAGGTGTGAAACAACAGGTGTATTCTCTTCCCATAGGAACATGGTGCAAAAGATGGGAGATCTTCTACTGTACGTTGGGTCTCAACGGTTGGATGGATGATCGAAACTCAAAACCTGACCAAGACTGCAGTGGTGGTTTCATTTTTTTAATGTTCACCCCTATTGGTAGAAGATGCCCATGGTGACTCCTATTTTTTTCAAAGGGGGTTGGTGAAAAACCAGTTCAACCAGAAGAAAAAATATCAGCCAACAAAACCATCAGAAGCACCGCTCTGAAGTGACCAGAAACGACATGGCTGCTTGCAAACGGACTCTTTAAAAAGCCATATTTGGCTAAAAATCCCAAATGTTTTCCCAAAGGCATGATTCATATAAGTTTCTATCCTTGAAGTTAATCATTTATGTCATATTTCTCAATATCAATATATATATATAATATAAACATATAATCTCCCAGTATCTCCCAGTTATATCTTCAGTTTTTCGTTGTTCCCTGTTTTAACCATGGACCATGCATCCATCGACACGTCGAAAAAAAAACCTCCGTCTCCAGGACCATGGATCGCCAAGGCTTAAGCCCTGGACGAGTTCCACTTCCCAACATGGATCCGTAGGGAGTCCTGGACGAAGACACCGGGGGTTTCGTTAGGGATAGAAAAAACTGGGTTTTCGTGGCAGCTCACATATTTTTGGGCATTTTTCATCCACGAAAATTGGGGGAAGATTTTTTCAGCCATTTTGACGAAGTTCGCATATATTTTTCAGATGGGTTGGTGAAAAAAACACCAACTAGAACAGGTTGGAGTTTGAGAACCCCTTTGAACAACAAGCATACACTGTACTCCCCTGAAGTTTAACATGACGGTTCGCCCCTGAAGTTTAGTTACCTTCCAAACCCAAGTAGTCTGAAAAAAAACACCCATGTTTCAGGGGTTTTTGCTGTTAAATTTCAGGGGTGGTAACTTTGTTGCTTCGGGTGAGTCGAACATATGAACTAGTGAGGATCTGACCTTGCAAATCACTGCCTTTTCACAGCTGTAGATCACATTTTCACAGCTGTAACTCACCTCCAAATCACTACCTTTTTTTGAGATTTGCCTTTTGTGTTGCAAATCATGAAGACACCATGATGAGTGATTGCATTGTATATATATATATATATCTATATATTATATATATATTTATATTGGCAAGCATAAGTTGCATTATATCTTGTGATGCTACCCTTCAAGCAACAATAGAACATGAAGGTCCCTACTCCATGGCTGTAATAAATCTGGTCATGACTGTTGCTTGGCTCCGGATTTTGAATCCCATCAATAATTCTACCAAAAATGGGTCCTTAAGGACCCATGGGGGAGATTTTGTCAGCTGCGGATGTTCTGGAAAAGACCTCTCCAAGGTCCCCCACGTTTTTGAGACACAAAAATCCTGGCAAATCCTAAACGAAGGGAATGGATTTCCATGGAAACTACCGTACTAAGCGTTTCCGATTTGATTTACGGACACCAGAACCATCATACGCTGACAAGATCGGATTAACTGGCCACCAGTGAAACACTACTTGATGGAATGAAGTCTGGCATCGGTCAAGCTTGCTAGTGAATATTCTCGATATTTACAGGATTTGTCATGTACTATCCATATTTTTGTGCGGATTTGGAGCGCTAAAAGCCACCTGTGAATGATTTTTGGAAGACTCTAAGTTAATTAGAAAGGCCAGAATTGATCATCCAAATTACCCCACATCTAGTCAGAAATCTTTCACGTGGTTAGATGTCTGAAATTGATTTTGAGAGGCTCCCTCCCCACAAAAAAGTCCCAAACAAAAGACACATGAGCACTGAAACAATCCTTCGTTGTTTAGGGTATATATGGGATTATACTACGCGGTTATGTGGGGCTTATAATAATCCATTATAAGGATTCCTATTAAACAACCAGCATAATGGAAAGTAAACGAGTTTTTTTTGCGGCTCACATGAGTTGAGGTATTTTTTTCCTAGTCGGGGGAAACCTGCTCCTTGAACTCCAAATCGTTCAGTCAGCAGCGAGATTTGTTTCAGGAGCTATATCTTGAGCTTTGATGGTTTGTGGGAATCAGTGGGGACATCCCAGCTGTGGTAAAATCGGTGAACTGAAGGTTACAGGATGAAGGCTGTTGAGGGAAAAATATGTTCGTGTTTTTTTCCCCAAAAAAAACAATTGATTCTTCTTTTTTTGGAAAAAAGTGACCTCTGGGTGATCAAAGGGTGAAGCTGGGTGTTGATTCTAAAATGAAGATGTTATTTTTTCTGTTTTTTTTGGGGGGGAAGGAGGAATGGATATTTTGCATAAACAATAATAGGCATGGTGGTTGTTTTCCATTGGGATTGGTTTGAGATTCTTTGATCAATGGGCCATATTTCACCAGACATGTCTTTGAATAACTAGGAAGTACCATCAGCAAACATCCCATGTTGGTGGCTCCAAAATCCCCCAACCATCCTTCACTCTTCACGTTATTAGGCAGGTATTTAGATGACTGTCTAGTCTAGTGGTTTCAATTCCATTTTGTTGGGAACCTCATGGTCTCTTTTGATGTTTCAAATAAGCTGCTGATTTCCTTGCACTATGACCTGATGTATGCCGTGGAAGTCATATTATATGAACCATCCAAAAATCATGAGGGGTTGTTTCCAGTCGGCTTTACCGGAGCCTCCAGTATTGACTCCAATCCAGCGGAACGTGACAAGACTTTCAAAACTCCAAATACCCATCTCAAGGAGAATATGATGCACTGCATGTTTTTTTTTTAACTGTTTGTTGCTACAAAAAAGGGTTCATGGTGAAACCAATATTCAAACAGGCTATGAATCACAGCTTGTTTTCTTCAAAAAACCAGTGACTATTGGAGCTGGGAGTTTTTTTTTGCAACGAAACGGTGGCAATTTTGAAGATTGCAGCCCTGAATCTTGATTCACCATCCTCTCTAGTTGTTGAATACTTCATTGACATGATTTCCTTACCAAACGTCCCCTAGGCATCTAATCACCTTCTGAGAATGGTAATGGAACCGAAATACCATGCGTTTTGGAGGTGATTGGACACCCCAATCATCCTCTGACAAGGTGATTGGATCCCTAAGGATTGACATGATTTCCTTACCAAACATCATATAGTTAACAGGAAAAGACCGAGGGGCCCACAAGATTTTTTATGCACAACATATTTCGGGCACCTCGAACGGATGCTCAAAAACCGGCCATCGATCGACTGTCTTCGAAAGCTCGGAAAAACACAAAGACGATACCAGTCGAGACTGTTGGAGGAAGCGCTGGACAGAAGACTGATCACGGTACATGGCGGCCGTCACGATGGAACAAGGTTTTTTTCGCTATGTTCTCGGTCGGTTGGTTCCATCGTTCTGAAAGGATGTCTCACAAAGTCAGCTTTCTTAATTGACCGGCCTCATATGGGCATGGCTCTTTGAGTCGCTCTTTCCCTGTACCTCGTGCGCTAGGCCAGGGATTAACGCCAGTGAAAAGGGCAAATTATAGCGACCAGACCGCAACTGGTGGTTTATGTTACTGTATCCCGAGGCTTCAAAACACGTGAGGAGATAGGACTGAACCTCAAAACCCCACCCAAACAAACAAACCTCGGCAGGTATTTGGAACCCTTGGACCTCCAAAACCATGAAAAATGAATGTTTTAGTTTTAGGGCCTTCAAATATGGGTTATAAGTTATAAGCCCTAGAAATAAAGGAAAAGTGGGTTCCTATGGAATAGGGTATACAAAAAGTTTCCTCCAAGCAGTTTTTTCACGAGTTCTCACACCAAGGATTGGACGAAAACCGACGCAGAAGCGCGGGAAATCAGCCCTCTCTATGAGAACTTGTCCCTTGTTCATGAAGGGCAAGGGGGGTTGTTTGGGCTGTTTAGTTGGTTGATGTTGGGATGAAATCATGTTTTGAATGGGGCCTTCTATCAGGAGTAATCGTGAAACTCCATTCCTTAAGCAATCAAGGATTTCATGCGGCAAGGAGGGATCTCGCAGAAGTCCCGTTTTTTTGGTTGCATGCTTGGGATTGGTGGTGTTTTTTGTTCTCTTCCGCCTAGAGGTGGTTTTAGGAAGATGGCGATACTGAACACAGAAACTGTATGGCCAGTCCACCTACGGAACCCCCATCAGAAATAAGGCTTAAATAAAGCTGTACTAAGGGAACCCAATGGTTGATAAGCACGTAATAAAGCCTTATTTTGGGGTGGGTTACGTTAGGGTGAAGGGAGGTTGACTAGCCATCAATTAAAGGTTTGATTTGTTGATGTTTCAGAAAACCGGATGACCAACCAGTTTAGCTTGAAAGGAACTCCGCCGGGTATCAAAGTTTTGAGCTGGCCAAAAAGTTCACCATTCTACCATGGCAGCTGTATACATACAAAACAGTTGGGATTTCCTAATGCAGCCATGTTAGTTTGGCAGGCAGTATACGGGAATGTACTGTATGGAATATTGAAGAACATTGACCAATTTACATCCAAGAACCATAAACATCATGAACCATTCAAGTAGTTGCCACTAGTTACGCATACACTCAAAAAATCAATTTCGTCTAAAACCTGCTGACGTGGTGTTTGAGACATGGCTCCAAAACCGTCACAAAGATTTTGTAGAAGTACAGGTGATCCAGTGATCCTGGCAATGCATCTGGTTGCAGCCAACTTCCTTGTGTTTTTGTGTGTTTTTTTTGATGCTGGGATGTCCATGGTACTTAGTAACTGGGGTTGTTTCACCCCTATAATGGAATAAATTTCAGCCTACGAAAATAACTGGTTTTCTACCAGGGCCCACCTTTGTAGTCAGGCCAGAATCAAAGAATATTTAGGGGTTATCACAAGTCAACAGTTTAGGCCACCTAGTTTTGCCAAATTTTCACGAAAAATCACCTGTAGACATAAACTTCAATGTTCCAGTCAGGTCTTAAACCCAAAACAAACAAACTCAGGTTGAGGACCAGGAAACTGGCCAAACCCGAGCCTGGAGATACTTATTCTCCAATTTAAAGCTGCGTGGCGACTTATCGCCAGATTTTGCCCATGGTTTGTGGAACGCGCAAAAGACAGCGGTGAAGGTGGTTTTACCAGCTGCATGCGGTGACCTTCAAACTTCTTTACTGAAGCTGTCCATTGCAGCCAACTACCGCCACGGGGCATTTAAATCCGGTGACAAGCACATCAAGTTGAAAGAGTGTTTTGCAATCTTCTTGGCGAAGCAAGAAGGGGACTGGTGGATGAATTTGACTGAGGACATTGCAGTGGTCCGAGGAGGTGACTCCTTGGAATCAGAGTCACTATTTCTATCACTGGAAGAAGTGCTGAAAGCCCCCGGTGTCGGGAAACTAACATAGCTGACTTGAAAATCCACCATTCTGTAACCCAGTGAAATTGGGAAGGTACCCCCGGAAGATACCCCTTAAAATCCCTAAAAATGCCTTCAAATGGTGTTAAAATGAGGATAAATGAACAGGGGTTAGGGCACCATTCCAGGGTCCCTGGGTAAAATCTCCAAGTAACAAAATGTTGATGCTCTTTTCAATGATTCGATGCCAGGCACCCTTTGATGCCAGACGAATTTGTTGAAGCCAAAGCACACCGCGATCTTAAGCTCGACACCGTCACTTGGGACATTTGGGGTTATATATGGGTGTTTCCAAAAACAGTGGTACACCAAAATGGATGGTTATTGCTTGTGTGTGAAGGGTTCAAAAGGCCCAGAATCAGTTGGTGTACTTTTGTTTTTTGTTTTCAGGCAAGCCTTCCCTAAGAATCAATGACATTCATATTCTCAGATGATGAGCAAGGGATGGACCCTTCATCATCACCGAAGCGAAAGGCATTACGTATGGCATAGTAATTATTTAGGTGAACCAGGAAACCCATTCTCAGCTTGGGATTCATACCTGCTTGAGGTGACACAAAGGTCTTTTGGGAGGGTTCCAATTGTTTCAACCTCCTCACCGTGGGTGGGGGGTGTTTGGAAGCCTAGGGTAATTTTATAGGTCGTTTTTGTTCAAGGAATTCCCGGTGAAGATGGTTGAATGGTTTGTTGCCTGGTTGAATCAATATATACTCATGTACGAAATTTGTTACATCAACAGCAAAGATAAAATCATTGAACATGTGGACATTCGATCTGGAGCTACGCACAGAACCATGCCTATTCAGTTGGAATATTCATGCAGATTGATAACTTTTTAATCCACTGTTCGCTGAAGCATGAACCATCAGTGAACCATAAAAAGCAAAATAGTATTTATCCTGAGTCATGTAGGTTAATTCACTTGTGACAAGACTTTGTCTTGAAAAAATGCTTGCAGTTGGCAATTCCAGAGTGTGTGTCCTTTTGATTTTAAGAAAACCAGCTGTAACCACTAAACTGGAAGTATATTTATATAGGGAAATTTCATCGCGACCATGCACCGCCGGTTGAACCCACCCCTTCCGTGGTGGTTTAGGATCACATAATCCCCCCAAAAAGAAGCCGTGATCCTTCGAACGAGCAATGAAAAAAACCTTAGTTGTTTAGGGTATATAGGGGATTATAATGGATTATACTACACAGTTAATAGGGGGATTATATTAAACCATTAAGACCCATTATAAGGATCCCAGGATGCCTATTAAACAGCCAGGATTTTATGGATAGTATCCGGCCGTTGTTTTTTTTTTTCTGTGTCTCAATTAGGTCATAATTTGCCCAGGAAAATATCAACCCGTGGATTAGTTGTTTATGGTGTCTTTTTTTGGATTTGATCCCATGGGATTCATCACCATTACCCTCCCTGAAACTAACAGCTCGCCCCTGAAAATAGACCCCTGGAAAAGGAGATTCCTATTTGAAACCACCATTTTTAGGGGCTTTTGCTGTTAGATTGAAGAAGAGTAAGCACCGCCATTGGTTGGAGACGATTTATGGTGAAACTTTTTCTTGCAGCATTTTTTGAAGCACATCGAAGAACCTGGCCCAGAGTTAAGCAAGCCTCCCCTTCCCCAAAAAAAACACACCTAAAAGATCCTAAAAGGTGACAAAAGTGGAGCGCATGCAAAATCTGCCGCACATGCGCTTCGCAAGGCCGTTGGGTGTTTTTTTGGCGGAAATTTCAGTTAGCGTGGTGTAGAAAAGTGATATCAGAAATGTGTAGTTTTGGAGCCTTTCCTTTTTTTTTTTGAGCAATGAAAAAAGGGGCCCAAAGGGTTGAAACTAGGGTGAAGATACGGGATGAAATGCTACCCAGATTATGTGGGGATTCTTTCATAAACAATTATATTAATTATATTCCCTAAGAATCCAGAACTCTCCCGATTTGTTCGCAGGATTTTATGGTCGAAACATCCCGTCCTCAGGTTATAGGATTGGTTCGGGGAAATCACGAAATCTTAGGACATATCTGGATTCTTAGGGTCAGTAGCTGACAGGTGGGTCCCGTCACCCGTTATGAGTAAGGGCCCATGACTCCACTTATTTCGGGGTGAAATACCTCCAGTTACCCATTGATTTTTGGTCATTTATAGGGTCCATTTATAACGATCGGCCCGGGCCCACCAATGATGTACAAATCATATAGTTATACCACGTGGGTAAATTGGCTTATATTATATATATCATATGGCCCCTCATTTAAAAGACTAAAACCAATTTTTAACCAACTTACATGGGCTTGCTTCTATAGTCACTTTTGCTTGAAACCTACAAGTTTCAAACTTACGAAGGAACCTACCATTGATCCAAGGGGAATCCGGTCAATCCACTGTCAGACTGTGCTACCTTGACCCTTCAAATCCCTAGGATGTCCTACTTCGAATCATTAGGATCAATAGATTATTTCACCCCTATATTTCAGGTTGTTTCAAACCAATTGCCAATTTGAAAAGAAATGTAACACCAACGAAAAAAAATACCAGCTATTTACCAACTTTCATGGACATCCCTGTATGTTGTACCCAAAGATCCATGTTTGATCAAGTTGTGGAGTTGTGGTTTGTTTGTAACCTTGACATTGAGGTATAACCATATAGAGGTTGTACAGTATGAAGCCTCCGGATAGCTATCCTGTTCCAAACACCGAACCCACGTGAAGAGGTATGACTGGAACCACCAAACCTACATCAAAAGACATTCTCAGCAGGTATTTGAAAGACTACGGTATATATTACACTCCCTGAAACTAACATCGCCCCAGAAAATTGATGGTTAGAAGATGATTTTTTTGTTTGGGATGGCCTATGTTCAGGGACGAGCTGTTAGTTTTCGGGAGGGTTACTATACATGTATAGACACTTCACTGTTAACCCTAAGAGGATTGGGCAAAAATCAAGATGGATCCATTTTCCAAAGCGTTATTTGAGATTTTCCAGGAGATCATTTTCCTCTTTATTGAAATACCGGATGGACATCCAGGGCCACCAAAATTCACTGAGGTTTGGTATGATTTTTGCCCCGAAAAACATACCAACCAAACACCGATTTCACCTCAGGAGGTGAAAATGGATGTCTAGGGAATGGATGTTTCAGAAAAAAATGATGTGGGTCAGCCATTGCTCTTCTAGGTGGTGGTTTCAAACATTTTTAATTTTCACCCCTACTTGGGGAAGATTTCCAATTTGACTATTTTTTTTCAAATGGGTCGAAACCACCAACTAGTCTTCATGAGGCTGGTTGAGGTCTGTGACTCTTTGCAGATTTTGCAACTTTGCAGAACGCAAAGACACGTACAAAGGTATTGGGATGTCCTGCTGGTACTTAGTAGCTGTATAGCAACTATAACCCCTGTACAACTAGGTTGTAAGTCCCTTAAGTGCATTTAAGTGGGTTATAGACCAACTTACTAACTAGTTACGAACTTCCATGGACACCCTAGTTATATTTTTTGCCCTACTTTTAATGGGTAAACCTTTGATGACTTCTTTTGTTTGCAGGTACTTTCCTCTGGACCCCATGGAAGTGCAAGCTGTTTCTTGGATTCGAAAGTCAGAGCGGTTTGAGCCAAGAGCAATGAACTCAATCATGACTAGGTTGTGATTTCAAAGATTTTTTATGTTCACCCTGGGGAGATGATCCAATTTGAATTGCACATATTTTTCAAATGGGTTGGTTCAACCACCAACCAGATGAGATTCCCTAATCTCCCAGTCATACGGGGATTTCTGAAAGGTTTGACGCCTCGCAAGAATATGACTAGAGGATGTTGAAAGACTAGGGATTTGTTTGCATGTTTTCAAAGAATATTAATATTAATACATATTCCCTGGACATCCAAACACCTCCTGAGAAGATATTTGGACCCCCGAAACCTATCTAAAACACCTCCTCTTGAGGTACTTGGATGTCTAGGGATTATACGTTAGATATACATTATATTTGAGTTGATTATAGATAGTGAACATCTCACTATGTGCACGGCTGACAAAAATATCAAAAACAGTTCAACTCGGTAGTTTCTTTAGCCACTGCATTTTTGACGAACGCATCCTCAGAGAGTTTCTGGTGACACACTTTTTCCATCGAGTTGTGCGTCAGTTTCATTTCCCATCCATGTATAGTATTTTACCCACGTTTGCTTGCTTTTTTGGTAAATGTAGGTAACTATAACATACATGGATGGGACGGGTTTCAATTCAGGATCCTCTTTTTTTTTCGATCGAGAGACGTTTTACTCCTCTTGGGCTTTGAACAAAACATCCTCCAACAACATGTTCCATCCTTTTTGGAACCCTTTCCCCCAACATCTTCAACAAATACCCTCCCTGAAACTAACAGCAAAAGCCCCTGAAAATAGACACCCGGAAAAGGAAATTCCTATCTGGGTGGTGGTTTCAAAATTTTTTAAATGTTCATCCCTATTTGGGGAAATGATCCAATTTGACTAATATTTTTCAAGGGGGTTGAAACCACCAACTAGTAATTCACTATTATACCACCATTTGGGAGAATATTCTCTACTTTTCCCAAGCAAATCCAAGTTGAAGATATGTTTCCTTTTGAAAATGGTGACCTTCCATTGACGTGTGATCGTTGACCAGAGGGTACTGACCCTGAAAAATTGGGAGGTTGTGGTTGACGAGTTTCAATGGGAAAATGTGCTATTGGGTTGGTTGAAACCACGTAACTAGCTATTGGAAATCCACCATTTTTAGGGGGCAAAAATGCTGCCAAGGCCGGAGATCCTCTTCCTGATTTGGCATTGGTCCATGGACCTCAGTTGATTGGGATTTTAAACTTCGGATAAGAGAGAGGTTTTGAAGTTGAGCCAAACCAAAACAAAAACGGCCTGAAACTTTCCAATTGCACTTGGTTGTTTAAGAAGGATCCTTATTTTTGGTTGAGTATAAAGTAATCCCAGTATTTTTTATTGTGTTTCTGTCCTTGGTTGGAAGAAGTTTCCCTTTCAAAGACTATTTTGTTTCACCAGCCGCTTGTAGCACTTCGATTTCACAGGATTGCTGGCAATGCCATGGAAACTGTTCAAACCGTTTTCGTGAAAATGTCGTCCGGTGATTCCTTGGAATTCTTCATCACCTTGTGAGCAATGAACGTAAGTTGTGCTCTGACTGGCCCATTCCTTTGCAGCTGGTTCTGAGCTCGTCGTTGCTCAAAGAGCAGCAAATTTATCAAGGCAGCACGCTTCCGAGCTGCTGCCAACTGTTCAGACCGTGCGACATCTGTGGGGTTTGAGCCCACGCAGATTGCACTAGTGGAACTTGAGTCCACCTAGACCACTCGGGCAAAGTGTTCCTTGGACTCTATGCTCCCGGGCGCATATAAAATCACTTCATGTCACCAGGCTTCATCTGTGTGCCAAGAAAGCGAACAAACAACAGATATGAAGAAAACGCAGGGCACAAGTCTGCAAAGCTCGGCCTGCTGGAAAGGCATTTAGATGTCATTTTATCTTCGTCTGCCTTTTTGCCGGGGTGCTCTGGATCAGGCTTCTTTCCCAACCCCCTTATTGCAAACTTACCTGGACAGTGTTGGGCGGAGATCCAGAAAAATCCTAGGTGTGTTTAGGGTATATAGGGGATTATACTGCACAGTTCTATGGGGATTATGATATTAGTAAGCCATTATAAGGATCCCAGGATCCCTAGTAAACAACCAGTATCATTGAAAGTAAGAGTTTTTTTTTAAACATGGCTCTTGTGAAACTAGAGATTAGACTCATACATTTTCAGGGATGAGATTGGGGCTCTATCCTGGAGCATCTCATCTAATTGCTCGAAACTGAAAGACTGAAAGGGCTGGAACCCCTGAGATTTGTTTTCTCTTAGTAGGCAAGGTCCATGGCAAAGCGCGTATATTCAATAGCTGTTTCTGGTTCCCTCAATAGGTGGTAGGTGGCATATGATGCCCCAATTGGCATTATATACCACTTATATACCACTATTGCCTTCTGGGTGATTATATGCTACCTACCACCTTTTAGGGGAACCAGAAACAACCATTGATATATAGTTGTTTCACCTAATTTGTTGGAGGAGATATTTGTTTCAACCTTAACGAGGAACAAAGCATGAATCTTTATTTTTGCCAGGACCTTAGACTTGTTTTTTTGTTGATGTAAGTTGGATGTGGCCGATGTAAGTTGNACCTTAGACTTGTTTTTTTTGTTGATGTAAGTTGGATGTGGCCGATGTAAGTTGGATGTGGGTGATGTAAGTTGGATGTGAATCCCCTCTTCCAAAAGGATGTTTTGTTGAACCCGCCACTGTTTTTTTAAACAGAAAGCGATTGATTCCGCGATGAGATGTCGGGTGAAGGTTTCAAACGGGTGAAGGTTTCGGGTGAGGCCTAAATGGGTGTTTCCTTAAAATGGTGGTATACCCCCAAAACACCACCCCCAAAAAATGGTCATTTCTAGTAGGAAAACAAACCCATGGGTTAACATTGTTGGGGAAACCAACCCACCATTTAAGGTAGGAAACCACCCCCAGTCGTGACGTCGTTTTCAAAAAAAACTGGCAGGCCTACTATCAATCCAAAGGCGGTGATGCCAATCACATGAGTGATGGCTTTGCAGTGTCGGGGAAGCCCCGGGTTTTATCAGCGGGTCAGCTGATGAAAAATGGGGTTTTGTGGCGTTGGTGCAAGTTTGTTAACTACTTAGAGGTTCAGGATACTTAGTAAGTGGATAGTAACCAAGGTTATAGCCTCTATAAGTGGGCTATATGTCCCCTCATTAGGGTTATAAACCTGCATATATAACCAGTTACTAAGTATCCTGAACCTCTAAGTACCTTTAAAAGGATTTAAAAGGGAACCATCACATATCCCCTTTTAAGCCGGCGTCACAAACTTGAGTCGATGATTTTCCGGCGTTTTTTCCCATTTCGTGGGATATGTTTTCTCGTTCCCTGGAAGGAAAGAACTCTGTCAATTATCTTTTTGTCCCTCCTCACAGCCAGCAAATGACACCATTTTTAGGCCGGGCGACTGGCCAAATCCGAACAAATGAAAACCGACAATTCGAATGCCACGAGCCTTCCATCATCCTGCGGTTTGGGGGGGGTAGATCCATAAATGAAATGCAGCAATCATCTATAAGTCTAAGAGCTCCAAGTTCAGAGCCCACTACTTGGAGGATCATCCCATTTAGATCCAGTGGTACATCCAGTACCAGCAGGACATCACAGTAACCTTAGTAACCTTTGATCCCAGCACTTCGGGTGTTCCCCGGAACATCTCCAAGGTATGCAGATTTTACAGAATACACAGGTTTCTTCGAAAGAGGAAGACCCAGTGGCAAAGGGAAGGTGGGGACAATTCTTCGGAACGAAGATCTTTGATTTTTTGGAAGTTGAGTGAAGTTGATTTTGGGGACTTTACCAAAGCGTTCCTACCCAAAGAAAAGGTACACTTTTCATACATATACGTAGTTGATGGCAACCAGAAGTCCGCTAATTTTCAACTCACCAGTTGAGGGAGGTTGGTAGTTGAAATCTCATGGCTTTGTATGCAAGTTTTGTTTTCGCACCATCCCAGGTGGTGCGGAACTTCCGGATGTTTGAACCATCAACTCTATGGGGTTTCCAACGGTTCGATTCGGCCCTAGATTCGGTTGATTCAACCCCCCGCAGGGTTGATGGGTTGATGGTGCTGTGAAGTCCTTGGATTTTTCAAAAGGTTGCAAAAACAAAGACGTCAAACCGAAACTAGGTGGTGGTTTGAAATATTTTTTATGTTCACCCTGAAAATTGGGAAAGATTCCCAGTTTGATTCATATTTTTCAATTGGGTTGAAACTATCAACTAGGAAAACGACGTCTTATTCCAGCTGTTGTTGTGACAAAAAAAGGCAGAGTGTTTTATTTGCTGTAAATAGGGGATTATACTGCCCAGTTAGATTGGGATTAATGAATGAAGCATGATAAGAATCTCTATGAGCCAAGCAATATGATTGGATGTCTAATAAGTTTTTTTTTTTCAACGTTGCTCACATGGGGAAAGTTATCCTGTTTACCTGTTTGCAGGATCTCATGGAAAGTAGCAATGATTACACTCCCCGAAACTAACATAGCCCCTAAAAATGATGGTTTCCAATAGGAATCTCCTTTTCCAGGGAATCTATTTTCAGGGGATATGTTAGTTTCAGGGAGGATAAGTCTAGTGAGCCCAGTGGCTCATTGACATCCTTTCATTCCCTCTTTTCTCTTCGATCCTTTTGTTGAATGTGGTGAATTTCTCGCCTTTTTTGTTCGAAAAAAAAACGTCCAAAGACTGCATGGTATCTCTCAAACAAAAATAGGTGGATCCCTGGTGTGGCATTGATTGGCATTGGGTACCCTTAGATTCCCATGAATGCATATTCTCAGCTACCGATTTGCATCGCCAGATGACGCAGTTCGACCACAAGGATGGCAAGAAAGGACTGTTTTTTTCACATGATGACATGAGATGGAAGCTGGGTGGCACCCAGCAATGTTAAGGGACAAATCCCTAAGGGTCCGATTGTGCCTCCTAAGAAAGGGATTAACCATACAATCCTATTGTGAGTATGGGATGTTTTGACCATCAATCCTACGAGAAATCGGGATAGTTCTGGATTCTTAGGGAATATTGACATTCAATGGGTTCTTGTGGGGTGAATCCCGTGGCGATCAGAAACAATTATGTTGCGCTGTTGGGGTGCTTTGATGTTCAAACCAAATCCTTTGTTTGGGACAATGAACTGGAATGGGAGGTTGCTGAACTATTGCTAGTGCTACAAGAACAACGCAAAAACTGGGCCCATAGTAGTTGTGAATGGAGTTATAGATGTTATAGCCTATAAATGGCCGAAAATAAATGAATTTCCTGTGGTTGTTTCATCCCGAATTGAGTGGAGTTATTTAATCCTATACTTATAACTGGAGGCAGAATACGATATTAAGAATCATTGGACCCAAATACACGCAGAAGGGATTGACTTATTGTTTGTAGAGTTCCGGCTGCCCATTAAAAAAGAAAACAATATGAGGTCAAATGATTATTCGGGCATTGGCCAGTAGTCAGGTAGTGAATTCAAAGATTTCATTTGAAGTTTTCCTGTTTGTACAAAAGAGCTGGAATAAGTCTTGAGTATCTGGAATTCCTAGTAGTCAGGACTTTGATTTCGGAATTTGAAGGTATTCCCCCTGAAAACTAAGATACTGTTGATGGAAGAAATCCAGCACCACCTGGGGAAAAAAAACTACCTAATCAACCCTGAAAGCTAAGATCTCACCCTGAAAATTGTTGCTTGGAAGAGGTTTTGCCCTTATGCTACAACCTCTCCCTCCCTTCTGGGTTGTGGGTTTTTGGAGACCGATAACACCGAACGGAAAACAGGGGATATTTGGAGCACTAGGGATAAACATTTCGCTTTTGAATTGGTCACGGTGCTCAGGGTGGAGGATCACCTGTAAAGGCGATCTAAGACACTTCCAACGTCGACCCCCTGGAACATACCCGCAGGTATCCCAAAACACCAATACCCAGAGGATATATGGGACTGGTATATTTAGCAAAATTAGTTGACTTTTATGGTAAATGTAGATAAACGTACCATACATGGATGCTTTGGGATATGAAGCAGGATTTCGGAATCATAAACTACGGTCGTTTTTTTCGGTTTGGGTACTGTAGATATCTCCAGGGCTATGGGTCCAGGAGATTTCCTGGGAAGGTGGGAAGGTGAAGTTACTTGGGGGTAGGAGCTGAATTGGCCAGTTATGACGGTTTTTGGAAGAATGGCAAATTCGAGGGTGAGGGCGTGTGCCCCAAAGGGGGGGGTGAAGTCGTGAAGTTGGTGGATTTTTTGTTGGGAGTTTTGTCAGATGTGATCCTTTTAGAGAAGAGTTTTTTGATGGTCAATGGTAGGTGATCAGTATTACAAGTTGGGTATAAATGCATATTGACATCATCAACTTGTCAACTACAAATATATCAGAGCGCACACAAATAATAAACAGTTCCAAAGGATTCCTCATGAAACAACCAGGATTCAATGGAAAGTAAGGGTTTTTTGTTGTTGTTTTGTGGCTCATGTGTGTGTGTCATGTGTGTCTATTAAATTGCAAACATTTTTCAAGATGTGTTGCCTGGGATTTTTCAAGGTGTCATCATTTGGACCCCTGGTGAGTTCCTACAACCCAATCCGCTTTCTTCACGCTTGAAAATGGGTGGGCCAAAAAGGAAAGGAAGCACAATAATCTTGCATTTAAAACAGTGTTCTATATTTCAGCTGCACTGGTGTGTAATGATAGAGCCGTATACGGCAATATACAATAATATGTAATGACACAAAATGATATAGTCATAAAATGCATAAGTATATTACATATACAGGCATATTGTAAATGTACAATAATATGTGATCAAATCACTATATATCAATATCTTGTCAAAATCAGAAAATCAGGGACCTTCCCTTAACATGTTCTTTTCCTTGGAAATAGTCGATGTTAGTCAGAAACCTTCTTTGCAAATACACCCTTGAAAACTAACATGACATTGGAAAATCCCCATGTTCAATAGGAAACACATCTTCAAGTTTTGGATTTCCATTGTCATGTTAGTTTTTTTTTGGGGGGCGGGTTATGTTCTTTCAGTTTTCACTTTGAGACATCTCCCTTTAAACACCCCAATACATTCGGCAGGTACACAACCGCTGATGGTTTGACGTACAAAGGAAGCTTCGTGAGAAACTCAGTCAGAGAGGCCTTCAAGGTCTATTGAAAAAAAACAAAGTAAACCTTTGGGCCTAACCCACAGGGATGTCCTGCTGCTACTTAGGATCCATGGATTATGATAAAACCCCTATAGAAGTAGATTCAGTAGATTGTTTACCTCCCATAAAATTCCCATGAATAGGTGAAATCCACCAACTTCCTAACCAGTTACGATCACTTCCAGCCGGACATCCCAGCATCTGAAAATTGAATAAGGATTGACACCATCCACTTTTTTCGCATCGTTCATGAGGGTAATATGTCCAAGTTCAAGTCATGAAGCCATTTTGAAACAGCTCGATCATATTAGGATTCTTTTTAGTACATTGGGTGAATTTTGGTCGAGTTGAACCTGGTCCCCTTGAGAATATCTATAGTCATATCGTCATACTATTAATTTCATTTAGGATGTCATGTGATGTGATCTTTGGTGTTTGGAAGGTCTGGTTGATTTGATGACACCAATCCTTTGCCCTTAAACTGATGGAATCCATTTCTCCAGAAAACTTGCGCAATCGGACCAGCACCGTCTTTGCAGAAAGAGCATTTGCGACATGGACGTGGAGTGGAAACCGTTTGAGGGCCAAGTGCTGTTTGCGACATGGACTTCTGCAGAGCCTTTGAGGGAGATTCCTGTATAGTTTGTATATTGTTTTTGGACGAGATCCTGCATCATTTATCCCAACTATTTCGATTATAGTTCTTCCATCAACTGTAGCTTTCTCGAAAAAAAGGGAAATATGTTTGAACTTGCATGCGCTCATCTGGTTATCCCACGGCCCCTTGATTTGTTGCCCTAGGTGGTGGTTTCAATGCCTTATGTTTTCAGTAAGTTATAACACCAGCTAAGGGACTTGTAAGCCGACCCTGCATGGAGTCATTCGTGGTTGTTACTAGCTCAACTTGCTACTACCCTGAAAACTAACACTTGTCCTCAAAACTGATGGTTGGAAGATGATTCATTTCCTCTCCTTTTCAGGGGACAGATTGACATGTAGAACTTTGAATTGGCACACGGTTTTTGCGGAAAGTCGCTTGCCGTGGTTGAGCCGGATTGCATCTGGTCCGCCGCATGATTTGGATGCTGTGGCTGGGTTATATAACAATCGAGCTGCTTTGGCGACGGGTCTAAGTGATCCCGTTCGCGTTGATCACATCAAGTCAGCGTATGAGCGTAATTTGCATTACAGCTCACGTTTCACCGTTGGTCATCCACGGGCTTTCTCAGATACCTCTCGTATGCGCGACACGCCGGGAGGTTGAGGGAATTCCTGTACGAGAGTCAAGCCTCGTGCTCACGTGCTGAAGGCACTTAACTCGGTGTCGCAGTTTCCTTCACGCGTGTTTGTAGGTGGCCAATGCCCTCTACCCAATGCTGTATTCCGACATTGTGTCGCGTTTGGCTCTCATGTCAATCTTCGAGCGGGTGGGGGGGATAACTGGAGTTACGAACTTCCATTTTGACCACGGGAGCATACGGGAGCAATCCACATTGGCGAAGTGGTACAGCTTTTCCGGGTTTTCAACAAGGCAGCCTGGTAGATATCTACAAAATTTGTGGTCCAATTCTGATTGTATGTCCTAAGATGATAATTAATCCCTAGTGCTCAGCTCCAAATATCCTGTGAGGTTCGGTATTTAGTTACCCAAATCCCACTCCAAAACCACCACTGCAGAAGGGAGCAGGGAGCATAGGGGAATAAGAATAATTATGTGCTTATATCCAGCATGACTAGGCAAATATGTGCAAACCATTTTGTGCGATCGGGTCTAAACTCCCATTGCTTGTTTATATATAATAGGGGATGGGAAAATCAACCCAATTCCGTAGGGGTTTTTTGGGGCCCCATTATAAGGATTTCTTTTTTTTCAGCTGGGATGAGTGTATCCCCAACTTAGGGGAGTTGAGAAAGACCCTGGCACATTTGGGTGGATGATTTTTTCACCTGTTCGGAAGGAAAAACAGAATCCTTTCACGGGCCTTTGCGGCGATGAGTTGATCAGATGAAACCAATGAAATCATGTTTTTTTGTCCTTACAAGATGGGGCCCCTAACCCCCTAACTACTTCAAGTGGATTTATCTCTAGTTATACCCATTTACAACCATGGATCATAGTTAAATAGGGTTTGCTGGGGTTATAACTGTCCCGGGCCCCTTCTTGTAACGGTTGCTAGGAGTCCAACTAGAATGCGAGGCCATGTCTGAAAAAAAGGTTATGTTTGCCTATTACATTTTCCAGGGGACAACTACCTGGTGGTTTCAAATACTTTTTATTTTCATCCCTACCTGCCTGGAGGAATGATCCAATTTGACTAATATTTTTCAAATGGGTTGAAACCACCAACTAGACAAAGATCACCATCAAAGCACCATCAATGCGGATGTATCTTTGTTTGTTTTTTGTCCAACGCACTTGAATAAGATTGGAGATTCAGTTGGTGGTGGCGTTGGTAATGCGTAACCAGTTATATACTATATGAATTGGGTTTTGACCACAACCCCTTATAAGTTGGTTTATAAGTATTTTATAAGTCACCTAGTTTGGCGGGCTATAAACCCAATTTACTATCAAAACGTTCCTATTTTCGTCAGATGGCCGATCTTGCGACCGGGCGGTTAGCTTACCAAACGCCCCAAAGGTTGAGGAGGAGTTGGCATGCAAAATCGGCTACAGCAAGTATGAGGCCCTCGGGCCTTTCCATTGGAGGTTGCAAAGAATGGGCAGGTGAGATTGATTTGCCCGGTAGATTTGCTTACACTATAGACATCCAGTCATACCTCCTGGAGGTTCGGTGGTTGATCGGCATGGTTTTTTGGGGGTCCAGTCATACCTTCTCACGTTTCGGTGTTTGGAGGTCTAGGTTTAGCACTGTTTTTTGGTGAGACACAGCATTGCAGGAAAACTGCAGTTGATACCGATATACTGTTATAGTGGAAGAAATCCTGCACCACCCTGGGATGTACTGTACGTAAAAGACCTTGTAAATCATGGGATGTGTTTAGCAACATCTATCAACCTCAACTGGTCAGCCGGATTTCTTCCTTCAACCGACGGTATTATTCGCAGTTTCGGCAGTGGACACCAAGAAGGCAAAAGCAATACCTTTGCGGGGAAGAAACATTCAGTGTGGCCAGGGGTCTATATAGAGACCCCCTTGATTATAGTTGGCATGTCCCAATCATTCACCTTTGAAAAAATAGAAGTGCAGTTTTCCCTTCTTGCCCAAAATTGGCCCCTAAATTATCTATCCCTTATGCTCCCTGCTCCCTTCTGCAGTGGTGGTTTTGGAGTGGGTTTTGGGTACCTAAATACCGAACCTCACAGGATATTTGGAGCACTAGGGTATAAATCTTCTGGGTACCGATATTTGGGGTGGTCTTGTGTCCAGACTGTTGGAAAACTGTTAGTGTGCCTAGCCCACCTGGAGAGCGATGGCAATCGCCACCCACTCCCATGGTTCATTCTAAGCCACCTTTTGGGAGTTGTACCATTGTACCACGGGCAAAGTATAGCGACCTCAGCCAAGGTCATCTTAAGTTTTGGTGAACAGTAAGGGAATCCCCCTTAAAGTCCCCTTAACTCAGGTTTAGGAATTATAGTATTTTGACCAGAATTGCAAAAAAAACCTCCCTGAAACTAACTTTTCTTCGCGGCCTGGAAAAAAGTAACATCCTGTAAAACATCCCATGATAGGAATACCCTCCAGGGAACTAACATATCCCACCTTGGGAAAAGGAAAATCATCTTCAAAATGCCATTTTTGGGGGATATGTCAGTTCTCTGGAGGGTACCTTACTGTACACAACAAAAAAACCCATGGCGACATCGCCAAAAATGCCAGGGAAACTGGGAGAATGGTCTCTTCCATGGAGAAGGAACCTTGACCTACGGCGATCCTAAAGGCCCGTCGTCGGACTTCCGGAAAGACTTTCCAACCATTTTTTTGTTGTCCCCCGAAAAAAAAAGGGTTCCTGGAACGCCAGGTGTCCTATTTTTTTAGGCAACCTTACCCCCAAAACCAGCAACTATTGCCTTAAAAATAGGGCACTTGGATTTCCAGGTTGGTTTTTGGAACCGAAGACGTTGCAACGTCTTTGGAACGTTTATAACAACAAAAAACCTTATCGTTTTGTTTAAGTTGTATAGTTGTTTTTGTTCTTTTGTTTCACACATTTAAGTTGAAGGTTTGAATTTGGAAAATGGAAAGTTGCAGTTCTTGGAAGGTGCCAAAAAGGGGCAATTCAGACCCCCATAAGATGGTAGGTATGTGGAAAATTTAAGCGGATGGGATTGCACACTCTCAAGATACTATAAGATACCTATGCAGAAAACAAGCTAGACTTGTCGATATGAAGATAGGGGTGATAAAAATGACTAAAATCATGAAAAAAAATGACAATAGAAATCATGTCCAAGGGGCATAAGACAAGTACTTTTGGTATCGAAGATATCCGGTGTTCACCAGTTCACACGGAGGATCTCCCATTTTTGCAATGGTGTCATATATCAACTGCATTTCTCAATGGAATCTAAGGTTCCCCCCCCACTAGCTGCCAACCCCCCAAGAAATAGCCAGCCTTATTAAGGGCTCATGGTGGGCTTCATAACCCCTCAATAAGGCCGTATTTCCACGGAGGGAATGGCATTTGGGGAGGGGGGTCCCTTAGATTCCCATGATGGTTATATAGCCGGATTGCTTCCATCTTCAGGATGGTCATATGAGTCATATGTGTTCATGTCGCCCAGGTGGCATGGGCCGCGTGTTCTACAAGGCGCCTTGGGAGGTGTTTCCACTAATGGAGTCGTCACCCGAAAAACCACAACAACCTTTTGAATCACAGATCTTGCTGTATCCAAACAAAAAACAAAAAGAAAAACAATAGTGAATTCAGAATTGGCAGGCTTTGGCAGCTGTTCATTATAGGGCCACCTTTGTGAGAAGATATTTGGACTACCTAAAACACCTCCTCAACAGGTACGACTGGAAGTCTAGGGATATTGTACGACATGTTAGCATTTCATTTTCTACCTTCGGTACCTTCGGAGGATGGATCAATGGATCCCTTCCAGTCCCCCCTTGCAGGGCACCTTCGTCGAGGGAAAACGTACCGGAGTTGGCCGTGTCTTTGATGTCAAGGACCTTTTGGGGAGAAAACTCCGTGTATAATTTGCATCTAAGAAAACTCCAAAAAGCTCCCTTTTGCAGTCATGTTTTTTTTGTACCTGTTTACCTTTGACTCACCTTTTTTTTCATTTTTACTAACTTCCTGGAACATCCAAATAAGAGATTGAATAACCAGATGGTCCTTTCAAATATTTGTTATTTTCATACCTGCTCGGGGAAATGATCCTGACTAATATTTTTCAACAGGGTTGACACCACCAACCGGATAAACAACAATTTTTGTATATTTTCATCTACCCTCCACCCATAAAAAACATCATGCAAATTATGAAGGTTTAGTGTTTTTGGGATCCCCCCCGGGCCCCAAAAAAATGGCGAGGATTGCATCCTGGGGTACAACTCCGCCAGGTTCCACCCCCTCCCAAAAAAATGAGGAAAACTATCATCTCTAAGGGAACCATCGTTGAAAATGCTGGGTTTTTTCCCCAAAACCCTTTCGGAGGTCATATATTTCGGATGGGCCGTGGGTTTTTGAAAGATATCTTTTTAAGTTTTCACTGCATAAAGGGAAATGATCGAATTCAGTTTGGATTTGTTGTTGTTTTTTGTTCAGGGAAAGCAGTTTGACAAGCCGCTTCGATGCTGTCGCAGGATGGACATTTGAAGCTCCTGTGCAAGTGCGCTGAATTTCGGGGGGGGTTCGAGGTTGATGATTGAATCTTTCTCTACCATGTGATCAGATGGGGCAGCGAGCCAAGAGCCAGGGATGATGTAATTGGAGCATATTGGAGCCCAGGGATTTTTTTTGCGTATTTGCCGTGCTACTAAACGAGGAGAAAACAACCAATGAATCCTCAAAATCACCAGCATATCACAGGGTAGTCGTTCTTAAATGTTGGTTGATCATGCGGTTTCCAAAAGGATCCTTAAAGAAAACCACCATTTTGGAGGAATCAAATTCAATGCGTAAACGCTGGATGTTTTTGCATCAACGCTATGAGGGATCTTTTTGCTGGGGGGACAACACAGCTGGTTGACTTGTGACATGCTAAAACTAGATGCTTCTAACTCTCTGGGAATCTAGCATAGCTCATAGTAATTCCACCCGGCTTTCTCTATCGAAAATGCATCTGTATAGAAATGGTGGGATTTTTCTATCAAGATGTTGTATTACACCCTAAGGGATCCAGATATGTCACTGAGAATCCGGGATAGGGTCGATGACTGGTCAACCCACCCCCCCGGCCACGTATCCCCCGGCAGAAATAAGGGTTTTTATAGCCGGCCTTACGAAGGGAAACCAACGGTTAATCCATCTAAAAAGCCCTGATCACAAGGCCTTACTTCTGGGTAGGTTTGGGTGGGGGTAGGTGGAGCAGCCATGATGTTTTGATGGCACTTGGCAGAACGACCAAATCACTGTTGTGTGAGAGCTGTTCGGAAGCTGAGAAATCGTTGGTAGTAATAAGCTGGGTGGCTTTTTTTAGGGATTTTCTTTTTTAATTAATTGGGTGACGATTGGGTAATTTTGCTATTGGGTAATATCCAAAATCAGTGCTGTATCAGTGGGTTTTATGTTATCACACCAACAAAAAACCATTTATAACTAGGTGAGTCATACCTTCATACCCCATTTAGACATTGATCCTACCCTCCGGTAATCTAACATAGCAGGCTGGAAAATGGACCTGGATTGAAGATATATATTTCCTATTTCAAAATGGGGGATTTTCCAGCCAGCGGACTGTTAGTTTGTCCCTGGAGGGTTTTCACCCCCTTTGCCTTGGACATCCAATCATACTTGGAGGATCATCCCAGGACTTGTAAGTGGTTAGGATCACCCCCGTTTATAAGCCATGAAAAGGCCATTTGGAAGGGGAAGGTTGCCCCAGTTATGGGGCCTTCTAACTATGGTTATCAACTACTTACAAGTCATGGGATGATCCTCCAAGTATTGGCGCCGGTGACGGCTTTGCCAAAATTTCCCCACCCGCCTTTGCCAGGTTCGAAAACGACAAGATCGTCACCTCTAAAAGCAAAGAAGAATATGGATGGCCCCTGGGACCCCCGATGAGATGGGAAAAACTGACAGACCCAGATGGAAAAGCTATATATAGATTTACCTAATAAAAAAGTAAACTAAATCTGGGGCGGCATGTTAAGATAATCAAAGAATCACAGCTATTTTTGGCATATCAATACTTTAATCTTTGTTTTCATGTAGGTAGAATATATCATACATGGATCATATGGATGTAAAAATGGTAAATGTAGGTAACATATATATATATATTACATTGAGTCTCTGCGGTTGGTATTTCTTGTTGACCGAGGTGGGATGAATTATTCACTTATCCTTTTCGGAGGGGTGGTGATTGAAGGGTAGCCTGTTTAGGGCTATGTATACATGTATATATTTAAACATGAACCAAAAAGACGCAATGGTTTAATTCACCTTTGAGTCATGAATAATGTAAACAGGCAGACATTCATGTCAAAGCCTATTTATGGGTGAATGGTTGAAGGCTGAATCCTGATCATGTTGCATAAAAGCCAGACTCAAGCAAAATTGCCGAGTAACATGACCGATTGATCACCCTTTCCAATCTGTGATATATCTATAGTTGTACATATTACATACAGACAATATACAACAGTTAAGAGACCCCTTGTCCCGGCTAGAGCAAATGATAGAGACAATGTGATTTATGTTTAACATTAGGGACAGAAAATATCAATGGGAACATTGCGAGGTGTTCACGCCTCGAAGCTTTGAGTTGTTCTACTGACCTTGGAACCTATAGTGGGATAATCCAATGGTGTAACCATGTATTTTTTGATATACTTACTTGTAATTTTGGAGCCTACTTGGAATGGTTCCAATTGGCTAGTGACCGTCTCAAACTGAACCTCCAACAGCATCCTATATATGCGCCACGTTTGTGTCACCAGTGACCAGTATCCAAGCTGCGCCAAACTTCGATACTACCTTTGGACTTCAAAAAACTCATCAAAAAAATGAAGGAGTTTTAAGCCCTAAAAATTAAGGTTGTGGGTTACCAGGGTAATTATATATACTACTAATATACATAAACCCCATAGATGGATGCCCAAAATCCCCTCTAAACACCGAAAACCTGATGAGATTTTTGAAAATTGGATAACAACTGGATCCTATTCTGAAATGGAAAGGTTTGGGCACCCTGAAACCTGTATACGGCTCCCACGATTTCCCTTCGTTAAATGATGCAAGCATCTATGGCTTTTTCCTCGTTGAGGCTGTGCTTGGATCGTCGAAAGCAAGATGGCGAGGGTCCAGGGAAGTACTTCTATGGAGTCATCGGCCAGGCGAGGGGCCGTTTTTTTCGGGGTCGATGGCCGACGGTTCTTTTGTGCGACTGGTTTTGGTTTTTGGTGGTTTCGAAAGACGATGGAGTTTTCATGAGTTTTCCTCCTTTCATCCTAGCTTTTTGGAATTTGCGTTATTTTTTTGAAGGTTTCGAACTTGCACATTTTGACGAACATAGTACAGATATAATTATATTTATATATATATATAACTTGATTTAACGCTATTAACGGTATAATGTAATGCTGTTTAGATCCTGTTAACTCCCGTATAACCTCCCGTCGATTTGTGGTGGTTGGTTCATTGAGGTGCTTCTAAGCCGAAAAATCAAAAACGTTAATAAGGCTTTTGGGATGTGTTGTGACTGTGTCTCAAGACTACTGGGATGTCCGGCTGGAAGTGAAGTTAGTAACGATTCGTTAGTTGGTTGATTTCACCTACTTAAGGGACGGAAATAACCTACTTATATAGGGGTGAAATCACCCAGTTACTAAGTACCACGGACATCCCAGTAGAGGCCCTAAAATCTATCAGTTTCCGGCAAAGATGAACTATTTCCACAAGATTTAGGGTCCTTACATTTGAGACATTATAGAATTGCGCACAACTCCGTTAGAAGTGCAGATGTGTGGTCATCATCAATCTTAAGTGAAGAGAAGGATCAAATAAATTCATAGCAGTTTTGGCAGGGTGTTGCAATCATGTTTTAAAGGCCCTTCAGGATCCTTCATGTGTTTGAGAACATGTACCATTTGACAGTATCTACCAGGCTACCAGGTCTTTAATTATACAATCTGTGTTAGCATGATGGTTTAAACGTACCCAACCAAACAACGACAACCCTTTGAGTCCAAACCATGTCTTGTTTGAAGAAATCGACTCACTTTTTCATACGTTTTTCTTCTGGCCGAGTCTATGGATTTACCCTCTTTCAAAAGGATCCCAAATTGCAGCAAATCATTCTAAATCGAGGTAGATCTGGTCTAGCCTGTCACACCTCACCTGCCAAATGCCCTGAATTTGCCGAAAAAATTCGGGGATCAAACTACCTTTGCAAATGCTAGTTATGTTCAATCCACATGATATGGGAATCTTGATTTACCAAGAAGGAGTCCATGGGATGGACTGATCGAGGTTCAGTTAAGCCTCAAATGATTCTGAATGTTGGTGCCTTACTATGCGTTCTATTTTATACTGTGATGTCCTGCCGGTACTTGGTAACTGGGTGATTTCACCCCTATATAACTAGGTTCTGAGTCCTTTAAGTAGGTGAAATAAACCAACTTACTAACTAGTTGATAACTTCCATGGACATCCCAGCATGTTTTCTAGTTTATATAAGAATCCCCAATGAAAAGGATTTATCACTTGAGCAACGTTCAATGCGTCCTTCATAGGGATCCTTAGTAGCTTGTGATAGTCCCTATACAACTGGGCAGTACAATTCCCTACAAGGTGGGGCCCCCTTCAGTTATAATTGAGTTATGGGGCCCCTCTAAATGGCCGAAAATAAATGGGTAAGTGGGGTGAAGCAACCCCTATAAGTGGAGTTATAACTCCATTTAGATTTATCCATTTATAACTGGTAGGTCCAAGCCGACCATTAAAGAAGACCATGAAATTTAGCAGGGATTTCTTTCATCAACAATTCCAGGGGACTATCTTTTTAATGGTCTTTTTTCACTTCCACGGATATATTTTATACATTTACAAGCAGTAAATTCTTTGATGTTTTTTTTTTTATCTTATCGGCACATCACATTCTTCAAAGCAGTTGTTTTCTCACTGTGGATCACCAGGATGGTGAATTGGGCACTTGGGGCACCCTCTACTCTGCTCGTGCTGTGCAAGATCCGTGCTCACCCTCAGATGGATAGAAATGGCGGGTGAGTTTCAGTCACGACCGTAACCTCAGTCCTCGATTGTTCTCCTGGTTTTTCTTTAGATCAGGTCAAGTATGATCCAAAGTAGACACAGAATCTGTCTCGGGGGCCCTGAAGAATCCCACATTCTAAAAAATCATCTTGTCTCAAGATGAGGGGCATTCGTCCACCTCCAAAAAAAGCAGGTGGACCCATACCAATTATAAATCGACTTATGGGGCCCCTATAAATGGCCGAAAATAAATGGGAAACTGGGGTGGTTGGCATCCTCTATAAGTTAGTTATAACCCCAACAAAAAAAAAAACGGGTAGTTGGGCCCCGCCTTGTACTATTTTTGCCTGCGAATCTCTGGCCAAATTTAGTGCTGGTGATGATTAGCTATGGTGATCCAGTGGAGAAAACTGTGGCAAGAAGCGATATGAAATGGATGTATTTAGGTATGCCAAAGTCTATACACACAACTTGAGTAGTGAAGGTTGTTGGTTGTTGGGTTTATATAATAGGATGCTATAACCTAGCAAGCAATCACAAAATACTGTATGATCTACACATATGTTAAACTTTTGTATGTTGAACTGTTCAGCCACTTACAAGAATTTCCCTTGGCAACCAATCTACGTAGAATAGGATACTGGTTTGAACGTTTCGCACCATAGTTACAAAACTCTGTTCGATTCCATTTTTCTACATCTTTTCATCCAAGGCACACCCCAGATAGTCAAAAAGGGGAGACCAACAAAACACTACGAACACGAACGCCAAAGGAAAGAAAAGAACATAACATGACAGCAACAAAAACCTAGCCTAAAACTATATGAGTTTCATTTTCCATAAGTCACCTATGTTTTTTTTAGGTTTCAATACACAAGTCATCTTCCAGTCATTCAAATGTCATTCAACAGTCATTTTTCCGATTCGCTTACGGATTGCCTCCAACTTTGAGCGCCGGAATCGAAATTTCTCACCGAATCCCCACCGAAGCATGCTGCAGGGATTTCTTGCAGTGCGTCCAAGAAGGAAAGCCCTACCAGGTGCTGTGTTTCTTTTTTTTCTTGACTCTGCAACAAAAATCTCGTGGAAAACCTCGTGTTTTGTAGAAAACAAAAAATGGATATGATGCCTGGATCATGTGTTCACTTTCTGTGAATTTTTACCACATTTTTTTTGGGGGGTGGATGAAGTTCTGAACGAAGTTCCTTTTGTTGTTGATTAGATTCCAAGATGTCAATCCTAAAGCTGACCCGGTCAAAATGGGAGGGCACAGTTTGGTTCCAGGTACCTAGCATATATGGATGTTTCCTAAAATAGTGGTACCCCCAAATCATCCATTTTAATAGGGTTTTCCATTATAAACCATCCATTTTGGGGGTTTCCCCCTATTTTTGGAAACACCCATATAATATATTTTATATAATTTTGCTTTAAGTCCTTTTGGGTTGGCCCATCTTCCAGTAATAGTGGCGAAAATGAAAGTTTAGGTCGGGATCTCCGACCCAAAAAGATACAATGTAATGTCATCCTGGTGGTGAGGATCACTGGGAAAGGGGGGATAACAAAATTTTACACCGCTTTTTGGATCGCTTTATGGTATGTATATATTTTACCTGCATTTAGTTGATGTTTATGGCAAATGTATAGATAAATATACCAGCCCCATTGATCTTATGGGTACTACATTTGAGTGTCAAACTCATGGTCTTCATACCTTTACAGAATCATTCTGTCAGTTGGACCCCTTAGCTTCTCATGGCGGTGTCGGTTTCATAGGTTGATATGGGGTGGGTGGGAAATGCCTCAAAAGTTTCGGTAGAACACGCTCGAACCTCACATGGTAAAACACCGCCAAGGAAGAAATGATTTTCTGTACGTAGAGCAATTGGAGTCTCTCTAGTGTTCAACAACCCCAAGGCTCTGAGGATCCAGGCACGTCATAGGAATGGGATTTCCCCTATGATCCTATTCTGGGATGGGATTGAGACCATCAATCCTACACTAGAGAGGGGTCTGGATTCTTAGAGCAAAAGCAGAAGATATTATGGAGCTATCATTTCACTTCTTGGATGTGTTATTCTCGTTTTTTGTTTGGGAGTCGCATTCACCATCAAATGCATTCACCAGATAATTTGCAGGTGCCGTCATGACGACATCGTTTTCCAAAAAAAGATAAGTCACTTGTATTGGGGATGGTCATCATTTAATGACAGGAATCCTTATAACGGGTATATAATCCCTATCACGTTGACCATCCCTTACAGTGAAGCAATGGGGAGTTTAGACTAAAGCCTTGAAACTTTCATAGGGAAAATGGCGGGGTCCCTTGAAATAGTGGGGCCCAAACTGTTGAACCCGCCTGTTGGAGCCTTTAAATGGTGGAGATACCCAATAAAATCAATACATATAGCCATATATAAGGCGTATATGGGGTTGATTATTAAGACTAGCATCCCAAAGGTACCACCGTTTTCCCAATGAAATAAGTGTACTCCAAGCTCAATTCCTTGGTAAAAACGGAATATAAGTAAATACACCAGGGACATGCAACATGGAACTCAAACATGCGGGTTTATTGCAATTGACCTGTTGTTTCTTTCAATAAACAGCCTGTTCCACGGGTTCATTTTCAGGTTCCAGTTGTTTTAATCGAAAGAACGCTGGTTGCATAGTCACGTTGTTCTTAACGGCTTTAGTCTATTTTAGGGATCAGTCTGGCACACTATGGGAATGCCAATCAACACAGCTAGGATCATTGGATAGACATGGAACAATTCATTTGAGCCATGAACAAAAACCTGGTTGTTTAGGGTATATGGGGCATTATACTACCCAATTATATAGGGATTCTAAGGATCCCTATTAACCGACCAGGATGACTCATGGAAAGTGGCAGTGGGTTTTTTTCGTGGCTCATTTCGCTTGAAAAAATCCTGGAATTGGTGATGGATCGAGCCCGTTTTGCAGAAAGAGAATCCTCAAAATGAGCAGCTGCAGTATATTCTCTACCATGGTCAGTGGAAGGCCTGCCTGTTGAGTTGTGGTGAGTTTTTGAAGCTGGGCAGTTGAAGGGGTTGTAATAGGGATGGGAAGGAAAAGGTTTCTGCTAAAAGTCCACCTTCTTTGAGTATTTTGAGGTGAAAATCGATGTCCCCGCAAGGTATGTTTTGAAACAGGGCTTTTATCAACCAATGTGTACCCCAATGGGATGTCCATGGTACTTAGTCACTGGACTATAACCCCTATATAAGTTGGTTGCAAGTCCCTTAAGTAGGTTACACACCAACTTACTAAGTACATAGTTACTAAAATCCATAGACACCCTTGCAGTGTCTTCCAGTCATGTTTTTGGTTTCAGTTTGGACCCTTTTTTTTCCAATCTACCGGAGGCCTAAAAAAGGAGGGGACCCAAGTTATTCCGAAGCAAGAAATCGGAGGGGTACAAGGTGGGCCCCAACAATCGTAATAAATGGACTTATGTAAAACCCCTATAAATGGCCGAACATAAATGGGTAACTTAGGTGAAATAACCCCTATAAGTGGAGTTATGGGCCCCGACTTACAGCTGGTTTTGGGCCCACCTTGTATGATTGATTTTTGCTGGAAGATGAATGGAAACTGTGCAAGGCAAAAAAAGATGACAGGATCTGGTCCAATCAAGGCATTGGACAATTTTCTCTCGAAACTTTCTATATTGCCTACCCTTTGGTTTCTGGAAAGGCCTTGCAGATTGCATAAGATGTGAATTGCAAGAACCTTACCGTTGACAAATTATGGTTAATTACAACCATTCATGCAGTCAAATGGATCGATCCTATGTTCCAGGATAGCGTACCAGATGGTTTCGGAGTGCAACATTTTGCAGGTGTATCTTGGGTCCGCACGCAGGGAATCAACAGCGTGTGCAACTTTGTGTGAAACCGTATACAAGGAACGAAACGAAGCAAATGTTGAATCTCAAAAGTGTTGCTGCTAGATTCAAAAAATAGATGAGAGGCCTCATGTTTAAACAAAAACAACAAAACCTTTGCTTCAAACTCAGAAGCCTCCCAACAAAAACTCCAAGAAGACCAATTCACAGCCGTTTCAATATGCAGTTGGCCTGTTGTTTTTGAGTACAAGGAAGCTAGAGGATCATCAAAAAGGTTTGTTCCAGAGTTGAAACTGAACAAAGACAGTTTCAAATGTTTCAAAGACATTGAAACAGACTGCAGTATTTTCCTTTGTTCTAGCACTTGACACTGGTTGTAAGTTATATTTTATTGAATGTGAGATATCCATATGCAATTGTTTAGATGCTCCTTGGAGTTCATAAATAGTTATTCTTTTTTCCCTACCAGTGGGGGATCAGCCAAGTAGAATCAATATGATTCCAGTCAAATATGTCAATATGTTTGGTAAGATCCTTTTCTACCATCATATTGATCACTGATGAAGTCACCACTTGGTATAGATATATGTTTGGAATTGTCAAAAACACTTTACCGATCATTGTGAAATTGCAAATCTCAGAAAAGTCCCACAGCATTTCCACAAAACTGCCCCAGTGACCCTAGACGTGCAGATGTCCCAAGTAGCCCCAAACCACTTTCAATAAAAGGTACTTTCTCAAACCCAGCTATTTCTGGGGGGTTGATTTGACCTTTGAGTGGGGAGGTTGTTGAACAGCTGTGAATTTACGTTTTCTTGTTTTTGCTGATGAAACGCAATGAATATGGAACCACAGACAGATCTTTTTATGTCAACTTGTTGATTTGTTTGGAGCGATTATTTCTTCGTTGTGGTATCCAGATATTTTCTGTATATTCTTTTTTTTGGTGCTTTGTTGGGTGAACAAATTCGAATAATTTGAATATATTTTGGGATGCTTTCAGTAGCAAATAAAGGTGACTGCAACTGACAGAGGTTTTTGCGTCCCACAAAATATCCCTTTTTTCTGTCAAGATAAGAACGAAACACCAACCATGAAGGTCTTATTAACCATGCGTTTCCCTGCAAAAAAGTCTAAGGCTTTAAATAAATCCCCATTTCGTTTGCGGGTGGCCACCCCCACCCCCCGTTAGTTTTCCCCCCCAGGTTGACCAGCCGCCATTAAAGGGAGGCCCTCGGTTCAACACCAAGGCCCAAATGACATTGGAAAAGAATCCAATGCATCAAGCGCATGGTGGTACCTACACCGGTGACTTCTTGAACGGCAAGCGTTTGGAGCTTAGAGAATTCATCTGGTCGGTCGAATTCATGGGAATTGGTTCTTAAAGGGGCAGAAACAAACCTATCGTTAAACGGCAGAAACTTCCTCGAAAATAAATTTGGGGATTATTAAGGATACTTGCATGTCCATGGTACTTAGTAACTGGATTATAACCCCTATATAAGTCCCACAAGTAGGTTATAAACCAACTTACTAACTAGTTACGATCACTTCCATGGACACCCCAGTAATGGTTAATCAATTCAATATGTTAAGAAGGCCCTTCTTTCCCTGTGGGCGGTGCATTGAGGGGGTTGGGCTCCTTTGATTCCCACGATGATCTGAAAGGGGAATCCCCCAGAGTTTTACACCTGAAAGATTGTCGAAGTGTTCGATTCGCCCAAGATCAGCTTGTAGGTGTTTCATGGAATCCTGGGGTGTTGCCACCAGTTGAGATAATGTTGAGATAGTTTTGCTCACTGAGTCTTTTGTTCATGTGTTGATCCTGTTGCCGGATCTGTGCTTTTTTGAAACGTATTTCCACCCCAAAAAAATGTGCTTGAAGCGAGATGGATCCCTACGAGTGATAAGTAGATAGAAGTGATATAAGTACTTGGATGTCCTGCTGGTACTTAGTAACTGGGTTATTTCACCCCTATATGATTGTTTATTTAGGTCCCATAAGTAGGTGAAATAAACCAACTTACTAACTAGTTACTAACTTCCATGGACACCCCAGTAGGGTTATATATAGCTCCATTTACCAGGGTGAAATGTCAATGAAATGTCACCCCAGTTACTCATTTATTTTCGGAAATTGATAGGGGCTATACCCATGTCACTCCATTTGTACCGACCGGTTCGGGGCCCACCTTGAAGGGAGCTGAATCCTTACAACACAATCTCAGATCCCAAAAAAAAATCCACAAAGCGCACCTTCCAATCTACTGGGACGTCCATGGAAATTACCAAAACTACTTAGTACTGTAAGTTGGTTGATTTCACCTATTTAGGGGACTTTCAACCTACTTAGAGGGTGAAATAATCCATCGATCCTAAGTACCAGCAGGACATCCCAGTACGATCTCTCTTGGAAGCGACCTGAAAAACTCGCAGTCGAGTCTCCACATGGCGTTTCGAGTAATTGGAAGACATTCCCCCATTTCAAAACTCGCATTTTTGTTAGTCGTAAAACGCACAATGAAAGAAAAATGACGCCTTAAAGGGCTTCATCATCATCCAGGTATATTATAGACTTGTTTTGTTTTATAACATTGGTATACATGTATATATATATATATCATGTGGTCAAATATGTTCAATTTATGATGTGAGATCACACGATATCACTGAAAGGTAGTTCATAGATGAGGTGATTCCCAAGATCCGGGTTGCCGAAATGTAGGCCAGATGGTAGGATGACATAAGGGTTGCGTATCGCCTTTTCCGAATGGGGCCGGCACGCAGAGATCCATGCCTATTTTTTTTGTAGAAACTATGACTTATCCATATTATATATATATGTACATATTCATGTATATATATATATGTACATATTCATGTATATATATATATATGTACATATTCATGTATATATATATATATGTACGTATGTATATATATATGTATTTATATACATACGTATATATATATATACTTATCAACCACTTGTGCCTCATCACCAATGTGTAAATATTTACATATACATACAGCCATTTTTCCCACGCGCTTCACTCATCATTCCCACCAGTCTCCCGAGGTCATGGCCGTGGTGTTTGGAAGACAACTGCTGGAGCTTGGGAGTGACCTGGACACCGAAAAAGGGGGAAAAAAATCATGACACCCTGGTAAATGGAGCTATATATATATATATAACCCTGGTAACTGGGGATTATTCAGGATAATCTGGCTGGTGGTTTGAAATATTTTGTATTTTCACCCCGAACCCTGGGAAATGTTTCCAATTTGACGAGCATATTTTTCAAATGGGGTTGAAACCACCAACTAGATGAATGAAACACTTGGAGAATTAAAAAAAAGGGCCCCTGGTGGTTGTTTGGGGTATTTTTTGGGGGATGAAGAACTACCTAAGATCCAAAAGTTTGAAGTGTTATTAAAGTTATTAAATGGTCCTTAAGCTGAGTGAGGGTGAATGGAGGTACAACACGCCAGCCTTTTTAGGTGTTTGAGATACGGGGTATAATTTGTAAACTAAGTCGACTAGATAGCCAAGAAATTCCCCAATTCTTCATATAAGAAATACGCCCTATAGACATCCAAAATCCCCTAAATACCTAAAAGCCGAACCTCAGGAGATGCTTGGGGGTTCAAACACTAACTCACAGGTACTGTATTTGGATGTCTATAGGGACAGATTTTAAAGAGTTCTAAGTGTTCCAGTCTTACATGAGGATTGGTGTGTGAGTTTAGTCCCGTGAGCATGAGGCCCGGTTTTATTGATTTACCAAGGAGTGTTTTTGACAGATTCAATGTTCGAGGTTCTTACTACACACAACTTACACAAGACCTACAAACAAAATGTCCAAGACCTACACAAAAAATGTCATATTATTGACTTCAGCAAAAAATGCTACAAGCATGTATGTTCATGGGTAAGTCAACCTGAACCCATTTTTGCATCTAGAGGTTCCGACCAATCGCCAATGAAGATGTGCCCAACTGGGAGAAAGCGCGGGCACTTAGGTGTTGCATCCATGTGCTGTAGCAACGCTTGGTTGTTGTTGTTGTTGTTGTTGTTGTTGTTGTTGTTGTTGTTGTTGTTGTTGTTGTTGTTGTTGTTGTTGTTGTTGTTGTTGTTGTTGTTGTTGTTTTTGTTGTTGCTGTTGCTGTTGCTGTTGTTGTTGGTGTTGTTGTTGCTGATGTTTTTTTACAATTACAAGGAATTGATATCTACTCTCCAAAACTTAGCGACTGACATGCACACCAGACTGTCAACCCTTTCAAGGTAGTGCTTGTAGTTTCTTTTACTTTTACAATTTTGATCTAAAAACACCACAGTTCTTGCAGGAGAACTGGTGGCAAACTTGTTGCAATTGATGGAAGAAATGTATCTTGAGGTTGATGTTTTTCATCCCATGATGTGGATTAGCCTCGTGAGATTTCGGAGTGATGGCAAGTTTTACTCGATATTTTTGTGATGGCACATTCTTGAGGTGCAAATATATTAGTTGAGGAGGCATGACTGGATTGGAAGATAGCATGGATACCTGGTTTGAGAGTTCTAGAGTCTATTCTTAGAGATTTGAAAACACCCTGAGATTCTTGTTTTATTTCTCCCCCAAAACATCCTTCCAAACCTCCACATGGGATCTGTTGGTCAAAATTTATCTCAGGATTTGATGCATGGCATTGGTATTGTGGAAGATTTCGAGCATGTGCACGAGAATGCCCGGGGGATCCAAACTTGAGAAGGGGTTTTCAGCCGGAGGTCTTGGGGCGCCAAGGGTATTCCGAACTTGGAAACCATCATTTTCAGGTGTTCCATGTTAAACTTGGGGAGTGTATTCATATATATATATATATTTACACTGATACATCTGATACACTTTACACTTGGCATATATAGATATGTTTTACATTTTACATGCATATAGGTTTGCTAACATATGTCCTATATGTCCTGAGGTCATTACTGTATTGCTAATGTTGGATGTTTCCCAATCAAGATATATATATATAGAGAGAGAGAGTAAACATGTGACATATACCATATATCATATATTTTTTATATTATCTATATGTATGTAAAATGGAGGTACTGAACCTTATAAGGCTATTTTGGGGGCGGGTTTCCCCTTACATAAGCCGTACAAACAGCTTATATAGGTGAGTACCTCCATTTTAGGTACCTGAAATGTTCAGTGATATAACATCCGCTTCATTCTGATAGAAATAATAAATATGGACTCTCGCAGGCTTGAATGAAACATTCGGGGTGGGTTCGGTTCGGCCCTCACTGCAATACCTTGCAAATCTGTTAACATTATTCAGATGACCAATCAAATCCTTGAACCTCAAGCCATGTTGCGTTTGTTGTTTGTTGTTGTTTTTATTCTCTCGATAGGTGCACAGGTCATTTTCGAAAATATATGTGGTTAATTTTCCTTGTGAAGGTTGTGAATATAACCTTGTATCTACTACACACCTTTGGATTCCAAAACCATGAAATTCCTGAAAGGTTTTCTTCAACCCTAAAAATATGGGTTATAACATAACCCCTAAAAATGAAGGTCAAGTGGGTTTTTAGGGCAACCACTATCTATCTACCAAGTAGCCCAACTACAGAAGCATTTCAATCTCACCAGGCTTTTGAACCATGATGACAGTGTTACATCAACCAGTTGCATGATGCTGGAAATCCCAAACCTGCATGTTTACCTACTAGTCTTCCAGATACCGAAGGTCGTGAGGAGGTAGGTGTTTTTTTTCACGCCCAAACGCTTCTCCGTTTTGGAGCTTCGGCGTTTAGGGGTTCCAACAAAAAAACACCTATATCCTCACCAGGTATCTAGGGGATTTCGGATGTCTAGGGATTGGATAGTTTTTAATGGTAAATATTCCCTGGTTTTTAGATGGCTAAAACCCATGATTTTTCCATGGGGTTGTTGGTGGCTCATGGTCTCCAAAGATTGCTAAAAAAAACAACTTAAAAAAAAAGAAAGAAAGAATTTCTCAACTGAACCCGAAAGCATTTTTGCTTGGACAATCCTTTCAGAAACCATAGAGATATATAACCAGCTTAAACCAGGCCGGCCGTTTTCACCCACCGGGTTTGTTGGGGCCCGGGGCTTCACAGGTCATCTACACCAAGGGCAAGTGTCAGATGCCTTTCACGGAACTGGGACCACCTAAAACAGGTCGTGTTCCCAGCCCGGAAAGGAAGTGCGTTGAACAGTTCAGTTCCCCAAAAAATATAGGATCGGGTGTCCATGGAAGTTAAGTAAATGGTCAGTAAGTTGGTTTATTTCACCTACTTATGGGACTTATAACTTATAACCTACTTATATCGGGGTGAAATCACCCAGTTACTAAGTAGCATGGACATCCAAGTACCATCTAAAAAGGAAAGGCTTGTCTTCCAATTCCAAACAATATTTTTTGAGGGATTATGTTAAACTTTGGCGAGGGTATGGTATATTTACTCACATGAGCGGTCAATTTTGATGGTACATGTATAGGTAAACATACCATACATTGCATGTTTGGGTTTGTGATGTTGTTCAAGATTTCTCCATCGGAACGCTTTGCAAAATCGAGGTCATACGCAAATGGCAAGATTTTGGCTTAGAATCTCATGGTCAAAATATAGGAGCTAACAAATATATAAAAAGGTGGTTCAGAACGAGGAAACCCACTATCACCAAGAGTTTCAGGTACCTAAAATGGAGGTACGAAAGAACCTTATAAGGCTATTTTGGGGATGGGTTTTCCCTTACATAAGCCTTACATACAGCTTACATAGGTGAGTACCTCCATTTTAGGTACCTGAAATGTTTGGTGACACTATTTTCTTTACAAGTGCCTGATATTTCAGGGGAATGATATTATAATGTTTGTCGCTGGATTGAAATTCTAGCGGAGTGCTTGCAAATATACAACGACGATCTCAGAATTCCAAAGCATTAACCCCAAATGATTTATTAACATTATATTTGAGTGAATGATGTTGGTGGTTGCAATGATTGTCACATATGGTGCGGAAACTGTTTGTACATTTCTCGGTTTTAAAGAGACAAATTCCAGGGCTACATGGAACATTTAGAATTTGAAGAAACAAACATTGCATTCCCATAGGATCAATGTATATATATATATATATATGTTTTATTTCCCTACATTTATCACAAAAACAACCATTCATGTAGGTGAATATACATTACCTTGATGCTATGGGACTGGCTATTAAAGCTTGACACTCATAGCTTGCACTGACACATGAGCTTAAATTTGCCTGATGTAATTTTCCAAGTCGGTGATCCTCAAAAAGGTCTTGTTGTTTTGTCTGTGCCAAAAACAGAGTTCCCTAGGGATCCTGGCTCACCTTCTGAGAATGGTTTCATGGAACCTAAATACTATGCGTTGAGGAGGTGATTGGACACCCTAATCATCATCTGAGAATATGACTGGATTCCTAGGGGTTGTTGTTATTTGTCTTATGGCTCACAATTCTTGGCAATGGACCCTCAAAATAAACCCGCCAAAAACTGATGACCAATTGGATATCGGCCCCTTCAAGTATCCTAATTTTGAGCCATAGCCAGATAGGTATCATAGTAAGCATCTTCAAAAGGGATTTCTGTGCTGAACTCCATTCCAGGGCCCCATAAACAAGACCGTATAACCGTATAAGGGAGTCTCTCAATAGAGTATTGCTATACCAACCCATACTTGCATCTTTAAGAATTAGTCAAATGTATGATCCTATATTCCCCGTCCAGTCAGGACCAAAACCAGAATTGATAGAATTGCCCTCAACTTGGATGTCCCGTTGAAACTTAGGATCAATGGTTAGCAAGTGGGTGAAATAACGCCAATATACACCATTTTTAAGTAGGTGAAATAACCATTTACTACGCATTTCCCAAAACTTCCAACGGAACATCCAAGAAAAAAAACAGACTTGACTTACCTTGCCTGCTGGCCTTCTCTCAGGTTTTGAGAGTGCTGCTTTCTCCGATGTCCTGCCACAGGTGGAGATGATGACGGACCCGTAAACTCGTTGCTTTTTTTCGAGCCGTTTTGTTTCCTTCCTTCATCACCAAAAGGTGAGGGGTTGATATTTGTTGGGGATCCCCCTCAAAAAATACACCCTTGGATTACTTGGATTTGTTTAAGGTGATTTGTTGCTACGGATTGTACCGTGGTACATCACCATTTTTCACCACCATTTGGGAGAATATCTTTGGAACTTGTTCCAAGCATCTTAAGCAGATCCAAGTACCGAAACGACCAAACACCTCACAAGGTATTTGGAAGACTATAGGGTTATTGGGTGAATGATGTTGTGATGGATAACCACCCCTCTTCAGTGGGGGAGCGAGGGAATACTCTAATTTCTTAGTATTGGTGATGATAAGTGGGGTTATTTGTATCATGTTAAGCCAGCAAAAAAGCAAGTCCAAAGATTATACTATAAACATGGTTCTCAACTATCAGAGCACTTCTGATTAGTGAGATGATCAATTGTTGGCCCTCCCTTATGATTATACTTGTTTTCCACCAGCCCACCCTAAAGCAAATTCTTTTCAACAAATCATGTTGTGGGAAAAGTTCATTTTGTGTGAGTCACTCAAATTTTGAGTGAACACATGTCTCGATGTTCATTGCTTGAGAAACTTTATTTCCAAAAATTTGGGACGAAACGCTTGCTGCCGTTGGTTGGTTGGTGGATTCCGGGGGTGGTGAAAAAGCTTTGGAAGGATTTTGAAGCGGCCAAAAGTTTTGTGAAAAGGGAGAAAGGTTGGGAGGTACATAACTCAAAGCGACCTTCTTATCCGTTTGATCCATGTATGGTATATTTACCCTTCATTTACCATAGAAAATTAACCAAATGTAGGTAAATATGGGATACATGGATCCTATGGGTATGGACCTTGTGGCTTTTGGTTCAAGTTTAGGCCAAGAGACGAAGCCAGTCTGAAGGGGTTGAGTTTTGGGGATTGGGATTTTGGCTTGTTGGATTCTGGGGGAGTGAAGCAAGGGTTTAAAAGCTCCCAAGATGTTGTTTTAGGGTTCTTACTAGAGTAGTTCCAGACTGAGATGCCCCAAAATATGGCTTTAACCCACATTCATATATCCCTCATTTACAAGTAGGACGTGACATGATAGGACCCAGTCATGCAATAAAACCACTGATACGATCAATTCCTGATCATGGGGCATGAATCCTACTAAAAGGTGGGCTCATATATCATATAGTACTTATAAATGGAGTTATGGCCCCCATAAATGGTCTCATAACTGGGTAACTGTGGTCATTGCTCCTGTAAGTTGAGTTTATAACCCTACTTCATAAGTAATAACTGGTGACGGGGCCTACCTTGTAAAGGCCTTGCAGGGTCAAGCCAATTCCTTCCATTGTTTTTTGCCCAGGCTGGCCGCAAAAGGATCTATGTCACACCATTGCCAACCACAGAGAATCCTGAGGATGGGACCCGCTGTTTTTTGTTGGGAGAGTGTTATGACTAGTTGGTGGTTTCAAACATTTTTTATTTTCATCCCTATTTGGGGAAGATTTCCAATTTGACTAATATTTTTCAGATGGGTTGAAACCACCAACTAGATGAGATTAGGTTATAGGTTACCTTAGACCCATAATGAGAAGTAGATGGGACGTTACAGACTTGGAAAGATCGAAATTTTCACTACCAATCTTACACCCCCCGAAAACTAACATAGAACCTGAAAATGAACCCCTGGAAGAGGAGATTCCTACTAAAAACCCATCATTTTCAGGTTCCATGTAGTTTTCGGAGGGGTAAGTGATATTTGCAGATTTGTGCCTCCAAATCTTCCGAAACAGCTGGTTTTCAGGGCCACCTCAGGGCCGAGCTACAGTGAAGCACCATGGGCTGATTGGAAATATGTGCCTCACGGTGATTCGTGTGCATCAATGACGCATTTCTGATATTTCTGGGAGGTGCGAAAAAGGCGAGTTTGTGAAACCCGGAAAGAACAGCCATGATGAATGAAGGCTTCATCTTCAAGTGATAACTAAAAAAATCCTTTCGTGGCCGGGAGATCCAATCTTTACAGCTTGAAAAATGTGAACAGCAAGCTAAGATGGCAATAACAATCCTAGAAAAAATAAAAAACACATTTACAAAAGATGCATTTTTCAGCCAGCCCCTACAAATCCTGGCTCACCTTCTGAGAATGGTAAGGGAACCTGAATACTATGCGTTTCGGAGGTGATTGGACACCCCAATCATCATCTGTGACTGGATTCATATGGAGCTATTTTAGCATGCCTTGTTACTTCCCGTTCCTGCCAGATGCTACTAGATGCCAGGAGGAGAAAAAGTCGCCAGAAAAGGAGAATCCAATTTGGGTCTTGTTGAAGGGCTTTGGTCAAAAGCTCCACAAACAACAAGACGAAGGCAAGGATCCAGGATCGGTCGAGTTATGTAATCACAGTTCATTATTGTAACATGGATGAATTTTGACGTTCCCAGACACTCAATGTATGGTACATTTACCTACATTTACCATAAACATTGCCAAATGTAGGTAAATATACTATACATCGAGCATCTGGGCATGGGTGAATCTTGAGATTTGAGGTTTGTGTTTGTTCGAACTAGAGTGGGTAGTCAAGTGAGATATTTTCGAAGATTTCACCGGAATTACTACATATGCTAAGTGATCAACGTTGGAATCTGAAATATGACATCGTTAAGATTTGATTCCCCAAGAAACAACCAGATTCACTCGAACAGGATTTGGGCTGCTCCCCAGAAACTGTTGACCCGAACAGATTGAGGGACATACTGTTGATAACTCAAATCCGGCTAACCAGTTGAGGTTGGCAATTGATCCCACTATTTACAGGGGTTTATACATCCCAGGTGGTGCAGGATTTCAACCATCAACAGTATTTTTCCACACAATTTTGTTTGATTGCGCATTTTTGTTGTTCCATTTTTTACGAACGGATTTTTTGAGACACTACAGTTCAGGGATACCGTTCCATTTTTCGTGGTATTGTTTGAATCACCACATTTAGGATGCTTCTCCTATAGAAACAAACAGCAGGTACTCGGAAGGGTTGACATTCTTGAATTTTCCCCACTGCCGACCTTGATTGAAAGCTGATGTTAAAGTCTGTTACTGGGGCGCTTTTTTGCGTGTTTCAATCTCTTTTGCAATGGCCAGGTCGTAAAGAGAATATAGACCATAGGAAAATGACATCCATAATGAATGATGAAAAATAATGAAGCATTTGGCCAAGATGACGTATAAGTACACGACTTGACTTGATCGATTCATATTTGATTGTCCTTCAAATGCCTTTATCGAGTGTGTCAGCAAGTATGAATGGAACCACCTTAGAACCATACCCATAGGATCCAAGTATGATATTTTTGCCTACATTTGGTTGATTTTTATGATAAATGTAGGTAAATAACCCATACGTTAGGTGGATCCTATGGGATATATATAGGTATCAATATCAACTAATTACCACTTATTACCTTTGAGGGGTAAATGACTCACAAAATCCCAGCTTGTCTTGAGGCGACATATGGGGGTGGGGATTGGATCATTGAAGCATGAAAAATCATCAACAGTCTCAGATGCTCAATGTATGGTCTATTTGCCTACATTTGGCAATTTGTTATGGTAGATCTAGGTAAATATACAATACCATACATGGATCCTATGGGGATTTGTAATGGATCTTAATCCAGCTTCTTCAATTGTCCAAAATGGAGGACCCGGAAGCCCTGCAAAATTGAAAATGTCACAAGCGAGGGTCGAAACAGGGGTCGCTTTGAAGAACTTGGATCCCCAACAAAATTCTTCGATGAACCCCACCTTGCTTTTTCTTGCCATCTCAAGATTTGTGTTTTTGTTTTTATCGCAGCCCGTTGGCGGTTTTTGGCCGGGGTGTGTTTCGTGCGGCGTGGTGCGCAGCCATGCCTAGTGGGGATGCCCAGTGTTCAGCAAAAACCCGACGAGAAAAACGTCTTCCAAGCTCCATAATGCTGGGCAAATTATAGCGACCAGACCGCCGGTTGGTCACCCCAAGTGGTGGTTCAGTAAGGGAATCATCGCCAAATGCGCTTAATTCAGGTTTAGGAATTATAGTAATTTGCCTAGATCATACATTTGACAAGGATTTGTCATGGAAGAAGAGAGTGGTACACGTTGTTTTATGGTCAAATGAACCTGGAATGATTATAAAAATTGCAATGATATATGATTTTTCTCAATGATCTCCATAGCCAGTTTTCTCGCAGGTCTCAGTTTTTGTGGGCTTTCTGTCATTTTCTTGCCTATGGGCCTATAGGCTTGGATTTTGTAGATGTTTTTCTTTGGTTTTTGTAATCTCCCAGATGCCGCTGAATGGTATGGTATATGTACTTACCCTAGTCTTCCAGATGCCATGTGAGGATCGGTGTTTTTTCACACCCAAACATCTCCTGAGGTTCGGCGTTTAAGGGTTCCAAACACCGATCCTCACCAGCTATTTGGGGGGATTTGGTATGTCTAGGAGTCTAGGGTTACATTGAAAACCACCAATAAAAATTAAAAAATGGTAAATGTACCATTGAACCCCAACTGGGACCCCTTGTTTTTGATTGAAGTTTGGGCCTTGTGGCCTTGGAGGGGTTGACCGGCTCAAAAAATAGAGGTCCCCTAAGCTTGGTACCTGGGAAGGGAAATGGGACTGGGACCCTTAGGAAATCGTGGAAATCTAGGGTTGGTTTAAAAACAAAGATCCATCTAAGCAATGAAGAAAAGGGACCAAACGGTTGTTTGGGGTAGTTTTTTTGGGGATGAAAACCACCCAGTTCTATGGGGATTAGGATAACCCATTATTTGTGGATTAAACAACCAGTATGATGGAAAGTAAGAGTTTTGCTTTTTCATGGCTCATTTGGTTCTTGTAATCTGTTCAATCATGACTCATGACTACACTCCCTAAAACAAATCGCCTCTGAGAATAGGCCTTTTGACCCAAAAGGGAAGGCAAGCGTCTTCCAATCATCCATTTTCAGGGGCGATTTGTTAGTTTCAGGGAAGGTATAACATCCCCTCGCTAAAGGTTTCCTTTTAACATGATGTGCAATGTGGGCCCCCTACCAATTATAAATGGATCTGTTCTTTTTTTTCCCCCAAAAAAATGGCCAAAAATAAATGGTAGTAACTTATTTCACCCATCCTTTGATAATCTGGTTTTGGGGGCCCAACTGGTGAAAACTCACCCAATTTTTGAGTGATATAATTTTATAAATCCAGTGCCCTTCACACCGCAGGTCGCTTCCGGGATAGCCGGAGTCGCGAGCGTCCCTTGTTTATCCGAGAAAGGGCGGGGGGGTGGGTTGGGTTGAGTGAAATGGACATCTGGGCAAACATCTCATAACAAATTTGGCATCCTCGGTGTCCATGGTACTTCGGAAGTGGATTATAACCCCCATTATATAAGTAGGTTGGACATACGTCTCATAGATAGGTGAAATGAACCAACTTAAGATCACCATCGAAACCAGATCACTTCCAGCCGGACATCCCCTACGTATGGAATTGTTGCATCAACGATAAGTGTGGAAGAAGGACCGACCTTCTTAGAGAAAGGACCCAGCGTGGGGGTTCTGGGAAAAGCCTGGTCAAGGTCCAGATGTCAGAGTTTTGTCAAGCATCTGGGAAAGTCGTCTGCCAGACCTGGTGTATTTGAAGTCACTGGGGTTTTATCCCCTACAAGTGGATTTATAACCTTTATAGTTATAACTGGTTTGACGGGGCCCACCTTGTAACTAGTTACCCACCTTTCATGATCTCCTAGGAAAGATTTGGCCCATTGAATCTGTGGGATTCTTCCTGGTAGAGCCAAACAACTGGGAAAAACACATGTTTGATACTTAGGGTGGGTCGATTATGAGTCATACTGTTGGATGGTTCAGAAATCCCATTCCCAATCACCTGGAATAGTATAAACCGTGTAAATAATGAGATAAACTACCTTTCCCTCAACTGGTGAGTTTGCCGGATTTCTGAACCTTCATGGCAGTGGGAATGACGGGTGAATCACGTTCAAATTTCCAGGTTATCATCACTGAAAATGCCTCAACTCCTACAACCGATGTGCCGAATCTATTGGTACTGTTGATGGTTCAGAAATCCGGCAAACTCACCAGTTGAGGCTGGTAGTTTATCTAATTATTTACAAGGTTTTAGCACCATCCCAGATGGTTGGAAATGGGATTTCTGAACCATCCAACAGTATTACACCCCTGGTATTCACACTGCCTCAACAAACGAACAGCTCTTCAGCACTTCAGCAATTTTCGACCAGTGGATGCCGGTTATTTGCTGTAGGGGATGATACTAGTTTCATAGGGATCGTTTTTTTAGCCATGAGATTAATAACTAGGTGGTGGTTTCAAATATTGTTTATTTAAGGTCTAGGCTCGAATGTCCTGCCAGTGGGGACCTTGCCATTCTAACGGTTCGAGTGATTAGGACGCAATGGATCAGTTTTGGGGTAACAGTGGACCCCCTTCGAGTTGGTGCAGGCTTCATGATGTGGGGAACAAATTGGTGGTTAACCTGGTTTGTGAAATTGCCTGCAATCAACATGATTCTGAGGCGACGCTTGTTTTGGTACCACCTTCAAATTTCTTTGCTAGAATTGTTGGGTTGCCTTCTGTGAATGATGGCGTTCAAATGGTTACCTTGACTGATTTGAAGTATGAGGGGATGCAACGACTTCACACATTTTCGCTGACAGATTCAACGGTGGTCATGGCGCATTCAAGGGTGGAACATCGTGATTTTTTCAACATCACTGAACTGTGCTGTGGTATGGGGTTTGCTACACAAGGCTTCAAGCAGATTGGAATGAAAACTGTTTTGGCATGTGACTACAATGAGAAGTTTGCTGAAGCATTTCGTCATTTCCACCCAGAGGCTAGCATTGTAACAGGGGATGTAAATAATCAGTCGACCATCCGTAAGATCGTTGCAGCTAGTAGTAGGCCAACCATTGCATTCGTTGGTTTCAGCTGTCAACCCTTCTCAAAAGGAGGGGAGCAGTTAGGTGCAGATGACAATCGTAGTTCGTCGTTGGCTGGATCACTGGAGATTTGTTATCTCCTCCGTTGTCCTGCGATCATTCTTGAATGCGTTCCTGAAGCTGCCAATAACAAACATGTCCGACAGGTTCTTCAAATTTTCTGTTGTCAATGCAACTATCATTTGAATGAAACACAATTGCAGCAGGAACACATTTGGCCGTGTCGAAGAGATCGGTGGTGGGTCATTCTCACTGCATCGTCCTTAGGATCTTTCAAAGTTCGACCATTCCCGATTTCGACCTACCCGAAGAGTGTAAAGCAGATTTTCCCGCATTGTTGGAACATGGATGCATCCGATCTTGAGGAGCTGAAGTTGTCACCTAGTGAGCATGAACGGTTTCTCCGCTTCAAGCCTGATCTTTCGAGCATGCTCTTATCATCACGAGGCATTAGTCCGACCTTCCTGCATTCGTGTGGATCACAGGTTTTACCGTGTGCATGCCAATGCCGTTTGCACTGCTTCACAGATCGCACCCTTGATTCTCGTGGAATTTTTGGCATTTTGATGCCTGCGTCAGGCATCACTATGATCAACAACTGTGGTGTTGTTGCAATGAGACACCCACACCCATGCGAAGTGGCGATCCTATCAGGATGTTTGATACCAGACAGTTGGCCCCCAAACTTGAGGGTGTCCCTCGCGGGACTGGGACAGCAGGCCAATCCTTGTCAGGCCTTGTGGGTCGCATGTCAGCTTCTAGCTCATGTGGATTTAATTGTTGGTGGATCAACCAAGTTGAGTGCATGTCAAGAGCTGGACTTATTCTTGACCAAGTTGTTGGATCAGTCCAAAGATTGCTTTGCCAACATGGCAAAACCTGTGCCATCGGCATTTGATGTCATGCCCAACCTTGATGATCACTCCACTGCCTCAGTCCAAGATGAAGGTTTGAAGGTTCCAGAGCCAAAAGTTGAAACTCAACTTGCTGATCGACAAGCCGCATTTGCACGCAGTGATTGGATTCATCATGGTGACTCGGATTCTTGCACGATTCTCACATCACCTGATTACCAGCCTTTCGTTGTCAAGTTGGCATCTCCTGATATCACTGTTGGGAACTTGGTTGCGGCGGAAGTCGGCATGGTACCGTCCCTCAGCTTTGTTGAAGTCGTTGAACCGTCTTCTGGTGTCCCTCTGGAGCACTCAGTTAAGTTGCATGGGCAGTGTGTGTTGCTTTGTTCCTCCATTGTTGATCCACCATTGCATGATGAACAGAATGTTGAAATTGATGGGTATGAAACACCACCAACAGGGTTTGATGACATTAGCCCCACTGCCTACTTTGAGGTTTTCGGAGGTGAACTGAATGATGACAAAGATGATGACTCAGAACCATCATCAAAGAAACCTCGCAAAAGTCCTGATGCCTCAGGTGGTGGTGTGTTGGTGGACTTGCCTGAAAATCGTCAGGATGGAGCTCCAAGCTTGCCTATCCCTGATCCGCTTGCCAAGCTGTCTTCCCAGCAGCTTTTGGATTTGGCTCCACCAGTTGTGTCGACCTTTCAAGTCCTCTCTTCAATGTTGAAACCAGGAATGACTAGTGCTGACAGAATGGCCATACTTGATTCCCAAGGCACTGCTTGGGCCGATGATGAAATCAGGTGGCACATTGATCAGGTGTTGGACAAAGCACAAAGACCTGGTACCGTCGTCCTTGATCCGCTCATAGCTGCTGAATGTGTTGTTGGTCGTGGTGAAAAACTCCTCCTTGATTGGTTGCAGTCACTTCCTGACAAACCAAAAGTCATTTTGAGTGCAGTGTGCCTGAATGAGCATTGGACCCCTTTTGCTTGGACTTTTGCTTCAGACTGTTTGCAAGCTAACTCATGGGCTGTTCCGTCAGCGTCTAACTCCAAGTTGTTCAACTTGCTCCATGATAAATTGTCCAAAGCTTTATTGTGTCGTACATACTTGACTAGGTGCCTTCATCGCAGCATTGGAGTGAAGGAAGGTTGTGGCATCTGTGCCATTCGTTTCTTGGACTACTTCATGCGGGCCAAAATGCTGCCTACATCTGATCATGACGTGGAAACGTTGCATATAGCTGGAAAGCAGATGTATCGTCAGTTCCTTGAGACCCAACGGTTGGTTGCACGTCCTTGGGCTTGGGGGTTTGGACTTGACCCTCAAGTCGCAGAACGTTTGGTAAAGTTACTTGAACAACATGGAGTGCCAAAGGAGCTGAGTGAACAACGAGCCTTTTTGGTTCAGCAAGCATTGGGAGTGCAGGAATTGCAGAAAGCTCTGGTAAGTACGTCACCTTGGCGTAACTTGAAAGCCATTTCCAACCAGATTCGTCCGCCACTTCAGCTGGTGTTGCATGATGAACTGCAGGCGTCCCTTCGTGACAAAGCATCGTCGAAGCCTGAAGGCAAACGTAAAAAGAAGGCTCTTGAGAAGGAACCAGTTGTTGCTGCTAAGCCCATCTCTTTGGATCCCGCCAAGCTGAAGTTTGATGAGGGTGCCTTTGTTTCTGACAGCGGAGCTCCATTGCAACAAGTGGTCGTGAATCAGCTTGGCCCATTGGTTGAAGGAGTTGCCATCACAACAATGGCTTCGGTTGAACAGTTCTTGAGAACAGGTAATCCGGTAACCAAAGCACATCTTGCCGTGTTCATCATCAACGCAGATGAGTCTGCCATGACTACTCGTTTGCCTTGGAGCTTGTGTAGGGTAGCACTTCGTTGTGTTGCTAACAATGAACCGATGCTAATCCAAGGATTCCTTGTCCAGCTTGGGTCCCAAGTCGTTCAACAGGGAAAGGCCAGACATGTTGTTGAAGTTGATGATGTTGGGGCGGCATGTGTCAAGTTTTCGATTTATAGAGACAGTGTCACGTGCGATTGGGATGATATTGTTGCAGGGCCTGTAAAATATCTCTTCAAGGTCCTGAACATCCTGGTCCCTTGCGATGGGCATGAAGATGGTGCCCCATGCAATCGTTGGCACCCACCTCCCAATTCTAACATTCGGGACCCAGTCTTTGACGTGTGGCGTCGACAGTGGCTTAGTCTGTCAATGCAAACGTGTGCACCATCTCAGGCCAGCATCTTCATGGTGAATGTCAGATATGCAAAATCCATTGAATCATGTTTGCTTGCCCAATCTGGGGATAGTGGTATTTTTATGGAGCCGAGATCGTTGGATTCAAAGTCAGCCATTTTGGATTTCCAGATCATTTGGCTACCACGCAAATCAATGCCTGAAGTGCTGCACATTCGTCAAACAAACCCCCGTATTGTTGGCCTGGCAAGATTAGGAAGTCGTCTGGGAGTACGTGTCAAGGTTGAAGATGCTAGCTCCATAGGCCAGTTGTTGCGACCTGATTCAATCATGCTTGCAAGTGGGCCCCGACTTGACTTTGAATTAGGGCCATTGCCGTATGGACTTGACAGAAGTGGTGTTGCTGGCCTTTGCAAGAAGTGGGGTTGGATCGTTAAACCTGTCAATCCCTCAAGGTCTTTGGTGGGTGATCTTGGGACAGTATGGTTGGTACAAAGCTGCACTGAACCACCATCAGCAGTGTTTTCATTGAAAGGGCAGGATGTCGTTGTCACAAAACTGCCGACTAAAACTGCTCCAAGCTCAGTCGTTTCTCAGCCCACAGTTGCTTCACCAGCGACCCTGAGTCTCTGTGCCTTTGATGGGGTGGAAGGAAAGCATAAAGTTGATCCGTGGTTGAAGATTGATCCGTGCAAATATGATGCTTCTAAGGCCAAGATGGGTGTGCCAGTTCAACCTGACCTCACACTGAACTTGCAGCAAATTGAAGAACGCATTGAACAATCAGTTTTGGCAAAGATGCCTCGGCAACCGTCAGCCACTGATGGAGATGATGCCAACATGGGATCAGACAGTGTTGCAGCAGTTGCCCAACATGATGAACGACTTGAAGCCTTGGAATCACAAGTCAACCGGCTGATGAGTGGGCATCAAGTGTTGGAAAAGAGACTTGAAGATGGTTTGACCAAAACCGAGGCACATATCTCGCAAGTGCAGCACCAGGTTGCGGCACAAATTGATGCACAAAGTTCTCGTATGGAAAGCCTTTTTCAATCTCAGATGAGCCGTTTGGAATCGTTGCTGAGCAAGAAAGCTCGTATGGAGTGAAGGTGTGGCCATGTCACCCATGGGTCAGCATCAGTGGGTGGTTTGGGCCTTTCTCTTTCATGTGCTGTCGTTTCAATCAGTGTTTTGTTTCTCAGTTTTGCTTTGGGGTTGCTAAGAGCTTGGGACAGGAGAAATCACAACGTGTTCCTGGGGGTTGTCTTGCCTCTCCGTTGTCTCTCTTGCTTCTTTGTCAATTGGATTGCTCACGTCTGTGATTGGCATAGCAATGGCCGTTTTGGACTTTGTGAGTTCATATGTGGGCTCTGGGGTTGCCTTGTGTGGACTAGATCACGAAGATCTTTTACTGATTGGACTTTTGACTGGATTTTGGGTTTGACCAACCACACTTTGGTTGGTATTTCGTGTTTGTTCCAATTTTGGTGGACTTTTGGTCGAAGCACCGCCCAGTTCCTCCTGGGTGTCCTTAGTTTTATTCGTTTCTGCATGCATTTCGCTATGTTCCGGGTTGTTGCTCAACCTTTTCGTTCGCATAAGGCCCTAGTGCATAAAGGTGGGAGGTGCCATCTTCCTTTGTGGTACCTGTTGATGTTGCTTTTGCGTTGTAGGTTGGGGGAAGCTTTGATCCCGGGTCCTACTTGGTCACTCGCTGTCATTAACCCAGCAGGATTGCCAGGTAAAGCACATCTCCTTTCACAATTTGGTGGCGATGTCAATCTCGTGTCAGAGACGCACCTTTCGTCACAAGGATTTCGTGCCTTCAAAGGTGACTTGGGTCATGAGAAATCATCTGTAAGGTGGTGCCTTGCTGGTAAACATGTTCAGCCTCGCAGTACAACATCGAATCATGGAAACTGGGGTGGGGTTGGAATTTTTTCTAGGTACCCTACTTGGATCGGCTGGTGGTGTAGTAATTGGTAATAACCATTTAAGAACTTTAGAAGGCTTAGCTCAGGTAGTTAGCTAAAGGGTTAGCCTGTTTAGCTAACTAGTTAACTTGGGGTGAAATGTAATGTTTTTTCATATGTGTGTGTGACAACCCTGACACCAAAAAAATCATTCAGCTAGCTTCATTTTGCTCACCATGTGGGAAAAATACATTGTTTTTTGTTCCTTGCCAAAAAATTTTTACTTACAAGACAAAAAAAGGTTTACCTACACTAGCCAAAAGGCTCTTGCAATAGCCAAAAGGCTTTAACGTAGAATAGCCAAAAGGCTTTGACTTACAATAGGCAAAAGGCTCTAACCTACAATAGCCAAAAGGCTCTGACTTACAATAGCCAAAAGGCTCTAATCTACAATAGCCAAAAGGCTTTAACCTACAATAGCCAAAAAGCTCTGACTTACAGAAGCCAAGAGGCTCTGAGATAGCAACTAGGTGCTCATTCCCCATATAGCTTAAAGCTCCATGTTGGGCCCTGCAGCTTTTGCCCAATCAGAGCACTATAGTGTGGAGGCAACAAGGTTGTAACCACACCAGCTTTGGATGCTGTCCACACCAAAGGGGCAAGGATGGCTTCTACTGGCACCATGTACAAGCCTTCCTTAGCATTTCTGCTCCACTGCAGGGACTTTGTCCTCTGGCAGGAAGACAGAAAGCCCAAAGGCTTCAGCAAAGCCAGCATATAGCTATCCAGCTCCAAAAAAGCTTCCACTGTGGCTCCTGAAAAACTGCACCCAGCCAGTGGCTAGCATTGTGGGCCTTGACCAGAGACACCTTGCTCTCAAAAGTACCAGGCTCTGTCCAAGTAGCAAAGTGCTCACAAGTCACTTCCTCCCATTGAACAAGAAAGTAAACTGCTGTGCCATCTTGTAGATGGTCTGGGGGTCAGGCATCTTGTGGCCATGCCACAGCAAGGATTGCACCAGCAAAGCAATGCAAACCTTCTTGCTATCTTCCTTCACAAAAGTGATCCCACACAGCCTGAGCCTTGCCACTAGAACATGTGGTGCTTTGTCCAAATCACCTTGCAGTAGCACATCCCAATCTGCTTGTGTCAAGTAAGCTGGGACATCGGTCATGCTCTGAGGCTCTTTGACCAACTTGTTAGCCACACTTTGCTGGCCATTGGAACTAGCCACTTGGCTCAGGGTCTTCTGCAGTTCTAGCTTCTGCTCTTCAGGAAGCTTGCTGCCATCCACATGCTGCATCAAAGACACATAGTCTCCAGCCCTCAGGCTCACAGCAGTAGAAAGCTTCTTTCCCAAGGAAGCAATCATGCTGGTAGCCATACTGGAACATGAGCTCAGTGCATATAGTTGGGCCACATCATCTATCTCCTTCAGGAAATCCTTTGTGGACCAATCCATGGCTGTGCCCAGGGCTTCGTCCTAAAAGTCTGTTGCAACAAAAAAATATGTGACAAGTTTTTCTTCTGGTTCTTGTTCTTAGCTCATGAGCTCTTTAAGGGGCTAATTGTTTCCAAATACTCCTTGCAGGCTGGCTCACCTAGCTCAGCAGCTTGTTCCAAAGTCTTGCCAAGCTTGATCACTCCATCTCCTGCAACATGTGTTTAATTTGAAGAATTCAAACTGGTTTGTGTTCCTCAATCCCTCCAGCAAAACAAACTCTAGATATTTTGACAGTAGTCCTTAGATTATCTCAGGTCTTTAAATTAAGTTTTCTAATTTGTAGCCCTATGTTTCCCTAGAGGTTATAGCCCTCAGGCTCTTTGGCTTGTAGCCCTAAGGCCATGTAGAACAGAATCCCTTTCCTATTTGGATTTTAGTCCTTAGACTCTTTTATGGATATAAGCAAAAGGCTTTCTAAGTAGTTGTATTAAGGCCCCCTTTAGGTGATAGCCCTGAGGCTCCTTTGTTTGTAGCCTAAAGGCTCTCCATTACATAAAACTTTGTATATTTTGATATTAGTCCTTAGACTCTTGCATGGCTTTAAGTTAAGCTTTCTAATTTGTAGCCATATGGCTCCCTATAGGTTATAGCCCTCAGGCTCCTTGGCTTCTAGCCCTTTCGATTCTGTATGATATAGGCTTGTATATATTTTAATATTATGCCTTAGCCTACCTTAGAGTTGCAATTGATGCTTTTTAATTTGTATCCACAGGGCTCCTTGTAGGTTATAGGCAGTGAGCTCTTTTGTCTGTAGTCCTCAGGCCCTTTAGAGAATAACCATATATATATATATGTACATGTATAGTTGTATCTTAGCCCTGAGGCTCTATAGGTTATACCTTGAAACTGTTTAGTTTGAACTTTTTTTTTGTAGCCCAAGGGCTCATGATTTCAACTAGACATGAAGGTTTTTTCTTTGAAAAAATAGCCTTGAAGCTCTAGAAGAATTAGCCCTAAGGCTCTATCAGTATGTTTTCTGTTTTTTTACTAGTCCTCAGACTCTTCAGAAAGAAAGAGACACTTGATCTACTTAGATCACCAGAAAATTTGACCATTTCTTTTTTGAAAACTATATTTGGCAACATTTGGTGATAAACCAAATCCAAAATTTCCTTGAACAATTTGGTTTGAAAGAAGCAAATTATGGGATTGATTTAGAAAAAAACAAAAAATTTGAACTCAATCTATTGAATTCTATCTCCAACCCAGAAACCCACCAATTCAGTACACTGAATTGGAATTTTCCAAAAAAAGACCACCAATTCAGTGTACTGAATTGGTTGGTCCAAAAAAAGGCCAACCAATTCAGTGTACTGAATTCG
>DF239162.1:0-5000 GCA_000507305.1 Breviolum minutum Mf 1.05b.01
TCAATCGAATTCCACACTTCGCAGGGAAGAAACGGTACGGCCGCGAAATCCGGGATGTCCCGCATCTGATCAAGGAGAAGTTAGTTCTACCTCATGTTGTTCTCAACAACCCAGGCCATATTATCACTCTCTGTGAGTCGTATGATTTTACTGAATACAATGAACTTTGCATTTCATATGGCACAATTGGAATTCAATGTATGTCCGACAAACCGGACCGATCACCTCCTTTGGCACTCTTTGTGAAATCGCCACACGGCATGATTGAAGTTTTACACCACTGGGACTGTTCGAAGAAAACCGGATCAAGGACCGATATGTGGATCATTCATGGTGTAATTTTCCTGGTGACTTTTGGACCTCGTACTCATGACATTCACCCAGGAACAAGAGAGCGTCAAGAACACCGATATACCGGTGAGCCAATTGATTATTATTCCATTGTTCATGAAAATCGAAGGAATTTGCACGGAATCACCACAGTTGAGACAGAAGAAGCTGACCTGGATGACATTGAAACTTATCAAGAAATCATTGACAATCGTGACCCACCTGTCAGAGGATATCCAGAGTCATATGTTCAACGCATGGGTCTTGCTGAACACCGAGTTTTGGTTGTGCACGTCAATTCATATGCCTATCATCACTCGAGACAACGGGTCAGGGAAGAACTACGTTCAATTTTCAGCAAGGCATTACAATGCATGGTTGACTTCATCTGCGGTGACTTTAACCAGTTTGCCAACAGGCAATTTAGCCGAGAAACCGGCGGTTCAATTTTTGGTGGCATTGTTCTTGAGGTACTTGAAGACGCCATAAGGGCCCTCAATCAACAAGTCTGGAGAGAGAACTGGATTACATTTAACATCAGTTCATCATCTGCACCACAAGATGTGTTTGATTCAGTTTTTGCAGACAATCACAATGAAATGGACTGCATGTTATGCATTTCCTTATTCTATAATAAACAGAAATTTCAGGTCGATCGACCGCCTGTTCTTACAGATGAATTTTGCATGTCGCATGATCTTATTCACAGCGTATCCGAAAGGCCGCGACAACTGACTGTGTACGACCTGTGCCTTAGATTTTCTGATACAGATTGGCATTCGCCTCTCTTGGTCCGAGTCAATTCGCATGCATTGAAGAACAAACGCACCAGAGGACCGGACTCTCAGAACTATCGAAATCAACGATATCGCTCCAGGCAACAGGCACAGAGCAACTGGCAAGATGATTGGTACCAGCAAGGCCGATACTACGGCGAAGGAGACGATTGGTATCAACAAGGCCGACACTACGGCGAGAGAGAAGGACCATACACTTCCCAATCTTCATCATCGAATTGGAGAGAACCCAGATGGCAAGGACAACAATGGGAAGGTTGGTATGGAGGACATCGCTAAACCGATACAACGGTTCTTTTGTGTGCTTGTTGAAGCTGTGACCATCACCGATACAACGGTGCCTATCCTTCTCAGGACATTGCATGTTGCATGGAGTATGGGAGCTCTGTACTTGCCTGAATTTATGTACAACATCAATCACGAATTCGTTTGTTCGTACTCGGTCTTTCATTTTCTGGAACTTTGCTTGCTCACAGCAGCACTCGTAGGTCTCACCTTTCTCAGTGTCATTCTGTACAGTCGTATCTTCGTATAGATCATTTTTGGTAAAAAGCATGCTGCAGTCCAAAGAAAATTTGTGTCTGTTTGTTTCCTGTTTTTACTCTTTTGGGGAACCCCTAAAGACATGGACTTACGCAATGCTTACAGGTATAGTTTACCACGCCATCTTACTGTATAGCTGAACCTCACAAACGTATGTCCATGACAACGTTTGGCTCAAGACTTAGCACTTGCAATAGAGTCTTACAAAAAGAGCGCTTGCTGACCTACGGTGTTATTAGTCCAGGGCAATCACGGGGAATTTCTCCCTAGGCGAAGTAAAAGCGCGCCCCAAAGACATTATCAGCTTTAGCTTAGACTATATAAGCAAAAGCAAAGTACAGACAAGCAATCCGTCATCAAGCCCCATTTCACTAGACACGCCGGCAAGGCCGGCGGATTAGATTGTAGCATCGGGTTTTAAGTTTAGATCAAACTCGATGCAAATGTACGTATTAGTAGTATTTTTTCTAGAAAAAGAAACACTACATTGTTTGGGTTGGTGTCATATTTCAAGATTCCTCTTCTTAGCCAAACGGTTCCAGTGGGCAGTGGGCAAACTCGACCCAACTACCGATGGAAAAAACAGATCCAAACTTCTGGAAGATGCCCTTGGGACAAGTTCCTACAAAAACACCAAATACAGCTGTTTAGTGCTATGCCGCTATGCCTATTTGTCACCTTTTTTCCCACAAAAATGAGCTTCCCTCATCTCGCGACGCTCACAGGATGATGATGATGAACGAATTGCTTTTGCTAGCAACGAATGGTCTCGGGAAGCTCCTGAAAACGTCAACCAGGACAGAAAAATCTTCGAGAGAAAACTCCACCTGGTTTGAAGGTTCCAGAGATCTGGGATATTATTGCAATTATCCCCCCCTGGAAGAGATGAGAATGCTCTCTTTTTTGTTGGTTCATTTACTTCGGGAGGTGTACTTGGTCGAAAATCGCTGTAAACATGTGTACGCTGATGGGTTTGAGCGGCTTGAGGAGAAATGTTTGGAATGTGAAAACTATGTGAAAATTAAGTGGTAGAATGTGGTAGAATGTATGTGCTTTTGTGTGTGTGTGTGTGTCCAACTAGATTCTGCCCCCCCAACCCCTCTTTTTCACAAAAAAAGTGTGTAATTTTGGTAGGAAACTGATGGTGGTTTCAAAGATTTTTGGAATTTTGACCTGGAGAAATGATCCTACTCTCATGCACCCTGGCATCCCAGGGCAATTCTTTAGGCTTATATACATCTCAGAAAAATAGCTATTAAAAGGAGTCGCCCTTTCCAAAGCATCATTTTGGGTATCCATCCTAAATTCTGGAGCATATAATCATGTTTAGGACGTCAATCTTGGCAGCTGATGTTTTTTGAACAAAAGATTGACAGGACATACTAGAAAAGTACCAAGAGGTGGATGGAGAAGAGCTTCTTGGAGTCGGTTTCTAGTAAATTTTGATTTTTCAACCAGCTTCTTCAAAGTGACCCGTTGATTCCCCAAATGGAGGCCCTGAAAAGCCCTGAAAAGGTCACTTGTGGGTCCAAACGAGGTCACGACTTGAAGAACCTGGTGCTTGGTGTTCGCATCTTCAAATTTGTTGGTGTTCAGAAAAAAGAGAAAAACCCTGAGCATTTGTTCGGAAAGGAATGTGCTAAATGTGTATTTTTTGATAAAAACCCCCTCGTTTGGTAAAACACCGATTTCTTCGCAGTTTTTTGGGTGGATCGTTTTTTGAAACACCCATTTCCGATGTACAGATTTGGTTCATCCAATTGATTGCCAACCATTTATATGGACTTCAGGTTCCAGGTTTTTCCAGGATATATCCATGGCCGTTTGCCAAAAATCTGAGGTTCCCATTGCTTCGCTTGCCTCCATCTTCCTCAGAGCTCATTCAAGACACCTGGCAGGTGCCAAACGTCCCAGATCCGAAACGGAGTCCTTGGATTTCCTGAACTCGGTGAGCTATAAGGACTTTGTAGGAAACGGAAAAGAAATATGTATGAAAAACTCCCCCAAAAATCCCCATGGTGAATGGAGAATGAATCGATCACCAAAGGGCACCATTTCTCAAAAGCTAGAGGAACTTTACTCGAAAAGTGGGCAGTTAGGGTTGGGTCCCACCCCGCCTTGCCCTTCAACCTGGGCTGGAAGGGAGCTATAGGGAGCCAAGGAGCTGCTGTATTGCCACCAGCGAAACTAAAGATGGTATTGGAAGAGAAGGAGGAAAGTAATTTAATCCTAAAGTCCTTTTGCCTCTCCATGGTTTGGATCATCATCATCATCATCATCATCATCATCATCATCATCATCATCATCATCATCCCTGCAGGCCTTTTTGAAGAAATACTCCTCTAGGGAGTTTGCTGGTGAAGCCATTTTCGACGCCATCATGGAGGACGACCCGTGGCAAGGGTCGATAGAAGCAGAACTGGTCCCTCTTTAAACGTGAGATTCCTCCCAGAATCAGCGGATATCTTCAAAGCATGTTCTCCGGTTCACTTTGGGATTTCCCTAAGGTTTGCATAAATTTGAAACAAGAAGAATATGTTTCAAAGGAATGTTCACCCTGAAACTTGGGGAAGATTAGATGGACGCATTTGACAAATATGTTTCAAATGGGTTGCTCAACCACCACCTAGACAATGTTGCTTGGTCAATATTGGTTCTTATTTCATAGCCTACAATGAACCTTGTACAACTGGGTGGGGTACATCTTGGATGCGCTAAATTGGCGGGTGTCGGTCGGCACAATTGCTGGAACCGTTCGTGGATAGAAATTTGTAAAGTGACAGATTTTCCGGTCTGAAGGGCTTCTGTAGGATTTGCCAAGTAGATACATGTGTTTGGAAAACGATGGTGTTTCCTGCTTTCTAAGATTCGAAGTAACAAGAAATATTTGCAATCAATTTTTGTACCAGCAATCTGATTCTGAAACACCCGTGTTTGTGTCACCTATTTGGACTCACAACAAGCTTTTCGATTTTGTGAATTCGCAAGCATTCATCACACTCGTGGGTCTAAAGTCGACTTGTCGGTGACAAATTACCTTTCAACAGGGTCACATACGGGAGATTCGTTGAAGCATCCAAAGCTTGCAAGTTCTATCTCACTTGTGGGTATAAAACTAAGGATATGTCTCGGGGGGACCTGTAAGTGTTCAACACTTCCATCATTGTGCATCATATGCAGTCAATATTCAACAAGTTTCACGTGCATTGCTTTGCTTCAAACAAAAATGCGACCTTTCAATGTGTTGGCAGCATCAGGGTTGGAGAAAAAACAACTGTGAAACTTCTTGACTGGGGAAAGTGACCGACCTCGAAAAAATGCGGCGACAAA
>DF239162.1:7500-120089 GCA_000507305.1 Breviolum minutum Mf 1.05b.01
ATTGAGATAGGTCTGGCAGAGAAGTTGCCTTCAATAAAAGATCTATGAAGCCTTTATTCGGATTGACCATATCACTTGTGTTTTGGTGATTTTGGGGGGATCCGAATCCGTCCAACAAAATGCCTTGGTAGTTTAAGTTTACCTGGCTGTCACTGGTAGTTTAGGAGGTTTGGAAATTTAGCAAACAGAGAAGAAGGTGATGGTGAACTAGAAGAAAAGATCTGCGAAGCGTCAAAAACCATTCGACCTTTGCGGGTCCATTGGATTTTTTTTTGACTCTGCTAGTGTTTGTCACCTTTAATCCACTATAAATGCAAACCAAGCACTTGGGGTGAAAAACACAAAATGATTCTCACCATTTCCATCCCCGAAAACAAACTCCCACAGAACGCATTGAAATCTCAAGGAACATCATTGGAAGCTGCAACGATCCAGCAGTCTTGAAGAGGCCCCGATGCTTTTTCTTTTGAGTCGTTGAAGATTTAGGGGTGCAACCCAAAATCCAGGTGCATTTTTTGTTCCTAAAAAAAATTGGGCCCACCTAAAGTTTTTTTGAGATGGAAAGTTTTGTGGTGGAAAAGGGGATGAATCCTACCCACTTGCACGAATGGGAAACATCATCACAACCATGACGACTCCACATTTTCAGGCGAGCTTTCTCGAAAATCCTGTTAACTAAACCTTTACTTTCCGGGGAAAGGGGACTTGCACCCCAATGAACAAAAGTATCTAGGGAACCATTTCACCTATGAATTCAGAATCCTGCAGAATTTCTCATGTTTTTGGTGACGTTAAAACTGCGAAAGCTGATAGTGTGCCTGTTGGGGAACTCTTTTTTTTGGGCTCAAAAGTTGTCGGAAATGGTTAGTAACCTCGGTATACTCCCAATTTAAAGGTTGGGAGGGTTAACCACGCCGCCTAGCTTCCCAACAAGACATCCGAGCTTGATGCTTGTTTTAAAAATATTACACCCCAAGGTAAGTCATTGATTACTAGGGTTTAGGTCGAGCTAAACATAAATAAGTTGTGCTAAACGCAAATAAGTTGTGATTCCTAGGGGGTTGGCTCTGGCTAGCAAGTTACAACTACAAGGGCCCCTTCTAAACTGTCCTTAAAGAATACTCCATGACAAATGAGGTACCAGTGATATTTTTGAGAAAGGTGGCTCCAACGTCTAAATGACTCCAACGTCATCGCATCTACCATTTCTGCAGTTTCGGGTTTCCTATATCTTGACTGCTGCTCAAATTTCCTAACCATCAACAGTGCCACCATTGCCAACACAGATGGAAAATTTCAAAACACAACTCATCACAACTCCAAAGAAACAAACATGAAGACCCCCATGCCTACTTCAAACGCTTGATCAAAAAGCTGCACGAAGCAATGTCGAAATTTTAAGATGTAAATGTCCAAGCAAAAAATAAGGCATTCCAAAAATGCCAAGGAATTTTTCACCAAGCTAATTTTTGAAGCATTTCAAGTTATGCTTCGATTTCATCCTTTCTAAACTTTCTTCACTCAACCGAGGTTAGTGGAAACGTTGGGTTTTCAACATATGGACTTGGAGGTCACAACAGCTCGAGCAACTCGGAGATGGGAGATGCTGGAGATGATTTTTTTCCCCTAAAAATGGTCAACCCTGGAGAAATCCTGAACTGCAAAATTCAGTTTGTGCTGATTACACCCTGGAAGATTAACATGGAACGGTTTGGAAGATGATGTTCCTTTCAATTGGGTGATTTTTAGGTTCCATGTTAATCTTCCGGGGTGTATCACCTCTGAATTTGTGTTTTTTTCGAAAGGCTTTCATCAATTGGACTTTTTGATAGTTTTTTTGTTTCTTCCCAACTGCTCGATTCATGGGTGGCTCTGATTTTTTTGTATCAAAAGAATATGTGGTTTTCACCGTGGGCGATACGTGAAAAAGGAAGGAAGACCCTACAATTTCGATCATGGCAATTGCTGCAGGTTTTTCAACGCGTGAAATCACCCAACCAAAAGAAGGATGTTCGAAAGGGATCATTTCGTTTGTTCCCGGCAGAAAAGCCCTTTTTGTTGGCCTCAGCTTGTTGATGGGGGCGGTTGGTTGATTTAGCCATGGGAAAGTTCATCTGGATGTTTTTCTTGGTGCAGAAGTTTGATTTTCATTGGGATTCCCTGAATTTTCAATTACCACCGCGGCCGAAATGCAAACAAAGGAACAGACACAAAGCACCAATCTCTGGTAACCAAAGAGCCTTAGTTTTTGTTGGGTGAATGATGATGTGATCTCCAGGTCACTTCCTCTCTCTCATATCTCCCAACAAAAAAAATGGAACGAACTAGATCTATGTTTATTTTCCAAATTGGTTGCGTCATGAACTGCCATGTTTTCTTCACCCCATTTGTTGAAGTTTTTCATCCATGGTGGTTTCCCCCGGCGAAGCGTCCAAGGTGGCCATCATCCGGGATTGTATCCACAGTGTGGTAGAAACGGAGCTGGGCGTTTCGATGGATGCCAACGCCACCTTGGCCTTGAAGGCTCGCAGATGGGGGGGTTTGGTGGGATAAAAAAATCGAGAAGTGAACAAAGAAAACTCGTTTTTTTTCGGATCTTCAAAAAACACTGAAGAGTGGATTTAAGGCCCATTCGTAGGCCTTAGGTGTCTTTCGTGAAATCCGGAGGCCTTCTCAAGGGTCTTTCTGACTCATGATTCATCCGATAGAGCTTTCAAAGTCTTGGATTGGATGTGGGAATTCTTTTTGATCCTGATGTCTACCCACCGTTAAATCAACAACTTGCCAGAATTTGACCACACGGACTGCTGTAGTGCGAGTGCTGCAATTACATCGCCGTGATTAGATGGCACCATCTGATGAGAGCATTTCCCTTTCACTTCGTAGCTGTTTCTCAGGGAGAATCTGTTGCTTGGTACACGATTTTCATTCACCTCAAGCAAAAGTCCTCCGACAAAAACACACAAAAAAGTTGTCAAATGTTTTGAGCAAAGATCACCTCAAGTGGCTTCATGGCTGAACAAGGACAGTTCACAGACCATCGAAGCAAAAAACTTTCGGGATGCGAGTTTGCCCCTCCCAGTTTTCCAGTATCAACCCCCTAAATAATCATAGGTGTTGGAGCAGCCCTCAATGATTCAAACCGTGCTTATAATCTGGAGTTTGCACACACAATGACTTTATGGTTTGTCACTATCACTACTTTGGACAACTATGACACGTCAACTCCTAAAAAACAAGTTGATCTCAGGTGCCCCCCACATACTCCCTGTTTCTTTCGGAGGCCTTGTTGAATTACATCGGTGGCGCCTTCATCTACGTCAAGCGGGAATATGCCGGTCGCATCAGGACGTTAGGGTGTTTTCACAAATTTCTATCCGACAACAATGGTATAAGTCCAGCAAACCCTACTGAGAAACAGCTTAAGTAGTGACGTGGTATAACTAGGCTAGAATCACATTACAAATTCACGACATCTTCGGCCTCCATTTTTTGGGGGGGACCGTTTTTTGGTGGTGAGATTTCATGTAGTTGGGCGAGTCTTGGAGCGAAGTATTGCTGAAGCACCTCGGGTTTTTACCACCAAAAGCAATTGGCCTTGAGGGAAAACAAATGACCCCTTCCAGACAAATGCCTTGGACCCCGGAAAAGTATCACTCTTCTGCAGCCTTCGGAGAGGGGGAGTTGGATGAACCTTTTGTCGGTCCAGAAACCTCAGTTTTTCAGGTTCCAGCCGTTGAAAATTCATAAAGATTCTGAAATCAGCACTAATGGAAAGCCCTATTCATCAAACTGGATTTCATGTTGCTGTAGTTTTGGATACTCCCATCAAAAAGCCTAGGGAACACATCAACTCCGCTCCAGGATCATTCAACGAAGCTGGCGGATCGCCAACCGCCCTGCGACAGCAAGATGAAACTCCTAGATTTCAACCACCTTTTTCACAGCTAAAATTTCAGGTTATGAATCGGAAAAAAAAAGTTGAAACAGAGCAAATCGGGGTTATACAAGGGATCCAAGTGGTGGTTTCAAATTTTGTTTTGGAAATTTCACCTACCTCAATGAGGAGAAGATGATCATGTGTTGGTATTGTTGGCAGATTTCTTCCGGTCTTGCGCCAACTGAACCACGCAAATAAAAAACCTGGCTGGTTGTTTTATATTATATACGCGGGATGATGCAACACCTTGTTAGAAAAGGACTATGTCAGTCATAAGCCATTAATATGGAACCGTATTAACCAACCAACATATTTTAACTCCTCAACTACCTTAGATTTCTTTGAACAAAATCACAAGTTTTCATAGGAAGTTTGTTGAATTTCAATGTTTTTGGGTTTGCTTTGTCTCAAAGAAATCTCCAACGGTCGGACCCACTGAACAGACCCCGAAAAAACCTGAGTATCGAATAGCTCGAGTATCCCTGATGCACCCATTGCCCTGTTGAAGGTCATGGAGATCAAGCGCCGGGTGATGATGCTGAAGAAGCCGTGACGGGGAGTCAATTGGGCACAGTCTCGGAAGATGTCAAGGAGGAGGAGAACGAGGACCCGGACGAACATGCTGGGTTTTTGTAGGTTTAAGGGAGGCAAAAGACTTTTTTTTGTGTTAGGGTAGAGAAAAATTATTGGTGAAGATTGCTGGTGGATTCTGGAGTGTTGTTGTTTAGATACTGACAGTTCTTGTGATACATGTTGGAAACACGAGACATCGACCCGGTCAGCTTTGGCTTCATGTTCTTCCAACCGAAGAAAGAACGGTCCAAGTTATGAACGAGGTGTTTTTTCGCGGCCAAATCACGTTTCTGCCTAAGGCACATGTATACAACGAAAATGACTCTGGCTCGTTCGTTGAATTTTCTCTGTTGATCATCAAGGGAATGGTGTCACATGTTGTTGGCTGGTTCGATTCTTTGGGATTGTATTTTACATATTCAACTTACAGACTTTTTTGTTTGCAGAAGGTTCACAACTATGGCCTGTTACACGGCAGAACATCCTCAAATTTGCCTGAAAAACAGATGAATCATATCTTGTTAGTGATGTCCAAGAAACAACTTGTGAAGTGCTGTGACGAGAAGACACTAAGTGTTTGGTGTATTTTTATTAGGAGTTTCTAGGGTTGTGATTCTTTTTGTAGGGATAGAAGGGGGCCAAGGAACAAACCTTGGATCTGAAATTCCCCAACGGGACATTTTTGAGTGCAAAAGATTCCTCGCCCGGAAAGAGGTCCAAAAAAACACAAGACATGAGTTGAGAGTTCGCCTTTAATGGTGGCTGCCTCTATTGACAGCCTCCTTATAACCATTAAGTATTGATTCGTTGTATTGATTAAGGGTTCTGTGCTTGAAGATCAGAAACAACTCGCCCGATACTTGGTGGAGTTTGGGGGTTATCCATAAATTCCCCTTCCGAAAAGTACCAGGTATGTTTTAAACCACACCTTAGTTCTGAAACATGCAAAATTGAGGATGAAAAGCGTCACAGTCCTCCAGTTTTTCCTATTGAAAACAAGTTTTTAAGTCTACGAAGCAATATTGGTGGGGTGTTCTCTGTAGCATCCCAGAGCTTACCCCTATCCCAAATCATCATAGTCACCAACTGTAGTGTGATGAACGTGTTGGGTTTGACTGTACCGAGCCCAAAAAAAAACTCAACCAATCCCATTTAGCTGCAGTTCCAATCTTTGCATGATGACCTTATGACCTTTGATTTCTTTTCCAGATCATCATTTTTTGCCTATCTTCCACTGAGAGGATGCATCACCACAGGAAAAAATCCACCGGATCGGTTCGTTGGAATATGGTTATCAAAAACGTCACCTTTTGTCCAGGAAGAAGATTTATTGGATCCTCAAGACAACGATGAAGTGGTCGCAATCTTGCAAGCAAGTGGTACCTTGGTAGCGATGACTGTTAAGAATTTCCGATGTGAAAATGGGGTAGGTTCCTGGGTGGGTTTTTGTGGATATTGGAAAGTGTTTACCAAGACAACCAAATCATAACCTGGCAATCGCAACAGTGGTGGTTGCAAATTTCGTGTTCAGATCTTCTGAAATGGATGGGAAATTGAATGAACAAAATGTCTGCCCAAATTCTGAGGACAAGAAACCTGAAAATGGTTCCAGTCCGGAACGAACTTGGTTTGTTGTCATGGAGATGGTTCTCGTTTCATTCTTAATGTTTTTGTAAGGTGTGTTATAAAAAATTTTTCCAACAAAAGTGGCAGAAATTTGATCAAATGCATGTTGTCTTCAATTTTGGTTGGGGTTTTTGCTGGTTTGCTAAGGGAGGATGTGGAATATCAGGATTGGCTTCACCAAACTTCAAACAGTTTTTTTAACGGAAATGTGTGGCGAAGTTGTTGAACACAGGAGACCACGTCTCACCAAGTGGTCATAGGATGAGTCATAACTCTACTGAAAGGAGACGTGCAAAAAAGCCACTTCTGGAAAATAGTAGTTCAGTTACCATTTTCGATCATCCCGGCAGTAGCTAGTATATGAAATTGTTTGAATCCGCAAGAGGAAATCGTATCTAAAGATGGAGTTGTTCAAAATGTCTGGAATATGATTTAATATAATTTTCCTGAGCTAAGGGTTATCTAAAATTCCATCATAGTAAGCGATTTAAGCACTAGGCTCCTAAGCGATACAGTTGTGACCTCATTCGGCGAAAACATCTCGGTAGGTGACATGCAGAGCAAGAACGCCAAGGTTTTTTGCCCGCAAAAAATCAGAACGTGAAATGGTTGATGTGGGGCCAGCAGTCACTTTCAGTCAAAGGAGGCATGAAAGTATGAAACAAAGGTCATCAAAGTAAAGGTGTGAAAAACACCCCACACCAGAAAACCGGACCCCGAAGCCAAAAGCTTTTTAGCCCTTCACTGGTGGTCAACATCTTGCATGATGAGTTTGGGGGTACACAAAATGACCTGACAGAACCTTTTTGTTCCCCAAAGACATGTAACCATGGAAGGTTGAAAAATGGTGGTCAAAAATCCAAGGAAGATTTGCAGGGAGAAAGTTTCTTCAGGAATATCCATGAGTTAGCAAAATTTGATTCCATTCACCCACTTCATGCGTGCATGTTTTCCCCAAGCATCAGAGATGTTCATGGGAACACCAAAAAGAAATCCCTTCTCATGGTGAAACATCTCAAGTTTCCACAAAATTTGCTTATATCTCGAAACCTCCTTGGATCTTTTCTTTCAAATGTTGAATTACAGACACCGAATGCGTGACTTCTGGGTGAATTTTAGAGTCACCAGTCACCTTCCCAAAGTCAGTGGAAAACCCGCCCAGATTTCTTGCAACATGTAACAGCTGAGATTTTGTTGTTTTTTTTGTGATTTTGGCTGCAAGAGCAGAGGTTAAGTGTCAAAGATAGCAAGATGTTCTAATTGTAGTTGAAACTCAAGAATTCAGGCTGCGGCCCTGTCCAAGACACATGGGATTGTTGAGAGTGGTAAAATTGATGCAGAATCAATTGGACTGGTTTCAACCCACAATTTTTGAGGTAGCCACAACTTTCGTACTTACATGGCCCGGCGGGAACAGAAAAACGCAAAAACCCTCTTCTACCTATTTGATTCGGCTTTACAACCATCTACCGTACAGGAACAAAATCGTTAACCTTACCCTTGTCCCTACTTTACCCCAAACTTATCCATACCTCACCCTTTGCCTCACTGAACCTCACCTGATGACGGGATAGTGATGTTGTAAGGACTTCACACATGGAGTGATTTGTGTTGCCCAAGACTCGAAACTAGGACCTTGAGAATCTTGTGATTGGTAACCTGGTAGTGGCCTCCCACATACCAATATCAAACGACCAACACGTAGGCTTCAGGTAGAATGTAGCATTTTCCCAATCTACTTCCAACACAGAAATGGAAAATGTACAGACCCCTTTGAAGATGTATTTCCTGTTGAAAATGGGGATGTTCCATTGCTATGTTAGTTTGCCAGAGCAAGATGCCCAAGTTTCTGAGACCGAAGCCACCAAGTAGCAGGTTCCTTCCACCTTCTCAGAAATGTTCCTCTTCAACGCTGCGGTGATGGGCTTTAGCGAAAGTCGCCTGGTGATAAACCGGCAGTTTCTGTGTCGCCATTTGACAAAGACTTTGGGGAGATCTTAACTGTGGTACTTCAGGCAGCAAAAAAAGAACTCATGAGACTGATCAACGGTGCTTGAGATGTGACAGTCGAATTTTTTGCCAATTGAGCTATGCAAAAACCTGGGTTTGATTTAATGATTTAAGGGATTATGATTACACTATCCGGTTCTATCAGTTGCCCTTGGGAGTATGTCATGCGAACAGTATAAAGGTCCTGAAACTTAAGCAACCAGGATTTCATGGAACATAACATTCGGTTTTTTCCACTGCTCAATTGTAGCAAACTCTGATAGCTTTGGTTAATGTGAATTTAAGGGTAGTCCCTCAGGAACAAAAGGCCCTACTACGGCCTTTGTGGCCTTATTTCCTGGGTGGGGTGGCATTGGTGGGGTGGGCCCCTTAATTCCCATGATTGGTAGAAATTTGTCCATGCTCTCATGGTTGTTTTCTTCTGGCACGCACAGGGAAGCGGCGAAAAGGTGCGTTAAGGTATCCGCAAAAATGGCATTAGATACATCATCCTTGGGTTGTTTCGAAAAGAGAATTGGTGGGACATGTGCTTTTGTTCCTTAAACAAATTGGGAGAGAAGATCAATTGTCAATAACATTAGATGAAGCCATGTGTTGACCCCATACATTAGATGAAGCCATGTGTTTGACCCCCATATTTTTTACAATTTCAATCCCAAAAAAGATGTTGTTCGAAACAACCCCCCACGGCCAATCCCACATCGCCTCGCCAAAATCCCAGTCCGTTGACCGACCGGTGCCCCAAAGGTAAGTGGATGAAATTGGTCCTGCACCTCGGTGATTAGCTACGAATTGAATCCTGGGGGCTGGGGGTTGGTAGATCCAAGTGATAGGTTTGTTTTTTTGGGACCAAGAGAGTTGGGTAATTAAGATCTTTGTGATGGATGGATTTGAGTAAGATCTTTGTTCCGAAAGCTGGGAGAAACTAATTTCGATTTGTTCACCCTTTTCTTTGCCAAAAATGAAATTGAAAAGTCAAGAGAACACTGGGAAGTGGAGAGGGAACGGAGATTCTTTGGATGGGAAAACTGGAAAAGGTTTGAATCCTTTCCCAAATGGAACAAGGGATGAAAAAGGTTTAAACCAGTTTTGACATGAAAATCCAACACTTGACATGAACATTTCTAGATATTTGGAAGCATCGAATCAAGAAAAAAGCTTCCCGGCGCAGCTATATCACTGGACCTGGTCAGATTCCCAAGGAAAAACACAACGAATGGGGTGCTTCCTTCACCCCTTCACCCCCAACCCCCAATCACCGCACCGGGGACCAGCCCGAACCTTCGGAAGGGCTCGACTAGAAGACCTTGCCAGCAACGTGGCGAACTCACCCCGGATCCAGGACCTGGTTTCGTTGTAGGGATCAGTGTTTGAATCAGCTACTCCGGGAAGTCCAAACAAGCAGATTTAAATGGATGAAAATGATTAACCAACCATGTCCCAGGTAAAGATTTGCTTCGAAACAACAATGAAAGAAATGGCTGTTTCAGGTTCTACGCCTTTTTTTTGTTGGAGAAAAGGACCTTGCAATCCAATTGCCATTGATTTCCCGCTTTTCTTGAAAGTAAAGTTTTGATCATTTGGAAATGCCAGTTGTGTGGCATTTCTTTTTTGTGTGGCCAGTTTTTTCAGTCTCCCACAGGAAGAGTGCGACGTACTTTCCTTGGTACTGGCCAAGTACAAGGCACCGCATCTCCTGGATGTTGGTTCTGGAAACTGGGATAGTGGGAAATGGAGGGTAAAATTCAATTACCTCCTAAAATCATCTGAAACTAAATGCGATAGTTCTTACTTAAAAAGAAACCCTTGCATGATTTACGGAGACCCAAGTCTACTTGTTTGCTTGGTTGAGTTGGCGAGTTGTCGAGGAAATCGTCACAAAAAAACACTGTAGAATCAGGTTTCCGAGGCTCACGGGGAGCTACCTTTTTTTTGTTTCCATTCCAGGTATGTTTTACATACTTGGAAGGTATAGGTTACTACATAACCTAGACAGTTAAATACCTCAGGGTGTTTCAGGTATTGAAATTTTTGGGTTCAAGATATCGCCCTGAGGGATGGGTATGAAGATATAAGGTTTTTTCGGGGAGGGGTGGAACTTTTGGGCAGATTCCGACCAAAGAGTGAGGATAAGATCCACCAACTGAGGGATCAGTTGGGTTCCCCTTGGTTGGTTTGTTTTTGATATAAGGGGATTCTAAGAAGCTTTGGAGGTTTCTGAAATGAACGAACCAATATAAACCGGAATTTCACCACGGTAAATGGGTTGAAACCTCAACTCTTTCACCGCTTGTTTTGTCTCGTTCTGTAAAATCGAACTTGGTGGATGTTGTTTTGATCTCAAAGTGAAGCCCAAGAATTTTGATCCACTTTTTCAAATCCAAGTCTCTGAATTTGGAAGCTTCAAGTGATTGTGTTTTTTCCCCAGATGGGGGATCTATGATTTTTGTTCTGATTTTTTTCAATCCCAAGGAAACGTTGGGGGTTGATCAATCTCTAGCGATGTGATTCCACCCGGTAAACCCGACTCACCGAGATAAACAGATTCAACCACAGCAACATCAAAACCTCACGATTTCCCTGAAATCCTGGCAATGCGAATGAGGTGAAAAATCCGAAGGTCTACTTTCAGGAAAGACACCCAAAATTGTTCTTAAAGCTCCCATGATGGAAATTGAACTATTTCCCATTCTTATAGCGTTTTTCTTTCTTAAAAAGATTCTGAAACTTCTTTGTCCGTTGGATTTTTTTCATACTAAAAACTGACCCAAGAGCAAATCGAGGAAAACATTTTTGGGGTTCCAGTGATTCACACGCAAAGCATGAGACACATAATGGTTTGAAAAAATCATGGTGAAATTGTAAGGAGAAAAACCGTCCTGGCTCAGTTAGAAGTGATGTTCCTAAACATCTTTGTTTTAAAAACTCGCAGAATTCTCAGGTGATTTTCAGTGGTGGTGGTCTCCCCAATTAAAAAGGAAGCAAGATGTTTGATTTCAAAAAGCAACTTTGACCAGCTCAGGGAACCGCAAGAGTAAGATCCTTGGATACCTCACTGACAATCTTCGATCCATCTGCCTGTTCCACAGGGCGTCATCAACCTCAGCGAATTCAAAGCGGTGATGTTGGCTTCACTACGCTCAGTTGTTCCACAAGATTGGGTCCCTCGGACCAGCGATACAAAAAGGTAAATCTTGAAGTCACTTCATCTTGGAGAACAGGCGAACCATCCTTCCAAAAACTGTGGTTGCAACACGGTTTTTTGAGATGTTAAGCTGAGGGGGAAGTAGTGGCTTGAATTGGATACACTATGAAGTTCCATGGTTGAAGTTTCTCACAATTAATTGATGACAGCCAAGTCATAAACAAGCCGGCGCAATTGCTGACGAACGCATGCACTCCGGTCATCACTGGTGTTTGTTCCGTTAGTGGTGTGGCCTCCACTGCCATGTGGTGGGTTTCGAAATTGAAAACAACCTTCAGCTTGGATAATGATGCAAAAAATTAGCCCTTTTTGGAATCAGAACGACCCCATTCAAAGCCTAATAGAGCTTTGGGGTTGGCTTTTTGGACAAAAAATACCTGCTTTGATTTATTCTCAAGGTGACTTTTTCCATTACGGTGAATCGCCACTAAATCACCATTTGCGGTAAGTTACTTTGACGTTTTCCCAACCATCAAAAAACTGCAAGTCTAAGCCCTCCTAAAAAAGAAGCATCCACGGTAAACTCAAAAGAAAAACAAAGATGGAACCCACGGGAAGCGAGTGGGAGATTTGTAGCTAGAGGCGACAGGCAACTTGACTCCTCCCACTGAGCGGCAAGTGAAAATGTATGAAGATCCCATGCCGAAAAGCTATACCCGCCACTCCCAAAAAACAGGTCAAGTCTGACCAAGTTTTTGTGTTTTTTTTGTTTTTTCGGTTTTTGCTGGTGGTTTTCTGTTCTTTTTTTTCCGGAAGTGCTAAGGGGATAGACTGTCATGGGATATTCCCTTCCAAAGAGGGTGGGATGGTTTTGTTCCTGCCAAATGTTCAACCCACCTTGGGGGCATGCTGATTGTAACAAGCAAAGGGTGTCATTTTCCAGTGAAAAATTGGTGCCCCAATTGCTGCAAAGCGGTAGGAGACTTGCCATGTGAAATCGCTTGAGCCATGGGATTAGCTTCAATACTGCTAATGGACGAAATCCTGCACCAGTTAACAAGCATATTCCTCTATTTAGGGCAGGCTCGGCCAGGCTTTTTGTACATCATTCTAACAGTATGATTTTTGGAATTCACGTTTCTTCCTTGTTTTTGCTGAGGATATGTTATGCTACTGACTAAGCAAAGAAATGAAGTACATGAGTAAACGAAGAACCCGTCCAAAACCAAAACAGCAAACAAACAATCATTCCAAGCCAAACCAAAGCCAACCTACACCTGCAAAAACGAACATAAGACCTGAAACACTGGGGTTGGAGAAATGAGTTTCTTTTCCGGAAGGCGCAACCTCCCAGGTGCAATGTTAGTTTCTTGTGAATCCAAAACGAACAAAACCTCAAACTCACAGCAGTTGAGCATCTCCTTAACTGCTCAACCCCACAGATGTTTCATTCCAAGGACATGGATCATGAAACTGCATGGACTTGGCTCTGGGAAACTGTTGAGCGAATGCTGACACTGAGCAGTGAAGAGAGATTAGATATCTTGCTGATACGAACTTCTCCGGGGGACCCGCAATATTGAGACTCCCTTCCCATAAGCTTCCCATACTTCAAGAGATTCTTATGGGAGTAGTATGGAAATGGCGGTCCCACTATTGGGTCCCCAGAATTTCACTTGACCATGTTCGCAGGTGACCAGTGGGGTCCCAGGCTGTTTCGGGTTAGATTGGGTGTGGCCCCTCAGATTTCAGTGGAAACTGAAGGTTAATAGGTATCTCCTAAAGATATAGTAATCCTGTTGGTCACTGTTACTTGGAGGTGGCCACACCCAATCTACAGTGGATGATACTGCCCAATTACATTGTGGGAATTGTGTCTTCCGCGCAAGCCATTCAATGCCTTGGGCTATGATGGGGATATTACCAACATGGAGACATCTCCCATTTTTTGCAGAAGGGTTTCCTACAGTATCTCATTTGGTGCGTGCCGGATTTCCCTCCATCAACCAAGACTGGGCAGGGAAGTTCAGGGTCGGTTCGTCGGTTCGTGAATTTTGTTTGCTTTTTGCTTGGATCTTTTTTCGCCCCCATGGCTGAAGTGCTCAGATTTTGGAGGGGCCCAAGCACGATGAAGATATCATCCGATTCATGACCTGTTGGCTGAAATCCTACTCGCCCGCTGATAGGCATGTAAGATATTTATCTCATTGTCTGATCTATCTTCAGTGTGTCGATTTTTTGATTGTTTTCATTGATGGTTTTTTCAGGTTGATCAAATTGTTTGTGTTTTTTCTTTGATCAAAATATAGGATTATAAGGAACACCCAAACCACCAACGCAAACCAACAATTAAGCCTAACCTGAGCACAAAACATTTAAGAAAAAACACCCTTCCCATCTTTTGGACTTCGGATTCTTCCTGATTGGATTTCAGGAAGTCAATGATGGGCACTCCAATCACCTACGAGAAGGCTCTCCGCAATTGGTTGGGCGACATCTCTGAGGAGGGGTTCACGTGGACGTGGGCACTTGGAGGGCATGCAATGGCATAGGGCGATTTTGGGGGTGACACTTGGTCGTGATACGACATGCCATTGTTGGGACACCCAAAATGAATCTCTAATATCTTTGTCAAAGCGTAAATGGAATTGATTCCCTCATACCCACTCATACCCAAACAGTTTTACAAGTCGGATTTTAGATGTAGACCCACTAAAAGTGTGAACTTTAAGTTTGGCCTAAGGTTGGCTCAAAGATGTATTGAAGATTTTTGCGCCAAACCATGGAACACCTGCAAAGCTTCAACCACCCGAAAAGAAGGAATTGCAAAATCGATGTCGGATTTGAATGAGGTCCACTTCTAAACGCATTTCGTGTGGTAACTTGGAGTTCAACCCAAAAGAGGCACCTAAAATGGCTTGACCTTTCACCTACCCCAGGAGGAGACCCTCCCAAGTAATCACCTCCCCAAAGCCCCGCAACAGATGCAGTGAGAGGATGCTTGGAATACCAATGCTCAAAACCTCGGGAGAAATTGATGAACCAAATTTAAATTTAACCGCTGGTCCCTTGGTGGTGATTTCATGCAACCAAAACCTTGGATCCACATTGATAGCCAACAAGACGACGACATCAACGCTGAAAAACAACAAACAACTCACTCGGAATGGAAGAAGAGAGTCCAGACTTGAAAATCATTATTGTTTGTTGCAGTTGCACGTTGAACCGCTTTAAGCGGGGGTGGGGGGTGGTTTGTGGCTTTAAAAGCCCAAGTAGCTGTGTGATTTGTCTTTGTGTGTGTGTGGTTGATGGATGCCCCTGGTTTTGTCGCTGTTGTTTTGACCAACATCGCTCTTTTAATGGGATTGAAATGATGGTTGTCATGGTGTTTCCACCACCATGTTTGGTGTTGAACTTTGATTGGTTTCTTTGGTGACTTTGGTGATTGTTGATTCATTTAAGACTAGGTTGTTTCAATTCTTTCTGATGTTCACCCCCTTCTTTAGGCAAGATTCCCATTTTGACCACAATCAGTTTGGTGGAAATGATGGAATTTCATCAACATACCCACCTAGTTGGGGAAAATATAATCACTTTTTCCAACCCAACACAAGCACACGAAGCTGTTCACTTCCAACAGAAACCCAGGAGATTGATGATGTGTTGGAGATGCCTACCCGGTTATCTTTTCAACTGGAGTGAGTTGGTCTATCTCCCTCAAGTGAACTATACACGCTTGGCTTGATATGCTTCAATTGGTTCATTGGTACAGTTTCAAAGTGAAGAGTTCCCCAAAACAAAATCCAACCAACGGAAGAATCCTCTTCCCAACCTGGGCCCACTGCATCAACTTGGTGAGTTTTGTTGGGTGATGTAAATTTCCCCATGTTTTTTCCAAGATTTTTCTTCTACGTTCCCTCCACGATTCGGTAGGAGACGCGGATGAAGTGTCGAAATTTGATCTTCTCCAAGCTTTTCAAGACGACGCCCGCAGCGCAGCACCTCGGTACCAAATCTTCACTTTCCAAAAAAGGGTTGTAGAAAAAGCCCCAGCCCCAGTCTTCAGGAGATTTAGTTTGCAGCTAGGTGATGTCAAAGATGTGGCAATGTGTTCGAGTCACGATATGTGCTTGAAAATTTTGAAAAAATGTACCTGTTCAAATTCAAAAGTTTGTTTCCTTGTTGAATATGAAGATACGCCTTGGATTCTGGATGGACAACAGATCCACCAGAAAAAGAGGCATATCCCACTGCCAATGTTTCGCACGATTCTCACCTTCACCACTCTTTACCCCGCAAAAAACCTCAAAAATCTTTGATACGTCCATTGTTCACGGATCTCAGCATTTACTGAAACCCCAACTCCCCACCACCAAAAAAACAACGGACAACCAGAGTGTCATACACCTTGAGGGACTACTTGAAACAATCCACGGGCCGCTTGCATTTCATTGCCGATCGGATTTTAGCAACTTGTCGATGAAATGGAAAAAAATGTGTCAGGAATGTTGGGGATTTGTTTGTTGTTTTGATCATTTTTTATGTTGGATGTTTTTGTTGGCTGGGCCCGGTATCGCTTTTTGGTTTGCTTTCGGAGCTTGGAGGAGGGAAAGTTTGAAGAAACACAAACCTCGGTAGAAACCACAGGCCTGGCCCAGTCCAAACCAGCTTCAAATGGTTCTAGCCCGCTAAATTGTCCAACGTTGGAAGTTCGGATCAAGGATGAGTTTGAAATTTTCAGCCGCTTTTCTTCCATGTGGGTACCAAACACAAGAAACCTCCCAGCAAATTTCGTCATCCCCTGAAACCAACCTGGTTCTGACAATCAACTCACCCATTGTGACGCAATTTGTGTAGGGATTTTTGTTCTTCCCCGGGTGAAACGTTTTGTTGCTCAGGAAATGAGCTTGGACCTTTATGTGGATCCCTTGGCCATGGTCGATGAGATCAGTGCCTTGGGTTTGCGCCATGTGGGCTACGGCGTGCCAACGGAGCTCTTTCAGCCACTAGTGCTGGCCTATGTTGAGGCCTTGAAATGCACCAAGTGTTGGAAAACATCGGTTTTTTTTGCTTTTGGTTTCAAGGCATTTGCTGGTTTTTAAGGGTAAAGTTGATGGAAGTCAACATCAACTTGTTTTCCAGGCGGTGGCAAGTGGTGAATTTGTTCAAGGATTCTCATTGGTTACAAGGACCATGAATTTAACATCATTTTAACATCAGCCACTTCTTTAACAGCTGGAAATCTTTTGTCAAAGAGAAGTCTGAAGAAGTCAAGTGGGAAATCAAAGGATGATGAACCAATGAGTCGATGAAGTGTCAGTGACAGTCCATGATACTATCAAATTACCTTGTCAAAATTGTCAGAAGTTATACTACATTCCAATGGTGCGTGTTGGTTTGTGAGTCTATTTTAGGCCCTTCTCGCCAAGTGAGAATCCCTCAAATCGGGGATTCGCACCATGGTTCAGAGCCACGCGCCAAAAACAATACCAATGAACCATTGGCTGATATCCTTTCCCAGCTTTTCCAGGTGTGCAAATTCCAACAATCCAAATGACACCACCACGTATATTTCGGGGTATGAATTCTCAGAATCCCATCGAAAAAAAACTTTGGGTGAAAATCATTCCCTAATGTGCTGCGTTTATGTCGGATTCCACTCGGAGCTATCAAAGTTGTAGGATTCCAAGCAAGGTTCATTTGCTTAAAGAACCTAAACTGCTGAAAAAGATGATGAGGTTTCAACATCAGGTAAAACTATGACCACTGGTGATTTTTAATGAGCTTGGATGTTGTCCAACGAAGTGCCTTCCATGTTTGTTTGGGGCAGACTCTTGATAGCTGGAATCCAACAGGCCTTGGAGGAAGCGAGCAAGAGATCTGAAAAGAAGAGTCATGTGCCTTTGGCGTTCATGACCCCTACCCCCCCACTTGGCCGATCTCTGGTTTCCACATGTCCTATTTTCTCTCCGGAAAATAAAGTTCAAGTCGACTATGTTTGTTTGCCAGAAAGATGAAAATAATTGTGCATCTTAGTTTCTGAAATAATATCTCAGAAAGAGAAAACGGATTGGCACAACGGAAAAATACGGAGATTTTTTTCATCCACAAAAAGACTGTCCACAAAAAGACCAAACGCACAAGCAACATTTTGAGGTTGAGAAATTTTGTTAAAAGATTGATTGACAGTGAAATTGTACTGTTTTTTTGCTCCAGATCCACTGAACCAACATTACACGTTCCAAGAGGGCTGGTGTCTCAAACTTCGGAGGGGTTGAACTTCAGCTTTGGTTTTTTATGGATGATTTTGTTGGTGACAAAAACGACCTCACATGAGAAAATCACAACGAAAACCCATGAGTTGGAAATATTTTTGAAGTGGTCAACGTGACAAAAGTGGTATTTGCCAGCTTGCTTCGAAGGGTCCAGCAGTCATCTTGAGTGCAGGATTTATTTATGAAGTGTTTTGGGTTTGGAATAAAAGATATGGTTGCAGCATATCTCCATCATGTAGGTGAAGGTGAAAGATAGAGATAAGAGATGTATTCAAAAGTATATGCTTCTGATGTACTGAAGCGACCGGTGCAGCTTTTGTGGGTCAAGTTCATGAGAGCTGTGGCAGGTGGAGTCTCGGTTGGCTCTTCTCTTGCCGTAGCTCATCATCTTTTGAGCCTTTTGGAAAAGCCCCAGCCTGATTACCTGACTCTCTGCAATAGCATCGCAGGTGGTAGCCATTGGGACTGGGTCTCTTTCATTTCTGGACTGGTGGTTGGAATTGGGCTCGTGCTGCTGGTGCAGGCTTTCTTCACGCTTCGTTGGGCTTTCATCCTCTTCGTGAGGCGTCACTTTGAAGAAGAAGGCCAAGTTGAAGGTGGGAGGAGAAAGGTGCTGTATAAGCTCCTTTGATGGAGCAAGAGCTCAATCGTGTGAAACTGGAATTGCGAGTTTTGCGCGAAGACCATCGTGCTTTAGAAGAGGAGGTCCGTCGCCTGAGACGATCAATTGCAGGCCTTCCGGCCACCACAGGCTCTCCAAGGGGCCAATCAGAAGCAGACTTCTCGGCATCTGTAATTGGTTCTGGAACAGAGAGGAGGACTGCCCCATCACCAAGCTACAGTGGATTGCACACCTCACAGGCAAGCAGTGGAGAGTGGAGCAGAGTTGCACCTTCTGCACCTTCTGGCCCCAATCCAATTAGCTGGGCTCGCCGTGAGGAGATTGCGGACAACATTGGGCTGTGGATCCGGCGCTGCCTGGCTGGACAACCTCGGGGAACTTCCACGAGAGATCAAAATCCTTATCAGAGTCGTTTGTGGATCGTCGTCAAAAGCATCGACGACGAGGTGTACAACCCCCCGCTGGTCTTCAGGAGCTGGACTGGTGCAAAGGTCCACGTGAAGAGGGGGTCCGAAACAGGGGACGCCATCTTTGTAGGCGTCCCCTCTGAGAGGGAAGCACTTAGGACAGTGCGCACAGCCGGGCTCGAGTGGTCGGGCTCGTTTAGCCAATGATCGCCCCAGAGGCGGTCGATGATTCGCTGCTGGTGTACCAAGGCGGCGAAGTCAATTTTGAATTTGGTTCTGCAGCTTTCAAACCAGACGAGTTTGCAAGTGGGCAATCAGTGCGTGTGATTTTGGTTTCTAAGGCTGACGGGCGCTATTTGGTTTGCGTCCCTGGTGGTGCGTGGCATCGTCTGGTGGCTCAACGTGTTCTACCTCAAGGAGCCATCAGCCGAGCTGTCAAAGTTGAAATTCAAGCTTGCAGAGAAGACGATCGTGCTAGCGCTGGCGAAGACACTGTGGTGGCATGGCTTGGTCTTCTCAACCCCGATCTTCTTCCCCTCTTGGTGAAGTCCGTCTTCGAGGAGGAGAAGCAGGATGTAGACTTCGATCCAGCTCGATTTCCCTTTGGAGAAGCGCTGGTTCAAGTATCACAGGATCACTTCACCTTCTTTTCAGCAGGAGAAGAAGGCCAGGAGACACAGGATGTAGATGCTGGATCTCAAGACCTTTTCGGCAGGGTGTCCTCACTGGAAGATATGATGCAGAAGGTGAATGCCAACTTGGAGTCTTTGGTGCAGATGCAGCAGGGCCATTCCAGTTTTCAGCTTCCAACAAGCAAGGCTGCTCCTCAGCGGAAGTCGGCTTTGAAGAAGCCGCAAAACCAGAGTCCTCAGGTTCCTCTACAACGAGGAGAAGAAAGCAGGTTCCCCGACCTCGATCCTGGGGTGGTAGCAGCGGCCATTCAGGCTGGGATGGAGCAATCAGTGCTGGAGGAGATGCAAGCCCTGATGACAAAGAATGTGAAGGGAGCACAGGCCTTGAGACAAAACAAGGTCGTGCCGCATGCCAACGTTCTCTCAGATTCGGAAGAAGAAGTCGGAGCAGATTCTGGTGCAGCTGGTGGTTCATCGGACTTAGTGGGATCTGCCTTGAACAAGCTGACCATCTTGGTGGACAACATGACCAAGGAGAAGAAGCAGAAGAGAGGTACCTCGAAGTTGGAGTTGGCTCTGGACGGCGCTTTTGCCAGTGGGGCCAACGAACCATCAGCTTCAACTGGTGGGAAAAAGTCGGCGGTGGCACGCCGTGCTTTACGTGCGACGCTCCAGGACTCGCCGGAGGAGATCTATGCTCTGGTGGAGAAGTTGATGGCAGAAGATGTCTACTCACAGACAGTCGCTCCAGGGATGACCGAGTTGACTTCATTCTCGGCAAGAGGATGGCTAGAACACAGGTCCCGTGTGGGGCCCTACAAGGCTGCCGCACACTCGGCCTGGGGTGTCGCTGGGATCTTAGACAGCCTACGGGCTGGGAAGACAGCTGCAGCACGGGCACGTGCATGCCTACTACTTCTACAGATAGACCAAAGCTCGGTGGACCGGGGCAACTGGGCCCTGGCCACCGAGCTCAGTCTCGAGTTGCCGCCACCCTTCTCTTCCCTATCTCAACATCAACCACCGGGAGAAGGAGAACTTCCATACTCACGCCTTCTCGACCCACGTTGGTGCGAGCTTGCCGTTTCGCATCTTCGAGAACAAGAAGATTACCTCAGCAAGAGGAAGGGCCTAAACAAGAAAGGATCGGAGGCCGAAGACAGCAGTCCAAGCCCGCCAAGGAGACAACCAAAGCCGAAGCCGAAGGCAAAAGCAGCCTCCACTCCGGAGGCCTAGTTGACCCGCAAGAGCTTGCATGTGCCGCTGACCCTATGGTGCGTGAGCCTCCTTCAAAAGGTGATCATCACAAGCAGTTGCCTGGCGAGAGAGCTTCTACCATTGTTCCAGGTTCGGTGGCGAATTCATTGTTTCGATGGGTGCTGAAGACAAAAGGTGCTTTTCGAGATTTTTTGCTTTCTACAGTTGCGAAGCCCAAGGGTGACATCAACTACCCTACATCTACATCGGGTGGCAAGCAGTTCCGTCCTCTTTGGCCTATGCCCATTCCTTACCCTGAAGTCTTCACGAAGAAGGTTGACTCGGGTAGCGACTGGTTGAAGGTTGCTGTCTCTCTGCAAGTTTTGGCCCTCTCTTGGCTTCACCTGGGGAAACCACGTGGAGCTCCTGGAGAACTTAGGCTTGGAGCTCGCTTGACTCCTCAACAATGGAGCGTGGTATCAATGCTGCGACACCTCAGTGTGGATGGCAATACCCCTGAATTCGTGGATGCTTCTATGATGGCGAGAGCTGCGGCCAAGGTTGAATCCATGGAAGACACAATTACTTCCTTGCACCGCTCTCTGTCCTCATTGCATGATGATGGTGGTTATTTTGGAAGCCACCTTGATAGACCTGCAGACTTTGATCAGGCTTGGATGAGGTCTGGGTGCTTGGTGGGGCGGCTGGCAAAGGATGAGATCTGTACTGCAAAGCCGATCGTTGCAGCACGGTTGGATTTCCCAAAGAGTCCATCGTTCGATCCGGTGCCTTTCTTCGATGCTGGAACTTCACAAGCTTACCTGTTTCCTCTCGACCAAGCCGTAGATCATCGACTCTATGGTGGAGAAGTGCCTAGGGTTTCTGTCCATGCTAGCAGCTTTGAAAGGGTGGCCCTCTACAAGAAGCTTTTTGATTGCGGTCGCTTGCGGGAGGTGGATGGTCACCTCGCACGCGATCCCTTTATCTCAGGCCTCTTCAGCGTCAACAAGAGTGCTACAATGGATAGACTCATACTAGATGCCCGCCCCCCTAACTTGCTCGAGGGGGGGCGGAACTTCTGGTGTGGAACTATGGCGAGTGCTACTTCTTTGGGTGACATTTACCTTGAGCAGGGTGTGGACCTATGTAGCTCAGGCCTTGACCTCAAAGATTTCTTTTACCAATTTCAGGTGTCGGAGCAACGCATCATCAGGAACACTTTGGCTGGTAGCGTTACCAGAAGCGAGGCGGAAGAGATCTTTGGCCCGAAGGAAGGTCGTCCTGCAGAAGTTCGAGTCGCTTTGGCCACGTTAGCGATGGGGGACCTTCTTGCCTGTGAGTTTTCACAGGTAGCACATCTTTCTCTTTGTCTGCGTTACCATGTGGCATTCCCAGGCGAGCTCTTGACGCTCAGGACGCCAGTGCCGCGTTCGAGCACTATCGCAGGAGTCATCATAGACGACCTGGTGGTGATGGAGAAACTTTGCCGCAGCGACTACACCTCCAGACCGGTGGGACCTGATGGCTACAACCAGAGGATTAAGAATGCCTTGGATGCCTATGATGAGAATGACCTGGCGGCCAACATCAAGAAGTCCTTCTTCAACGAGTCCTGTGCCCGGTACTGGGGCTGCGAGATCGATGGTGCTAAGGGATTGGTTCGCTCGTCCACGTTGAGAGCCTGGCCCCTGGTGGTGATAACTATGAGGGTGGCAACGCTCGGATTCTCATCCATCAAGCTTTTGGAAACCCTAGCGGGGTCGTGGATCAGCGTCCTCACTATGAGAAGACGTATGTTTTGCCTCCTTGACATCATCTTCGAAGCTTTGGCTGTCGACGATCCGTGTGCCATCATTGCTTTGTCCCCAGAGCTGCAGGATGAGTTTTGTGTGCTTTCCTTCACTTTCCTACTTGCTTGTGGAGATCTACGCGCCCCCTTTTTGCCTTTCGTTTCAGCCACGGATGCCTCCAATGATGCTATGGCTGGAGCTCGTGCTCCTTTGGATTCAGCTATTGTCTGTGAGTGTTCTCGGTTCTCCTTGAAGAAGAGCACGTGGTCTAGGTTGCTTCCTCCTGGAAAAGCCATCCTGCGTGAAAAAGCTATTCTGGAGCCTGAGGACGAGTTGCCTGGCATTGGCATTTGCTCACACCCCTTGTGGAGCATTTTGGCTGGTGCTCTTGACTACAAGGAGCAATGGGTCAAAAAGGTTTCCTCCAGTTCCCACATTAACTTGCTGGAACTTAAAGCCTTCATGATTGAGGAGCAGAAGATTTCTTCGTCTGTCACAGGACGTCGGTGCTTGAGTGGCCTTGATTCACAAGTGTGTTTGGGGGCGCTGACAAAAGGAAGATCCAGTTCCCCTGCCATCAACAACTCTCTCCAGCGGGGACTTTGCTATCCTCTTGGTTCGGGGCTTTACAACTACTACATGTACTACCTGAGCGAAGAGAACAGAGCTGATGGACCCTCACGAGGTCGTCCTCCTGATCCGCCTAGTCTTGCTACGCCAGGATGGTTGCTGGACGTGGCAGAGGGAAAGTTTGAAGGCTTTGATGAATGGATCTCTTCTTTGTCTGCCGAATTTCAACTACAGCCCTTTGACTTTTCAGTGCTTGACAACGGAGACCACCTTGACCTACGACCTGCTGCCTCCTTGCCCTCTCGCTCAAGAAGGCGTGTTAATCAGAAGATTCATTGCAATGCGAAAGGGGCAACCTCTACCACCAAGATTGATGATGTGACCTTCTCCTCTGCTACACCTGGAGCCCTTCCCTCCTCGTGTGCCCCGGATGCTCTTGTGAATTCGAGCTCGCTGAGTGGAATTCCATCGGGATCCGAGACCGAGGTACGGAAGCCCTCCAATGAAAAAGTTTTTGGTTCGATGCTCTCTAAAGCTAATGTCTCAAACAAAACACCTGCTCACGGCGCTGAAGCCATGAAGTATGGCGCACTTCTGGAGCACTTCAGGCTGGATCAGTTCGTCTACAAGGGCGACGTCTTGGACCTCGACCTCCAAGGTGGCCTTGATCTTTTCTCGGGCTCGATGGGAGTTGCGAAGCAGATGATCCAAGCCGGGGCACCTTGGGTGTTGACATTCGACTGGGACAGATCTCCTCAAGAGGATCTTCTACAACAACCTCTACGTGATCTGTTGGTGCGGTTTTTGGAAGATGGTTTTTTCAGGACCCTCTCTCTCGCTCCTATATGTGCATCCTTCAGCAAAGCGGTGACACCGCCGGTGAGATCAAAACAATACCCTCGAGGTAAACCGGGAATCAGTCGGCAGATGCGTCGAAAAGTTTCCGATGGGAATTCACACGCTGACTTTTGCCTTCTCCTCATCGGAATTTGCATCAGCTGTAGTATCAGCTACTTCTTAGAGAATCCTGATTCCAGCTGGCTTTGGCAGCTCAAAGGCTATGAACGATGTCGCGACCCTGCCAGTGGTGACACCTTTCGTCTTTGCTTTTGCAGATTCGGTACAAGTTGGCGAAAGGCTACTCGCATCTATACTTCGAGCCGCCTACGTGGTCTCAGAATGATGTGTACCTGCCGAGGAAGGCACTTCCCTTTACGTGGCTTTTCGAGTTTGCACAAGAAGATGTGGACAAAGGTGGCTGAGCCATACCCTCGTGGCCTCGCGAGGTTGCTTGCAATTTCACTATGCTGCCAAGCTGGGTGGTGTGAGCAGAAGAAGCTGAATGTGGGGGGGTGTTGTCGTGCTGGATCCCTTCGGATCGGCGAAGCCAGTCATCCTGGTCCTGTGAGAAGAGCTGCTCCGACGAGAACCACACTGGAGTCCATGCCCCTCCTTTCAGCGCATACTCAGGAACTTGAAGCAAGGCAGCTACGCCTTTTCGTTGACTGGTGCAGCACTTCACTAAGGACATCTTCCCCATCACAGGTGTTTGACAGAGTGCCGAGCTTTGGTGGTCATTGCTTGAGAAGCTACGGCGACTACTTGTTTCAGAATGGTGGTGCGCTGAGCAACTTCAGGCATTGCATCTTGGCATTTCAACGCTGGAAGCCCCTTTGCAGACCTTTCCTGGAGAATGCCTGGGAGATTGTAAGGAGGTGGGAAATGCAACAACCTGTTTCTCATCGACCGCCCCTTCCGGAAGGCATTGTGAAGTCCTTTGTCACTTTGGGGTGGCAACATGGATGGTTTGAATGGTGTGGGGTCACCTTGCTTTCTTTTTATGGTGCTGGTCGTCTTGGTGAAGTTCTACGTTGTGTCCGAGGTGACCTTGTGCTGCCCTGCGACACTGTCGGTGAGGTCGAAGCAAATGCCTTCTTGGAGCTGCATCGGTTCAAGAGCCTCTACCGACAATCTTCGAAGGTCCAGCATATGCGGATTGATGACTCGGTCGCCATCCGTCTCCTCTCGAAGATCTATGGCAACTATTTGGCTGGCGACCTTCTTTTCGCTGGCTCTGCAAACCAATATCGAAAGCGATGGGACTTCTTAGTTAGCTGCTTTGAAATTCCCAAAACGTTGAGACTTACACCAGGAGGGCTTAGAGGAGGCTCTGCAGTGGCAGCATACCGAAGAGGAGTCGCTGTGACTACGATTCAATGGAATCTTCGTTTACGTCATCTCTCCACATTGGAAAACTATATCCAGGAGACGGCCTCCCTTAGTATCTATGCTGTTTTGCCTGCCTCTTCACGGACCAAACTACAGCAGGTTTCACTACTCTTTCCCTTGCTTTGCTACGCGGCCAACCACCAGGATGATGCAGCTGCATCATAACTCAACGACCTCTTGGACTCTTTGTGCATGCCCTTGAGTTCGCTCCCATAACCTGGGGCGCTGTTGCAACGTTGGATGGGCTCGCTGGTGGCTCGCCTTTTTTCTCTGCAGCTGGTGTCTCTGATGGCTCTTTTAGCATGTGTTTTCCTTCGCCGTGGCCATCAAGAACCTTTGGAGCTGCCGGGATTCGCACGTCAGTTGGGCGCAACAGTGAAAATGGTGCGCTGCATGCAAAGCAATCTGCACTTCAGCAAGTGGAAGTACATGCTTCTGATGTACTGAAGCGACCGGTGCAGCTTTTGTGGGCCCACCCAGCCCTGCCCAAGATGGGCTCGCTGGTGGCTCGCCTTTTTTCTCTGCAGCTGGTGTCTCTGATGGCTCTTTTAGCATGTGTTTTCCTTCGCCGTGGCCATCAAGAACCTTTGGAGCTGCCGGGATTCGCACGTCAGTTGGGCGCAACAGTGAAAATGGTGCGCTGCATGCAAAGCAATCTGCACTTCAGCAAGTGGAAGTACATATATATATATACATACGTTGTATATTATGATATTTATATAATTGACACATACTTGTATTTTACAACTAATCCACATGCATTTAATATTAGTGTCCATGTGGTTTTTCACCAAAAAAGTAAACGTATTTACAAAAAAAACCTCCAACTCCGAAGGAGGCCGGTTTGGGCCTTGGGGCATCTCAGGTGCAAGCCTTTCGTTGGTCATTGACCTTGATATCAAAGATGTTGATCCGTGTGATCACTGAAGGTGTGATGCTTTTTCTGTTGTGTTTTCTTCAGTGTGTCGAGTTGTTGTTTGTTTCTGGTTGATGGGGCTGGAAAAGGTGAGGTTGTTGTTTTTATGTTGATTTTGTTTGCATTTTTAGAAAAAGTTTGATGTTTGTTGTTTGTTGGTTCTCTGCAGGTTCCACTGTGGTGATGAAAGCCATCAATACCAATCATGAGCTGGCACTGAGAAAGGCAGGATACATCCGACTTTTTGTGTGCTGTTTTTCTTTCGGAGGGTAGAGAAAGGTCGTGGTTTTGTTCTGGATCAGATGAAAAATCACCCCATAAATGGAGGGATCAACGATTTTTGTTGGAGTGGTTTCAATGGTGATATATCAATGGTGCGATTTTTTGGGAAGAAACGTTGGATCATTTGAAGTTGGGGTGAGATCCATCAGAAGGTTTCTAACCTCATCCAGGATGTTTCGTGGGTGAAAAAAATCCCCATCTGCCTCCATGAAAATTAACTACAAAACACGTCTAACAGCTGACAATTTGAAGTGATGTTACCTTGCTGGTGTCTTTCTTTCACCATGTTTGTGCGAGAAAAAGGACCAAAACATGGATAATTTTGTGGTTTCATGGTAGTGATTTTTCTTTTCTTTCTGGCAGATCGAGAGGAACCGGCTAGAGCATTAAGCAGCAACCCCTTAGCTACCATGACATTACATTATTAGGTTTGGGGATTCCTATTCACCTACTGGAGGGAGCATCTCAAACTATTGTTTAATAAGGAGCGTTTCCTTTTGGTAACCACAAAGGTGATTTGTGTAGTCGACGTGAAACACGGTCAAAGTGAAAGAAACCCTGAATTTCGTGGAAAAATGAGAGTGAGATCAAAGTGACATCCAAAAAAAAACTCACAAGCTGGGGACAATTCATCAGGCCAGCTATATTAGATGGCCAGAGGGAGTTTCAGTCGGGAATTCTTGGATGATGAATGCCATCACTCCCTGATGAACATCGCCAAAAGTCCAGAAAAAAAATCCCTACCGTTTTTCAACCCGGGAAGACATGTCGACATTGTGGTCCCGTGGCCTTTCGAGCCCTGGAGCCCTCTCCCCAGGTTTTTTCGCCTGACGTTTGTTAGTATCTGATTTTTTTTTGGACCAGATATACTAAGATATACACATCCCTAAACAATACGCATTCATCCAAAAAACATCGAAAAAAGCTCGTCTCTCAAGCTTTTTTTTCGTGGATTGCCTGGATTTTTTTTTCCAGGCGGTGTCCATCATCCCCCGTGGCCGACGCGCGGCGGATTTGTTGAATGTCTCCTGTGGGACGCAGTCCATCTCGCCATTGCAACCCGTTTTGGCATCTTTTGTTTTGGTGAGCAAGAACGGGCACAACAACATGACGAACATTTTTATAAGTTAATCGAGATGGTGGGAGCTCAAATCATTTTTCATTTTTACCTTATTGATCGAATACAAGATCAAGACAAGAGCAAGCACCTTGTTGAGGACCCGAAAAAGAAACCTCAATGGCCTTTGGAATGATCCAAATTTGGGTGATGTTTTTGGTGTCTCCGAATAGGTGTGGGACCCAGCATGGTAGAATTTGTGGCACCATCTTGCTGAAAACACACCCGTGGAATTTTGGTTGCAGGAACCTGAAGTTCATGAGTTTGTTTTCATCTTTCGTGAATCAGGCTGTTTGCGTGTCTATTTTCAACTCATGCAAACCTCCAAAAAACAACAAACCTCTCATACCAAAGATGACGTCTGAATAGGAAACCATTACGCTATTCCAAGCAACTCTAGCTGTTCAATTTTGAGTGTAACTCAGGGTTGCAAAGAAAAATCAATAAAGGTTACATGATTTCAAACGCCAAGTCCCCTTTTTTGTCTCTATGCCAAGGTCCAAAGTGTTTGTTGTTTTATCCAGGTCTGGATTTTTTGTGGGTTGCCTTTGGTGAGGGAAAGTTCCTGCACCAATGGATATGTAGTTTATCCCATTGTGCAGGATCCACTTTAGAGTACTTGCTAAATTGAAAGGATATACAAAATCATGCACTAGTTGACAGGTATTATTTGGCTAGTCCTTATATACCAGCCCATTCTGGACATGCTCCACTGGAAATCCTTTCGAAAAATTGGAGCATCAACTGTAGCTTCCGGACTTGACAATGCTTTGAGTGCAGAGTTTGTGAGATTCAAACGTCCCCGATCCATCACCCCGAAGGATTCTTAGGCTACCAGCAAGAGGAACATGGATAATTCATTTTAATCTGGCTGCACTGTAGCAGGACTACACGTCATGCAATGGAAAAAACCTCTGTGCATGGACCCAAATTCTTGAGCTAATTTCTGGCCATTCAGATTTTTCCTCTGTGGAATGAAGCCATTTTCTAGGCCGCAAACAAAAAATTGGGGGTAATCATTTCGGTTTGACTCGTAGAGAATGAGAGTATATTATCCCACCTGCTACCCATGTGGGTGGCGAAAAAACTTGCTGTTTGGGTCCGAGTTTTGTGAAAGTTTCCGAGTTTTTTGCTGGTCATTTTTCCGGCGTTTCACTTGGAAATGCATTGGGGGGGCTATCAAAATAGATTACCATAGGTTGGAGGAGCCTCCAAACAATGAATACACCCCACGTTTTTTTGAAACCCTGGATGTTGGTTTTTTGTCTGCTCCTTGCAAGATAGGGTACAGTAACACGTGAGTTTATGGGATTTTGGACTTCGAAGGCAACATTTTTTGGTGGGCAAAAGGTAGTAAAAGACACCCAAGTGGCATGCCCTGCGAATATGCCAGCTAAAACGCCCTTGCCTTGCTTTTCGGGTTCGAAAATCTTACCTTTTGCCTACCAAAATGCTCCCAGAAGCAATCAAAAAAACTCAAGATTTGGCATCTCACCTTCAAAATACTGACAGTTTCTTAGGAACCACAACTCTAGCAACAACAATTTTCCTCATTGCGGGGAGTAATTTTTTGAACCTTTTCACCAAGTCTACCCGGTAGTGGCTGAGGTACTGGGCGATCGACAGTGGCAGCCTGAATTGTGCCAAAGCCATTATCGAGGCAGAATTTTTCTGTGGTATGCAGTCCAAGGGCTGGGGAATTAGCAAACCTAGCGACAAACGATCCTCAAGAGCTTTGTTTGGAGTTTATGTCATGCGTATTGATGTAGGATGTTCGCGCGTTTAGCACGGCGCATTCACGAGAAGTTGTAGTGTATATTTTTTTCGCATCACCAAAAGAGAGCCTGATTCAGGTTTACCTGGGTTCAATCAGTGGGATCTCACTAATTTGTGTGGTGGTGCTCTCATCAGAACTTGTCTATAACTTATGCTCTAAAACCTGAGGGGGTTTTGAAGGTTTGTCTCACTAATCATCCAGGTCCCCATAAATACCTATGATTTCCTACCAAATTTTCATCCTTTCCAACGACAATTTCTGAGAGGATCCCTGAATCTCATAGGGGATCCCTGAATTTGTGAGACACAGCTCTATACTTGAAACCCGAATCATGACCTGTACGTTTTGATTCAAATTTTGGGCGCTTGAGGGGATTAATTTGCCCCAAATAGAATCAACATTCACAGATTCCAGGTCTGGGTGGTGCGGATGACGAGCAAATAAGCAATTGGTTGGGGGTTGAGCACTCTACATGTATATTTAAGATTATGTGTATATATATAAGTATATGTATGTATATGTATGCATCTATGTAAACATATATATATATATATACACATGTATATATGTATTTACATCTATGATATTTTGTTTATCTGTGTATTTCTATACATATTTAAGTCATGTTTACATGTATATGTGTATTTAGATATTTATATGGACATATATGTGTATATACATATATATATATATATTCATATATCACCATCGGGGAAAATTGATAGAGTATTGTACTATTTCAATCTTTTGGCTCAGGAATCAATTCCGTATTCTATCGATACTTCAGAATTGTCATATATTTCTTGTCCCATTCATGGTGCGTTCCGCGCAACTGGCTGAGGCTTTTTATATTAAACCAAGAGTACCAACTAATTTCTCCAATTTCTCTTCATCCATTGATAGATCGCATATGTTTTACCTTGGACAGTTTTTTGGAGGAATATCACCGCCTTTGCGAGCTCACAGGTGTTGACTTTAGTTTTAGTTACCAAATCTTTTAGGTATTCACCTCACCTTAAAAACGGAAACAGTATGGCTATGACCAATGGATGAATTTTCAATCCTTAATATATCCCAACAAGGAAAACAGTACTGCGACAGTACCAGTTTAGGTGCCTGAACATGTTGGTAATAAGAAACTCTTTGGGCCATTCGCATTATTTTCGGGTCATTTGATTCTGGTTCTGGTAGCACTGTTGTAGCTATAGGTAGGTACTGCAGAAGGCAAGGTAGGGTAGTCTTCACCTGGAAGTCTCAGGTATTGGCTTGTTATGGGGACTATGTACTTAAAGTGACCCTGTTGCTGATGAGGGAGTGAAATAATCCTAGGAACTCGTAGCAAATCATTCCAATTCTTAGGTATGAAGATGGTAGAGGTAGATCTATGTTCATTTTCCTATCATCAATGCTTGGTTGCTGGTAAATCGTCACTTGTTCGCCTTACAACCTTTCAGACAAGTTCCTAGGAATGTAAACTCCCCAGGAAGCAGAACAACCTCACCATTTTCTGAAGGCTTCCCGCACCTCCCAATGCGTTTGTGCTACAACAAAAAGAGTTGACAATTAATTCACGGGACAAAAACAAACGACAGGATTTGCTGACGATTCGGGCCGATCGCGATGTGACTTGGCAAAGCTTTCAACAAACTATGAGGTAGGATGGGGTTCGAGAAATAGTTCTGAATAGCGAAGCGAGATGAAGGCGAATTTCTAAAGAAAATTGTCTTGTGTTCCTTTTGCTTGCCATGGAGCTAGGGGGAAAAAAGTGGCGAAAATCCAGGTGGAGATACTTCACCAGCGAATTTTTGCAGTGATTGAAATTATCATAGGAATTCTAACTGCCCGAAAGCTACAGGACTAGAATTAGATAAATGATTTTTGTTGAAACCTACCACTACCGTCCCTTAGCAACTAGCCTTCTTGTTCACCCAAGCTATTTCTGGCTTTTAAGGGGCCGATTGGATTTCCACGAATCAACAGGATTCTTCTGAATTTCACTGTTCATCACGCCTGGGAGTCCAACACACTGGGGGTGATGAACTTACTCCACTCCTTGGTGAAAGAAGTTTCCGGGTTTCCGGTCCATGAATTTCTGTCACAAAAAAAACACCAAAAGATACATCCCAAAAAAAGATTGTGAAACGGAGAACTTGGGTCCCAGTGCCGAAGACAAGTTCACCTGCTAAGTCGGCGACCAGAGAAGCTGAAAGATACGGAGATATTTTCATAGAATCTGACAAAATCCACCTGGGGAAGGTTTTTTTAGTTTTTAAGTTGCCCACGATTTGTTCGTTTTTGAGAAGCCGGGCCTATCAATCAACTGGAGGGTTGCTTGGTCGGCGTTCGAGGTGTATTACTACGGCTGCGATGCGTTATTCACACGACATCCAGACTTGATACACCAGATGTGTCTGAGTTACTTAGCAGATTACGCGAAAGTACGACAAAGATTCGAAATTCGGGGTGGAGACGGAGTGAATCATAGTGGACGGAACCCCTGGGTGAGAATTTGTTTCACTCCCAAAAAGATAGTGACTCTAAAATCGTAGGTTTATGAAAGGCATGTTCTGAGCCCTCCTAACGTCATAAATTACCTTTTTGTTGCTTCAAGAAAATCCCAAATCAACCCTGGTTGATTTCAGATTTTTTTCGTAACTTTCCACCTACATCAACTTGGGGAAGATGAACGAACCCATTTTGACCTGCATTTTTCCACCCCGTCATTTGCTTGGAATGGTCGTTTATTCAGCTTGGGTTGGGATGGTCTACTCCGGATCCAGAAATCCAATCCCCAAAACTTCGGCGGTGTGAGCTAAAACAACGGAGCAGTAATGCTGTTGAATATGTAAATGTCAACATACATAAACATAAATACATATACCTTTATATATATATATATATATTCATATTGTTTATCTATACTAAAGAAAAAAAGACTGAGGAAATTCCAATTTTCACCACACGGTACGGTGTGCCTTCATGTGTCAAATCTCCACGTTGACAGCCTATGGAAGAACAGTTTTGACTGATTTATATGCAACATTCAATCAATATTCGATATCTTCTAGATTCTAGACATACATTTCTATGATATGTTCTCAGGCTGTACTTGGGGAAATGATTAGATCATCCAATAAGTCGTTTTGGGGGGGTAATACAGATTCGCATTTTGATACACCTCCACTTCCATCTCGGCACCCAAATAAGGTGCCCCGACGTTGCTGCAACCCTTGCTGGACGGTTTGGTGTGGCGTTCGCGCAACACGGTGGAGGGGAAACGACGAGTGCCTCGGAAAAAGCTGAGTTTTGAAATTTTTAACAGAAGTCTTTTGGTCAAAAAGGCTTCAAAAGGATGGTAGTCCTGTTGTTGTGATGCCCAAGGTGGACCTGTAGCAAAACCTGTATAAACCTTACAAGACTTGGAAGACTTCATGTACGAAACCCCTCATTTAGGAGATATTAGGCATAAGGCTCAACAAAACCAACATTAGAAACCACCAGCAAGCATCGTTCGGAGCTTGACGAAGTACCGCTTGGACTGCAAATCACCAAGGAGGGAGAATAGGAAGGAGGACACTTTTCCCCAAGCTTTATTTTAACCTGATGAAATCTCTTATTGGATTTTGTTTGGATATGACATCGTTGCGGTTGGTTAGGGTTGAGCCATTGCCAAAAGGGAGACGTTGAGGTAAGTTCTTTGGGTCCAGTTGTCCCTTCTTTCTAGGGGTACAGGGATTCCGTTTGAAGAGACATCAATCTATCCATTGATTGTGGTATCAAGAAGTTTTTCATAGTCAGTCTCTGTGCCACGGCCGCGATCCATAAACGTTTCGTTTTTTCCACTATTCATTTTGAGAGGGAAATGAGGTAATGTAATCCATATTCATATGGGAAGAAAAAGCCAATTTTTCGGGTGTAGCGGCCAACCTCCAAGACAAAGGCACTTGGATGATCAGTTGGATTGTTCATAAATGGACTTATAGCACCAGAATACTTCGGTGTAAAGAACTGGCATGTTTCACCCAGTTGAGGAAGATTCAATGCATCGTTTCAGTGAATTCGACGTTTTAAGCCATGTCAACAGCATTAATGCAAGCAAGTTGTCATAGGTCTCGCCATACGTCCGAGGTGAATTACTATGTGAAGCACCTGGTTCAGGACTGAAGCCGTTAGAAGCAGTATTGCTTTTTTGAAGACCTTGGGATGAAAAGTGGAGACAGATGTTCTCATGAAACTAGACTGTATAATTTCACATTTTTGTTGGATTACACTTCCATCCTAGTTTTATTCTTTTAAAAGTCATTATTGCTTTACTTCTAGGCACGAATAGTGGGTGTGGGATCTTCCATTTGGACATTTAAAAAGAGTGTAAAGCAGAGTCACCAGTCAAAGCCATTGGACCCACGTATGATTTTGTCGTGTTTTTTTCCACAAAAGATGCTAGCTGATGGTTGGAAGGAAGCAATTTGAACCTGGGGAGGTTTATCTAGGAATTTTTGTTGAAGATACCAGGAAGCTACAAGACTTCCAAGCACGTTTTCGGATGCTTTGAATGATGAGGATTTTGTATCTAAATGATCCTTGAAACTATCAGGTCTGTGGAGAGTTGGATCACTTTAGATATTCTTAAAGTTCCAATATGTAATTCCCATAGCAACAAAAAGCAAGAACGGCTTGTGAAACATGATGGGTGGATCAAAAACATCATGTGTGCATGTTCCCAGTTTCAACAAGAACTACATTTTAGCAACTACGGGAAGGGTTTCAGACTGGAAATTGAGCACAGATGCCAAAAAAAAAGCATCATTTTGGAAAGGGTGTGGTGTGTGTATGGTGTTTCCATTGCATTATGGCTATTTGGTGTTTTTTTTGTGTTGAATTTCAATTGTATATAGTGCCCCCATTTCAAACCTCCAGTGGCTTCACGTGAAAGGACCTTGATGGCAACTTCAGTGAAACACTGAGTTGGCTGGTGGAGTATCAGGCACGACATAAGAGACGCATTTTCTGGTTTTGCAGTGATTCCTTGTTGTTGAGTGGCATGGCTTTTCAGGTGTTTGTTTGTGATCTTTTCATGGATGAGTGGTGAAAATCACTGAAAATGTTGCTTTGATGCCATAATTTTATGTTTGTTGGTTTCCTGCAACTGCCCGCTGAAAGTATATGCCACTTACATCCACTTACAGTACATATCAGGTATATGTTTGTTCTTTGTTTCCGGGTGCAAAATGTTACCTTTGCGCAGCAAAGTGCTCACAAATTAGACAAATCCATGAATTAACAACTCAACCGCAAATTCCAACTTGTTTCTGGAGCTTTTTCCCTCGAACACTCCCTGTTTTGCCGTGCCAGAAAGCTTCCAATAGTAGAAATCCTGGTGGGGTGATGGAACGTAGGGTACGTGTAGTGGGATCAAGAAAGTCTCCTTTACAACAAAACGATGGGTTCATTGTACTGGGCTCTCCAGTTTTGTAGAAAGATAGTTTACTAATCTGCTTCCACCTGCCTAATTTTCATCACCGATTCATCTCGATACTAAAAACAAGTCTGCTGGTAATCGATCTCCGTACAAATCCATCTCCATTTCCATTACAAAAATACTACACCCCCGAATTTAACAGCTCGCCCGTGAAAAGTCACCACACCGAAGGGAAGCCGAATCGTTTTGCAACCACCCTGGAAGAAATCCCATTGACATGGATCCAATCTCCCATTTTTTCAGGTTCAGGTTCAAAGAACATCAAACAGTAGTATAATAGTACAGTGATGATTTCACCTTTTTTTTGGTTTACCTGAAACTTGGTGTTTTATGATCTCATTTTGACTGGCTTAAAAACATCCATATATATATATATATATAGAGGATAATGCTACCCAGTCATATCTTTCTCCCAGGATCCTCATGTGGTGAGTCATCCTGCCGCCGCCCTGGCGGCCGATGTGATCTGGTTCCGCTTCGCCGTGTTTTACTTCCTTCGAGGTGTGGTGTATTACGTGCTGTACAGGTTATAAGGATTGATTGGAGTTGTAGGGGGCGGTTTTTTTGGGTGTTCCCCAATCCTTTTTTTCATGGGAAAAAAAAGGGACGAAAACCCCCCCTCCCGGCGAGAAATGAAGTTGGCCTTGCACTCCATCGAGGCAGATCATCCACCCTGCGTAGAGAAATCGCTTGGTTTTTTAGTGGAAAGTTGTGACATATTGTAGAAAATCCGGCTTGGAGGAAAGAATCCTTTCCACACATGTTAGCCATGTTCCCTTTGATTGGCAATAAAAAGGTACCAAAATCTGTTCATTGTGGCCGCTGAGCAACTAATAAAAAATAGCCAGGACGTTGCTATTTGCTGTTCACCCTTTGCATCTTCATCGCCGGCCAAGCCGTCTTGGGGAAGCGCGCCGGTGAAGAGAGCTTTGAGGAGAATGGGGCCACGGGGTGACATGAACCAAAGCCTGCGAGCCTCATAAATCACAAAGCCTCTTTGGGAAAAAGATCCCAAAAAGATTCTGGAATCACAACACACCAAGGAGCATTCGAACATTTATGGAAAACTTGGGTGGCAATGTATGTTTTATCATGACGATATGTGATATGGAAAGTTTATGTCTTATTCTGCTTGCAAAAATACATGACTTGGTACTTGGACACCCAAAAGATACTCCAATCATTTGTCGCCAGGAGAATGTGGCCATTTTCAGTTGCCGGTGTTTCCTCTACTTTGGCAGCATGTGTCAACTCCTTTACACCCAGGTCAAGTATCTTGGTTGAAAGGAATCTGAGGGACCATCTGATGATCAGTTCTGGCGCCAATTTTTTTCTCCGAAATCGATAGGTCCTTTAATTGGATTTTCGAAAAGATCTTATGGGAAACCTCTGGGTTGAGAAGTTATTGGGAACCTTTTCCCTTCATATACTCCGGGTTACATTCTCTCTCTACATTCTAGAAAAAAAAGATCTTTTGTAGCTGAAGGTCGTTCGAATCGCTTTCATGTGTTTGAAGGTTGGCTGCCAGCTGCCAGCCTTTTTTTTTGGTTCGTTGTTTCTTTGGTGGATGTTTATACAGCATCCTTTAGAGGGACCAATGGTGTTCAGGAACCCTGGTCCAGGGTTGAAAAATACCCGTACTGTGCTGGTCTTTTCTTTTAATCATGTGTGTCTCAAGATTTGCTTTGGATTTCGTGGATTTTTTTGTTGATCCGGATTGATCCTACCAATGGGATAGAAGTATTCATATAAATATAAATATAAATATATATATATATATATATATATCTGCCAACATGTTTGAAATGGAAAAATCCACGCTCATCAGATTGCAGTTTGGGGATGTTTTTTTTAGGGATTCGCCAATCCAAGTCGCCAATCACCATCGCAACATGCAAGTTGACCTTACCTCGCGGTCGAAGGGTGGAAATTCGTTCCCCGAAACTTGTGAGAATGGGAAAAAACAAGAGGTTTGGAGGTTGCTTCTCAGAAGTTTGTGTGGGAAAATGATATTGATATTCCTGAAATTCCATGATGATTTTGGAGAAATTTGTGGCATTGGTGGATATGAATATGATGGGAAATGATTTCTGGATGAATTGTACTGATGTCACATGACAGATTTCCCCCCATTTTTAGTGAACAGTAGAGGAATCTCCCGTATTTTGGGGAAATCCTGGTTAGTAAAATATTATTATGATTCACCCAGTATGGTTTACATGACTTCAACCCCTTCCTTTGGCTGTTTTGTTGGGAAACCAACAAGGCATACCACCCTCCTTGAGCCACTCGATGCAAGGTTGTGCTACGTGGATATCAAGAGAGGTACCATAAACCGTTCCTACATTTTCCCAATTCCAGAGTATCTGTTTGATGTTCAGCAGGCTGGGAACCGAAATCTGTGAGAAAAAACGGAACCGCAAAATGTCGGGAGAAACAAATCCTGGTGGTTGCAAGTCTTCTGGAAGAGGTTGAAAAAAATGATCTAGACTGGGAAAACTAAGGTGCTTTGTACCAAGGAATTGTAGGCAACACCTTTGTTCAAAGTATCAATTGTAGAAAATGGAAGGATTCTTTGTTGTTTGTCTTAGTTCGAGATTTTGTTTCTCCCAACTCCATTGGAGAAACAAAGGAAGAGACCTAAGCAGCTCAGTGAAGTTTGGGCATTTTGTATTTTTGTGGTGGAAAATTACCTATGTCGATGGAGATGACAAATATTACCATGTTAAATTAGATGGTTTTTTGCATAGGCTGTGAAATCAGGATCCTTATCAATCAGCCAGGATTTCTTTGTGGATGTTCCCTCACCCAGAAAAACAAGTTCTGGGGAGAAGAAGCAAAAATTGCGAATGAACATGACCAATTGTTGATTAAGTAGCATAATCAACACCGAACTTGGATCTAGTTGCCTTCAACAGAGTTTGAGTTCACAGAAAACTTCCTGCTAACTTGCTATGTAGAGCTAAGATCTGACCATCATTCCAGGGTGATTCTGCCGTCAGGCCTTGTATATGACCTTGGTCTGTGCCCTTATCGTCATGTTTCTTGGAGGACACGGTTGGGTGGCAAGGATTCCTGAGGATCGGATCCGATCGTGGAAATCCGGGATCACAAAAAAAAAGTTCCAGCCATTTCAGGTCTAGAAATTCATATTTTCGGGGGGGAGGTTGTGAGAAAGACTCGCCAATTTTGTTTGGTGAAGCCATTTCTTGGTGATACATCTGAGAGATCCACCCCTCGGTTTTTTCAGACATGTTTGCAGACATGTCGCGAAGTTATCTCCCAAATCAACCAGGTGATCCAAAACAAAAAAGGCAATTCTCTCCGGAACAACATGACTTCGTCAGTGGAAACAGAAATAGATGCTTTCAAGAAGTTTTTGATCGCTATACTGTCAAAGCTTAACTTGAAGAGTGTTTTCAGTTTGAGATTTTCAGTGGTCGTGGGCTGAATGAACACCTAAGAGTTATATAGTTGAGTAAACATGTATGGTGGTGCTGTCTTTGGTGCGTACTTCAATGGTCTACAACGGCAGTTACATCTACAAAGCAATTAGCTTTTTGTTAAGTAAAGCCACAACCTGTCACCAGAATCTACATTAGATACCTTCACTCAGCGAACCAAGACAAGTTCGCTTGAACGATTTGAAAAGCGAAGTCATGGGGATCCCGCGAGATTGTTCAATTCCTATTTTTTGTTGCTAGTGATTTTTTTCAGCATGGAATCTGAGAATGATGGTTGGGTGGAAGTTTTGGAAACGATTTTTTTCAAAACACCATTCTATTTAGTTTTGAAAAGTGTTCATGCCATAAAACAGCAAACTCGCAGCCTTCAGATTGCTGCAAAATTCCTACCGATTGCTGGAAAATCCACCATTTGATGAAGCACCAACCTCCACAATCAAGGAAGTCTTTAAAAACGCCAAAAAAAATAAAAAGCAAAACGACCACTGGAAACTTTTTCCCAAGGCCTCATAAACTTGATGTCTGAAACTTCCAAGGGAGACCCAGAAGTGTCGGTTTTGGTCATCCTGAAATATCCTTTTTGTAAGGCTGGACAGTTGGTAAGTAGAATTGATGAAAGGCCCGAAAAATCAGAGCATAGTTCGGAATGGTTGAGGGAATGCACACCAGAAATTAAAAAAGCTATCCGAAAATTGGAAAAGCTAAGTCCTTTCTACAATGTAGATATTTTGGGTATGTTTAATTTGAAATTCAGCTGAGGTTTTTCTTGGAACCAATTCTTTGGTGCATCAAAGATAGCACGGAGCTGGGCCTTGTATCTTGAAAGCAATTTGGGGGTGGTTTTGAGTGATTCTCCGGAGGGTCGGTTGGTTTGGGTGTCACAAATCTTCCAGGATTCTGCTTGTCAAACAGAAAAAAAACTACCCAAACTTTGGGAGCTGAAAATCACTGGAGAGTGGAGGGTCTGCGATTTTACTCAATCTCAACAAGAAGCAAAAGAAAAAACAAAAAAGTCTGAGCTTTTTTTTGTGATGTAACATGCCGAATCTGGAAAGTCATGGTTGTGCCCGGGGGGAATGCCTCCCGCGGATCCCAGGAGATGAACAACGCCACAGGGACCTACATCTTCACCGAGAATTGTCCTGAAGCGCAGGCGATTCCGACTTTTTTCGGTGGAGGTTGGAGGTGGATGACAAGATCAAGCTATAGCAACCAAACCCGGCGACCTATTTCAAAGATGCCCTGAAAAGGAAGGTTGGTGAGTTTTTCTACTTTACCACGATATAAGTGATATAGATATAAACATTTGTTCCCCTTCTTGAATGGGTAGATTATTGACTCCAGGGTAGAGTCAACTAGTACTTTTGGTGCTTCAGAAACCCGGCGTTAAGTGGGATGTATCCAAAGCCATCAAACAAAATCCGGGGATAATCTGCCAACCTTCAACAAACACCTTTTGTCAGGGTGTAAAAAGCTGGAAGCCATGCTGAGAAAATCTTCCAAGCATCCATTCAGGGTGGATACTTGTGTCAGTTTTCAGGTGGATATTTACCCCATTGAGCTGATTGGAAAGGATATGTGTTCATTGCAAATGGGAGATTCAACCACCGAAAGGTGTTTTTTTGGTGGCTTCACCTCCATGTTACTCTTCATGAAACGAAGAGAACGTCAGGTGGAAAGAATCCGACACTCTTTTTCTCCACACAAGCAAAAAAAGGTTTGGAAAGATTCCAAAGTGAAACCTTCAACCATCAAGGCATTTGGCTGTGGGGATAGAGGTGAATGGTTTCTAGGGTCAGTTTCCAGGTATCGAATTTCTGCAGCATCACCATCAAGAAACTATTGATGATTGATATCAGCCAGATGGCAATTCGATTTTACACTCTGGTAAACTGAACATAGTCATGGAACATCGCCCCCCATTTTTTCTGGTTTGTTTCCCATCAAAGTTAGGTGGAGTTTCCAGCTGCCGCTATGCTAGTTTACTTAGGATTTGTGAAAAAAATATATACTACAGCTTCGGGACCTGACTTTGCTGTTACACTCGGAGCTGTGGGTTGCTTTTTTATTTATAGGGCGGGAAAAAATTGACAGCGAAAATCCCATCGGAGAGTATCCCAAGATGTTCAAAACTGCCAAAAAGATATTGCTTTCATAAAGAGGTTTCTGGGAGGATAGGCTTAATGTATCTATTCTAATTCAAGTGTAAGAGCTCTATCTATGAGTTGAAATAAACCCACCAAAGAAAAGCCAACCTTTACATCCCTATCATTCTTCACAAAAATCATGGTCCAAGTTTCCGCTTGTTTCCTGAAAGGACATGGGTGCCTACTACATTTTTTCGTGCTTGGCCATGCTGTTGTACTGGGCACTCTTGGTCGACTTCGCAGTGCCTTGACAGTCTCCGGTACGGTTGAAATGTTCAGTCTCGTGAGTGAAGTTCGAGTCCTAGCTGCTTTGGATGTGTTGGAATTGCGAGAGTTTTTCTTTTTTCTACCCGCCGTCGTTGAAGTGTTTTTGTTGACAAGTTGACCACTAGAAATAGCTGGTTTGTTTCGTGATTTTTTGTTAAGATTGAATTCTGGTTTTGGAAGCATCCAGCTCCCAGCAAAAGCAATCTCAACACACCAAGCCCCGAAACTCAAACAAACTCCAGGTCCGGAAATTGGCCAATTGGTAAATGATGATCATCCGTTTGTGGGTTTGGATGGAAAAATTCGAGATTTTCATATCAACCCCAAAAAAACATGGCAGCGAAAACATGTTTGTCCAAGCACTATGGTCAATGACTGATGAGATGTACCGGGTTGTTTTGTTTAAAGAAGTCTCCATTTCGTCAACTGATTGCCTAAGGATATCATGCTCAGTTTTGGACATCTCAAACTGTGATTCACTTCGTGGTATAAGAAGAAGCCCTGCAAACCTTTTCAAACTGCTAGAAATCACACCCGTTAGTTAGTAAGTTACTGTTTCACTTGGGCTTTTCATCCATTTACACCATATACCAAGCTCCATGGGGTGATAGCTCGATTAATCGACAAGGCAAAGACACATCGGGTTGATTGTCCTTTTTCACATTTCTAGCGACAAGAAAACTATGCTAGTGTGAGTCCAAAGCTGACAACGGCCGGTGTTGAACTTTTCAAAGTTATGGCCCTGCAAGTCGACAAGGTAACTTGCAATTTGTACTACTTGAGATGTTGCCGCCTTTGCGGCAAACAGAACTATATTTTCCGAAATCAAAAAGAACAGTTTGGTGAAAAGCTCAAGTTAGAAGTCAGAATCATGTCTTGTTGGTCCATCTTTTATCAAATTGTTATTTTTGTTCCTACTATTATGTTTGTCTTCTTCCTCGAAGGTCATTTCCATGCGCCTCTCTGCCTTCGTTTTGGTGTGCCTTTGGCCCACACGACCAACCAGCGGGTGATTTTTTTTGCGGAATTTCCATTTCACAGATTTCACAGCCAACCGCAGAATTCATTTTCCACAGATTTCCACAGATTTCTGGAGAACCTCAAGTTGTTCACCATGTTTTTTTTTTGCGTTGTTTTTTTCGGAGTGTTCCAATTTTTTTTAGCATTGCCTCGCACCATCCATCACCTGTCAATCGCCGCGACATTAAAAGAGCTTCCACCAGGTGCAGCCGGGTGATGTCCGAGGTGGGCGGATGTTGATTGATGGCCAAGTTGTTTCCAGATACCGGGGACAAGATAAATTTGTTTTTGTTGAGGTGACTTTTTATTGATCCTTTCTACACTGAGCCCAAATAAGCAAATCGAACGATAACTTGAAGTTTTCTCTGGCAAGACATGCTATAGCTTCGTTGTTTTTATGTGAAGATTCACGAGTGATGAAGATCTGCCTGGGCTGCCACCCATGGATTTGTTTGCTCGTTGGGAATCCCCTGAAATGACAACCAAAAAGATCCCTGGTGAAGCCGGAGTTTTTTCACCTAAACAAAGCTGCTTCAGGGCGGATGAATTCTTCAACAGTACTCGGTGATAATGAGTTTGGAAGTTACCACATCTACCAGACAACCATGTCCTGCTAGATTCCCCAACTTCAAGGGACTCCCCTAAAAAAGTAGATGTAATTCCTTCGTATGGCAAACTCTGCCAAAAAAGAAATGTGGATTCTCGTTTTTCTTTGGAAGTTCACTGTAACCTTTTTTCATTTGAAGATCCTTTCCCGTATTGCTGGCGGCCAATGATGTCCTGCCCTGGAGAGGGTTGGTGGTGTACCTTGGTGGTTCCCAAGAGAATAAAGTTCCTAAACCCAAAATCCAATTCAGAAACTTCAGCAAACTGGAGGGAAGTAATTTGAAGTAATCCAAAAACACGCTACTTCCATTGTGTAGGTGGGACTCCTCTTGATAGCCTTGTCCTTTTTGATCGTGGCTTTCTCTACAGCCATCAGTTCTCTCAATCACTCCTTGCTGCTCGTCAAAAGGGGCAGGTTTTGTTGGATGCCAGTGGAGAGGACAACAGGAAGGTAGTGACAGTGAGTGAGAAGTCGCCAAACCCTGAGCTAGGTGGGTGGTTTCAAAGATCTCTGGAATGTTTACCCCTTTGTTTGACGATGAAAAACCCAAGGCGTGACATAGTAAGACCGATCAAGAGAAGGGATGAGGGATTTTCCCAAGTAAGATGGAGAGCCAAACAGATATAGGAATCTACCGAAATCAGTGTTTTCCACTGCAGAAAAGAAGAAAAGATGCTGAAGCAATAAATTTTTGGATCAGTCATGTCAGTAAGAGTCCGTTTTATGATCAAAGTTGCATTGTCAGGATAGTCATTTATTGTACTACATCAGTCAATGGTTTGTTAAGGTTGGTGGTTTACTAGTCTAGAAATATCACCAATTGACAATCCTGTTCAAATCGGGGATTCCAAAAACAGTTTTCTTACCAACCTTAACCCCAGAGAGGACTCCAGCCTTGTAAAGTTGTACTGCTTGTACACACGTGAAATCTTTCCGTGGATACCCAAAAAAAAATGTTTGGAAAAGGTATTTGCTTTCAAACAGGGCAATTTGGGTGTCACTGGCAACAAATTCAAGGATGTTTATTCCTGTAACCATGCCATAGCTTGTTTGGAGACTTAGCCTGTAATCCATTGACATGGCTAGGAAACTAAGTTATATAAGACAAGTCTTCCCAAAAAAGCTTCATAATGTTCCATCATTGGGGATGCCCCAACCTGAAAAGGCCGCTCCAATTCCCATAGAAATCATTCCTCACCCTAAAGGTATCTACTCTGTAAATCGAGGCCTTGAGAAAATCTACCGAAAATTCATGTTTGCATCAAATTGATCAAATTGAGGTTGGTTTCCAATTCCCAATCTGTCCTTCCTTTTGATGTTGAGGTGAATTTGTTCATCCCTTTAGACCCCTGAATTTTAACAATTCCCTCCCTGTGCCAACAAAACCTTTCCGGAAAATCTGAAGACTTCCAACAAAACCATACCGCAACATACCATCGACCAAAAGAAAACCCAAAACACGATCCTCAGTTCAAGCAACCAAAAAAAACAACAGGAGAGGAGATTTGGGTGAAATACCAAGGCTGGAATATGATGGTGTTGATATTTGGCTCGGTGTCCTTCTTCGTATTTGTCTAGGCGGGGCAAGTGTTGGGGGGGAGCTTTTGAGACTAAAAATCTTGGTCGTGGACAGTCTGTTCTTGACACAGCTTTGGAAAAGATGTTAGAAATTTGGGTTTTGGTTGACATTTCTGGAGAAAATGCTGGGGAAATTTTAGATGACCATTTTTGGAGGGTTTTTCGTTTCAGGGCGTAATGTAGAAATTATTGATTCACCATCTTTAGGAACAAATCTATGCTTCGGCTAAGCGGCTATGATAGGAAATCCATGCCCTCATTCCCTACTAAGCACCAGGCTGAAGATGGGAACCAAACTGCAGAAACCAAGCGATGATTGACAAGAGATACCCTCCAGGAAATTAACATATCCCACCTGGGGAAAAGGAAAATCATCGACTCAAAATGCCATTTTTGGGGGATATGTTAGTTCCCCGGAGGGTATGTTTTTTTAATCTACTGCTGGCAGAGGTCGTTAGTACCGGATGACTTTTTTTTTTGAACCCTGTCCTACTGACAATCTAGATGCCAGTACACTCCTAGTTCACTCTCAACGTTTGAAAGAGATTTGAAGTGTCCAATCTACTGAAATTATGATAACATCGCCTTGGTCCTAGGTATCGTCCCAAAAGGTAGTGAAGCAGTGAGGAGTAAAGAAACTCTCTCCTTAACAAAGCAAAGATTGGTTTTTTTCACCGATGTGAAGGTGATGAAATCTGTACCAGATCGAAGCTAGAACTTGTTTCATCTCTCCTTTTTTCAGATGACAAATAACTTTCCAAGCACAAAAAGTCTATTTATGAAGATTTGAACTTCAGGCGTCCGAATTTCCGAAGAAAATCCGATGTGTAAGACTGTTGGTCCTGTTGGATCTTTAGGGTTTGTGGGCCCAACAAGAAGTCCTCCAAAACATGGGTGACCTACCACTTTTGGTGACCTTTGTTATTGATCCGAATGGGCCATGCAATAAAGTATCAACATGAAAACAACAGTTATGGTATTTGTAGGGATATTTTTTTGGCATCACGATTTTTTTTTCTTCTCATCTCGTGGCCTTTCCATCTCAAATCGCGGTTTTTCACTCCCTGGCCCTGTGTCGTAATAATCTACGGAAGTCCATAAGGAGGGAAGGTGATGAAGGAAATAGGTGAATCTGCAGTGAAATATCTCATATGTCTTCCTTTACAAAAACACAAGGATCATTGATAACTGTCCAGTGCTGAATCCATCAGAACTCGGATTTTTGATGACAACTATCAGCCCTGAATCAACCATCCAACCCCCCCCCCCCCCCGCCGTGAACTCTCCAAAGGCATGTTCCCTGCATCAGACTATGTACGCTTCAAGGATGAGGTGGGATTTGGTCTGACCGAAAATTCATGGAAGAGATGGTTTTTTTGGGGAGGAAGACAATGGGTGTACCCTGAATCTTAGGGTTTTATCCCCTGTTCTACAGAGGATCATATATCATTATACGTCCATAGATCTTAGTTTGCCGATTTCAACCTTCAGCGAACCTAATATATCCTAGCCAAGGAATGGGAAACTGATCTTTCCAACAGGGAAATGGCTGGCTCTTTTCCAGCTCTGGTCGGAAGAAGTTGTGAACTCCCCTGCGAAAACGATGGGATTTGGATAACAAGCGATATTTCATTGAAAGTTGTCGATCTTTGTAGATTATCAGGATTCTGTTTGGAGGCAAGTTCAGATGTTCCTATACTATACCAACCTATCTGTTTTTCACGATCTTGACCAACCAAAAAACCCTCCCAAAAAACTAGGATAATTTTGGCGAAAAAATACTGGCGCCCCGTTTCCAAGGTACCTGTTTTTGTTGCCATCTCCGCCTTTGTTGCTGTGGTCTTTGTGACCATGTTGTCCCTCAACCTTCAAGTGATGGGGCAGGGAACTGTGTCCTGGAGCCGGCTGAAGAGTAATTTTTGTTGGAAAAAGAAAAACATCAACACTTCGTAGATTGAGCAAGAAATTGTACCTGGAATGTCTTTTCTTAATCTTCTGTGGGATCTTTCATCTTTTTGGACATGTTTTTTAGTTGGCAATCATCAATGCTCAGGTGGTGAAATTGTTCGTGTTTGAGTAGATTTTGGACCCAAAATGGCTGGCTGGACCAGTAAGTGAATTTTCAGCCAAAGAAATCTCGGGTTTCTTTTAGGAACTGGGATGGTTTTTCCGTAAGCCTAAAAATCACCGGGATACCAACCTCAGCCGGCGCGTTAGTCGCCAGAAGTTGGGTTGAGGCAACCAGCAATGTTTCCTGTTTCAGAGGACTTGAAAAGCTCGTATTTTTGAGTGAAGAACTTTGTAACTTAATTTGGACTCAGCAAAGCATTTTCTGGTCACATTGGTGCCGCCGCACAACCGTTGGTTCCAAGACAACAAGGCCTTACACAACTTTGCCCCTCCAACCATTCCATAAATCATCCATGTACAAACCACTGATTTCAAACGGGGTCATTTTGATGGTAATTTCGCAGATAGAGTCAGGCTCAAACAATCCACCTGTTTTTTGTCAGGAATCTGTTGGTGGCGCAGCTGACGGAATCCTACCACTCCATGTTCAAAGACATGCAAGGTGCCCGTGGGCCCGTGGCGTGTGATGAAATCCAGATTCTACCTCTGAATCAACAGTGTCACCAATCCAAAAAAAAAATCCAACATTTTATTGAAGCTAAATGAAACACAGAAGTTCTTCAGGTTGAGGAAGTTCTACATACCTCCGGTTGTTGTTGCCCCATTTCGGAAGTTTTCATGGCGCAAGCTTTCAAGGGGAGATTTCATTGATGAACTTACCCAGTAGGGTCTGTCCCATTTCCATTGGTTAACAAGGCATGGAACGCAAAAATGCGCATGGTTTCTCGAGAAACATGTCCTGAAATGAGCAGTGGCCAGTTCACCCAGTTTTTGCAATTACAATAAGCCATTACAACAAGAATCCTCATTGACCAACCCATATAACGGAGTGTCACAAGGTGTTTATTTTCCCTAGCTCCGATGGTGCATCAGCCTACGAATCCTTCATCAAACTACATGCCAGATTGCCATCGGAATTTCTCCAAAATAAATTTCCATCTTTAATTCGGCTACGTTTCTCGCTTCGTGTTCTGTGTAACAAGTTTTCCCAGCACAGAAGTTTTTAACAATTTTAGTTTGATTATTGCTTCCATCATTTTTTGAAAGGGAATCGTGGTCGATCAGTCATTTGCATTGTTCGCCTTCAATTTTTCCTCAGCGGCTTGTCGTTGTGATTCTCAATCTGCAATGGCGTGGTTACAAGCCTAGTGCGTTTGAGGAGTATGAAAGGAAACATTCGTTGGGTAAGGACCGCAAAACAATTTAGTTTAGGAAGCAAAAATAACAGAAAGAAAAAAAGTTTCAATCGAAGGTTGCCGACCAAATTAGAACAGATATCGATGGCCGCTTTCAACCAAGCATCATGGAAGCGAAGGACCTTTTGCCAAACGAACCCACCGAACTTGGGTCACCCCAACCTGTTGATATTTCTTGGTTTTTTATGAGCGTCGGAAAAATATGCACTTTTGGAATTGTACAAAGGACCAAAAATTGCACCAAAACTGTGCTGCCGATGGGGTTTTCACTTCCCGGGAGTTTCGTTTAGAGACGCGAATAATTCGTGTTTTCCTTGTTTTTCCACCAGGCTATGCTCGGCTGAACCGTGCCTCTGTGGTGGTGTCGGTCATGGTGCAGGCAGGTGGGAAAATTCTGAGACAAGTACCGTGAAGCGTCAAGATTTTGGAGTTTGAGGTGGTCCTTAACCAAAAATGTTTTGGGTCGGAGGTTTCTCATGATCCAAGTTGATTTGCACTAATACTTTTTGGCCTTATGAACTGGACAGCAGCTGAATCCAAGGCTGTGGTTTCTTTCCTGATCATCCAAGTTTTGAGGGATGAGCATCTGATAGCTGTGTTTTTTCCGAGTGGCCTAGCCCTTGGTCAGTTTTTTCCTGAAGCCTTTTGTGGTGTATTTGTGTGGATGTTACAGGCATAATGGGCAACGTTTCGGAAGAATTTGAAAGGGTTCTAAAGCAGCAAGCACCATACTTACAGCACTCATGAATTTCTCTGAGTTGGCTAGCTGCCAGCGATACAAAATGGACCATTTTTTGAAGATGTATGTAAAGGAAAAAATCCAGCCAGCTATCTTAGTTTGCTAAATTTGGATGGATTTGTGACGGGTTTTTCTCCCAAAAGATGGTTTTAGCCTTGTGAAACCCAACCCAAAAACGGCCCAACCTTTCAGTGAGAAATTCAAGTGGTTAATCTCCATCAAGTAAAATGCAAAACTTCCACAACTTTCCAACAGAGTTCACATTTTTTTTCCAGTTTTATTTTTGGCCTATTCCACATGACCTAAAGAAGATACATATTTTTTGCCCACCAAAGATTCCTGACGCGAAAAAAGGCCACACAGAAGAGATGGTCTCGTTTCCTCAATACATTGGGATTCGAGGTGCAAATTTTTTGGAGGAGGGTATTCCAAGTATGGATGGCTGGTAGACCTCAAACAGACAAAGGAATCTTCCAAAACAAGTGTTTCCTTGCAATATGTTTTCTTTGGTGATTTCTTTTGGTACATCTAACATGGGCTACCATGAAATCTCCATGTGTACTAGGGATATGTTTGAATCATCACCTTTTTCTTATCGAAGAGTGCCAAAATCGAAGTGAGGTGGTTTTGTTGGGTATGGAGGGTACTGTGCGACTCGTTTTGTTAGGGATTTTCTGATTGGAGTTTTTGGAACCCCATCGATTCTCTGCGAATAAAGTTGTGAGTGCAAAAGGAAGGTTATTTTATCAAAAAAAATGTAATCTTACAAAGTCATCTGTGGCTAAGTGTGTTTCTGACCAGGGGAATTTGCCTGCAAAAAGCATCCAAACATGACTTGCAGATCAAAATTCCCAACTCTGACCCAATGGCGTGGTGTTGTCACGGTGTTTTTGTCAGGATCGTTTGGAGTTCAACCAAGGGGACATTGGCTTCGCTGGTGGTATTCAAATCTTAGAACCTGCGCACCTTGGTATGTGGTAGCTGGGTTTTTTACCTCCTGGTGGTGGTTTTTTGGGGGCTACTGTACCGTCTTTTCTTCAACAACAAGAAAGGGGGGGTGGCAAGGGTTTTTTTTGTTTCATGTACAACAAGGGATGATTTTGGAGGGTTGATTTTGGATGATTCTTGGTTTTGATGTGATGACATGAGACACATGAGATATCCACTATTTCCATGCTCAAATGATTAAATGATCGGATTGAGAATCGCCAGATAGCTTGGAAGCACGGTTCCTGTGGAAGTAGGATTCCAACAGAATCCTTTCGAAAGGACAAAAGCCTCTTAGAAAAGCTGCCACCAGACTGGCAACAGTGAGGGTCTTTTTTTCACGCAATCGTAGCATTAAATTTGGCACGCAAATCAACAGAGCCAAAAATGGCAGTACCTTGAATTACATGTTTCCATTTTTTCCATTTCGAGTCCTGTTAAACTTCACCGATTCACTGTTCTCAGTCACTATTTCAATGGAGGTCCAATTTGTTTTCAGACCTGGCCTTCACTTGAAGCTGGATCCGAACAAAAATGTCGCCGGTCCAAACCTTTTGAAACAACTTTTTCCACCTGTCCCGTTGCGAAGCTTTTTTAAAAATCCAACCAATTTGTGAAGCGCAACAAAAACCTGAAACATTTTTTTCCACCTGTCAGGAATGCCAGTTCGGTGACCACCGAAAGCATTAAACGCTATGGCGGCTCAACAGCCCCGACCATGCCATGGCCAGAGGCAAGTGATTTTTCATGGCTGTTTTGGCAGCTTGCAAATTCGTGGCATTTTTGATGAGTTTTTATTTTTTTTCTTATCTTTATAGTGCTTGATATTTGGGGTCATATGCATATTTGGGCTTCTATTCATGTTCATGTTCTTGTTATTGTTCTGTTCTTTTTTTCCTGTTATTTGTTCCTTCTATTTTTCTGTGTTTTCTTCTCATTCATCATCATCATCATCATCATCATCATCATCATCATCATCATCGTTGTTTCTCGCAGACGTGGAGGTCTTATTTCGACTTGACGGTGTTCATTCTTTCTCAAAAGGTGTGAGGATCATGACAGCTATTTTCATACAAATGGTGGTGTCATCAACAATCCATAGATATGGTTCATGGTTAAGAAATGTTGCACGAGTTGATGGAGAAAGTCTCATTGTGAATAAGGTTTCATATATATATCAAATGGTACAGGATCTTCTTCCATAATTTCCTTCCTACTAAAAAAATCTAACATGGCAAGGGAAAAGTCTACCCCTGTTTACGATATGTTTCTACAAAGCATTGCCATTTGGAAATTTGGTCCGCAAAGTTCTCATACTTGAGAGATTTGTAAAAGAATATTGGACCCCAAAAAGAAACATCACAGTTTCGTATGGAAATGCTTGACTTTACGAAATTCCTGATGGGACTTTTCAAAGGGTGATTTTGAGACAAAAATCAAATTTGTTTCTTCCAGGATGAAGGTTCTGTAGAAGAAGATCGCCTGGAACGGTTAGAGAAATTGATCATGAAGAGGAATAAGAGGTGGGCTGGGATGATTACTAAAATGAACGTGGAAAGAACATGGGATCATCCCAAATTTTCTCATCTCAAGTGGTGGTTTAGTTACGATCTTTCCAAAGTGTTCTGATGATTAAGGAATTTCCACATTTGGCCACCGACATGGGATTGCCTAAGTTCATGTTTTTCCATTTTTTTCTGGCCACTATCTTGACTTGGGGGGAATTGAGATTTCGACAGCAAAAGGCTGCAAAAATCTATTTGGATGTCCCTGGAAGTTAGGACATGTTGGTCACTAGTCTTATTTCACCCAAAGTATACTACCACTCACAAATGGGAAACAACTCACACTTCCACTTGATCCGGAAACCTTCCGGACAGTCCGGGACTTTCGGAAAAAAGCCCGCAGGCTTTGGGACTGTTTAAGTGCGTAATTCCAGCATGTTCTCTCTTTGAAGCGGGACAAACTTTGAAAGCCACAAATCAATGGAACCGGAAAAGTCCACTGGCCTCCAAGTTTGTGGTTCCCCCCTAAGGCGATCAAGTTTATGGAAGGGGTTTTTTGTTTCTTCACAAGTTCGGGTAGTGTTCATGGCTTGTTTTTAAGCAAATCCAGGTTGGTGATACAATTCTGATTTACCAAATATCATGACTTCACTCAGCATCATCCCTGCTCCTTAGAGTTGCTATGTTTTTCAAACAAATTTCTGACATGGAATTGATCATCATTTGACATGAGGTAGATGTTTTGTATATGTTCGGACCCTTGGAGTAGTGGCAAATCTAAGGGTCGCCAGAACATGTTTTGAATATGATACTATCAATAGCCCTTTGGCAGTTTACGTCCACGATGCGCGCGAAAAGTTGAGGGACTTTTGTGAAGCCTTCCTAGATGCTCACTGGATTGCATGTAAGGTGAGGGTGGAAACACCCCAAGGGGCTATCTATACCTATTCCTTGCAAGCGTGTGAAAATTATGCCGTTGTTCACCCAAAAAACCTACCAATTTTGGCAGATGCTGTACACATTTTGGAAGATCTGCAGTTATGATGACTACCGTGTTGATGGTGGCTCAATCCTGACACATGTTTTTCTTTGTGAAGATCCTCCTTCAACAAACTATTTTTGCTCAGATTGAACTGCCATCCACCCGAATCATGTTTTGAAATATCATCCTTTTTTATTCTTGGAGTTATAAATGATTGAAACTAAGAACAATTCAATTCAACATGGGTATGTTTTGGATGGATTTGACTATCATCAAATTTGAGCTTCGAAAAGGAAACAAACCCTTTGCCTAAGAGATGTGCAATGCCAGGTCAGGTGGCTCGGGGAGGAAGATGACCACTAGTGGTCCAATCTCAGGAGTGAGTGTGGGTAGTAATAGCTCAGGAGGACAGTCAGCCATTGCCTCCGAGTGATTTTCGTGATTTGCACAGCACAGGAACTTGGGGAAAAAAGGTCAACACACCCAAGTTGGCTGACAGACTTTTATCTTCATATCTTCATCCCTTGTTGAAAAGTGAGTTTGAAAAAAAAAAAGCACGAAAAAAGACATCATCACCAGCTTGGCGCTTCCAAATTCCTTCGTTCATGCTTTGTGAAGCAGAAAGTCTTGTCAATCAATTGCCTGTGCAGGGCCCAAAGGATGGCCCCCAACGAGATGGGTCGTATCAAAAACTGTCGACACCCCTTGTGTTTTGGAACAACGGGCGCAGATGCACGAAGAGTTAACATAGTCCAAAAATTGCGGAAAAAAGCGAGACATCGTTTTTTGAAGAGAATCGTGGGTTGTTCTTGCCAGGAAGCTCCAGAATTGGAACAACACTGCCAAAAAATAGAGATCATCCTATATATATATATATATTCTGCAAACTCTTCCCATCCCAAAAAGCGATTTGATTTCATTTATTTCATTTCGGTTTTGGCATCTTTCAACACTGAGTGAAAAATTGCAACTCAAGGAAAATGATGGCTTTTTTTTTTTGCATTGGAGCCCAGCTTTTCCAAAACAAGAGGGTTCCCCATCTTGAACAGAGATTGGGCAAAGCAGCGGATCCAGCTGGACCAATGGGCGTGAGGAATCCCAAAGAAACGGTGGCGTTTTTAGCCACCAAAAAAAAAACAATGCTTTTGTTGTCTACAATGGGAGAAAAAAACACCCTGGCTCAGTGATTCATGGCGAAATTCGGATGTTTTGGGGTGGTATACTGTTAGTATCATTCCTTTGTTGGCATTCAGAGTTCCTGTAGTTAGAGGGGATGGACGGCAACCAGAAATCTGCGTACTCCCCGGGTGAGCTTGGTTGAAATCCCTTACAGTCTTATGCTGGCTGGTGGTTTCAATGATTTCAACGTCGCCCCCCACAACACCAGGAAGAGGTTTTTCGACCTTCACTGAAGATTTGTGTTTTTTTCAGAAAGATCCGTGAGAACTGCCTGCTGTGGAATTGTAGAGGTTCCATTCTCATGATTCGTAGACAAAAATAGATTTATCCACGGGGTGCATCCGATTTTGAAAAATATCCTATGCTTCACTTTCTTTTCGCCGAAAGCCAGCGACTTTTAAGATCCCCGAAATTTGTGTCAAAAGAAAGGTTTGCCTCACCCACCTCCAACGGTGCCGCTCTTTGCCTTATGCATGTGTTTCTGGATCTGGTCGCTAGTTTTTCGTGTAATGGAATTAGCATTGTTTTTGTGATCAATGATGCTAAAGGGTGAAATCTGTAGGAAATTCCAAAACAAACTTTCACTTGCCTTACTGGGAGTTTTGCATCCCAAAGGAATGCACCTTTTCAGCTCCTTGATCTGTTCAAGTAAATTCATTGTTTAAGGTGCTTTGCTGTGGCAGAGGAATCAGCTTGCAAATGATTCTTACAATTTCACAATGAACGACCAGGGCCAAAACCCGTCTTTTCAATGGAAACCATGTTATTTTTGCACATGTCCAATCAGTTTGATTTAGGCTGCTTGGTGCTTTGATGAAGCGAGCTGGGAAATCTACATGCCATAGAAAGAAAGGAGCTAAACAAAGATAACCCCTGCACCAACTGCAGTTTGAAACCAACGGCAGATTTATCCATACATGTTTTTGTACCCACCCATTTTTATTGAAAGCAAAACGATGTTTTTTGTTTTTTTTTTTTCACAGGCAAATTGGGGTCAATTGAAATTTGCCAAGACAAGATCTAAAGGAGACAACCTGGTGGAGAGTATCCCTGAACCAACCGAAAAGAGGTCGACTTTTGAGACAGGAAAACAGCTGGTAGTTGGTGGTCAAAGTCCCCCAAGTTGCTGGCTTTTATGTAGCTGTTGAATGGAAAGCTACCTTCTACAGGGAAAGTTTGTAGCCCTTCATGGGAACCCTTCTTCAACCATTGCCATTCTGGAATGAGATAGAGTTTCCTTTTTGTGACTCAGATTGGGAGTTTCCGGAGATCACTTTTGCGATTTCTGGGTGTCTTATCTGGAAATCTTACCCAGACGATCGAGATGATCATGTCCTTGTAACACCTTTTAAAGGTCGTTTTCTATATGATAGTTGGAGGAAAGATGATCCTGAGTTTACGGATGTTTACGGATATATTTCTTAGCTCCTTTAGTTTCTAAATCTTTTGTGACAAATATTTTTCAAGTATTTGAAGAATATGATTTCTAGTCTTTGTCTAAAATCATATTTCAAACAAAAACTTCCCATTTAGAACCTTCCCACCCCAAAGCAAAACTCCTGTCCGTTGAAGCCCCAACTCTTTTGCTGTGTTGAAACTTAGGACACCAAACAAAGGGCAGACTCTCCACCAAAAACCCACCAGAGATCCTGGTTGGTCGATTCCGTGTCCATGGGCCACTTCTTAAAGAAGCGGCTGAAGTTTCCAGAGCGACTCAATGTTGGAGAAGCAAAAAACGGAGCATGGCCTTCACTGGTTTTCAATGGGTCAGGACTATAGGATCACTAAGACCCCAATATACCCCTAGGTGATAATTTCAAGTATTTTTTAAGGAAAACATTTGTGAGATGGGAACTAGAATATAACATTCTGTGACACACTCTGGTAAACCAACATGGCAATTGAAACTGTACCAATTTGAAAATGCATTTCCTAGTGAAGATGAAGGTTGTTCTATTGCCATATCAGTTCGCCAAAGTGTACAATCCGACCAATAGACCTTTCTCGTGTATACGCAGCTTGAGATGTCCTTGAAAAAACCAATAGATTCGGTTGCATTTTTCAAAAAAACCTGATTGGATCAAGGTATTTTGATCACCCAGAAACATTGAAACATATTGGATTTTGTTATGATGGTTTAAAGTCCGCGCGAAAAAAAGACAGGTCATGCAGCTTCATTCATCAGGTTGCTAACTCATGATGCTCAAGATTTTATGTGGAAGAAACTTAGCCTATTTTTTGGGTCGGTTTCACGTGTTCATCGAAACATAGACATCATAGACCCAAAATTTTGAACATTCAGAAGGTCTTTCTAAAAAAGGGAAGACATGCAGATCATTCGGACTTGCAAAAAGATGTTTGATGTTCTGGTCGATGAATCCCCTCAATATCTATCAAATTGATGAATTTCCTTGGTTGGAACTTGCACAAAAGCAGGTATCCTTGCGGTTGAAGCAATATCAAAAAATCCGTCCCAAAGCTCTCAATATGGATGACGGTCGTTCAACTTAACCCCACCTGGGGTTGAGTGCCTCAAAATGACCCTAAGCACCTAAAGAATGTAGGAACTTGGTGAAATATGAATTCAAACAAAAAACTTCATCCATGTTCCACTCTTTTTTTGTTTGTGTGGATTCTCCGGTCTTTGTTTTAACTTATAGACTCTCCTGCCGGCGACGCCTATCCATATACTTCGCCGATCCAGCTGTTTTGGGGACCTCGGGGGGTTGGACGCGACACCCGCGAGCTCCTACGATGGCATTTGATTCGGAGGTGCAGGTGCTCCGCAGAAACCATGGCTGAAACAAGACGGGAAGACGGGAGGAAACGGTTAGGAGGGGGGAAAAGTTTTTGTTTTTTTTACTTCCTTGCTTCGTTATTTGCATACATACAAGTGCATAGTGAATGTACTACTTCCGTCGTAAGAAAGAATAGGTATACGCAGAGGATCTTTTTTGTCGACATCATTGATGTACTACTTTACAGTGGCTGTGGCTGTAATCCTCAGAACAAGACCCCGAAACTATTGAAAGGTAAGTTTGTAAGCTTAATCTTTTTCATCTTTGTGTTTTGTGTGTTCAACTTCAGATTTTGGAACTGTCCAAGCTTTCGGCCTTGCCCAGCTTGTTAGGAGAATGCCATTTGCTGCATTACTGGCAGTCAGGATCCTCAGCCGATCAGTTGGACAGCGACAAGGACTGATTTCGCCCCTACCCTGAGACTAACAGCTGGCACCGTAAGAATAGGAATTGTCCATTTTTTAAGTGCCAAATTGGAAAATGATCCATCTTCACCATTTTTTTCTTTGCACAGCACCGATAATCCACATCTATGCTCACCCCAGGCGGCGACCAGTTGGGCTGGGCCGTTTTTTCCGAAGATCTTCGTGCCTTCAGGACCAACCCGGATCCTTAGTGGATGAGAATCTCTATCAAATAGGATAGGGGGGTTCAGAAAAAGACTCCCCATGATTCTTGAAATGTGTTGAGAGAAAGAAATTGATAAAAAAACATCTCCAAATTCTGAACATCCATTTCATCTCTATGAGCAAAATCAACCAGAGGCCTTTTTTTTCCACTTGCCTCCAGTGGGGGCAACATCCTCCAGTTGCACAAAACATGTTGCCGGGTGAAAGGGTGGAAAGGACAGGGAGATGTGATGGAGAGAAAATTTGAAAGCTTCCCACATGGCTTTTTGGGAATCTGGACCGACATTCGGTTATTGTCATCACAAAATTGATGGAGAGCTGAGGAAAGATGATCATTTGGCCAAAGTTTTCTCTGCAAGAAGATTCCAGGAACAAGACATCGTTGATTTTTCCAGGTTTGTTGTTGCACTACAAAGTATGTGTTGCTTTCGTGTCTATTTTTCATGACTTGACCTTGGTTGTTGCAATTTTTTGATGCATAGCGCTTGCACTATGCATCAAATACCCCAAAAAATGCTGGCTATTTTTTGAGCGAGGATTGAAGCATTTTGATGAGAATTCTCCAGTGGATGGCTTCTTTTTGTCCTCTCTCGTCGCGCAAGGATTTGCGAATACTTGGAAGATGTGCATCTTTCGAGGAAGGGAATTTCTTCATTTTGGAGCTTGATGTCAGACACAGATGTCATGGGTCCCAAAGCATGTGATGATGGGTTCTGGTTTTTTGTCGAAAGATGTAATACTTGGAGTGAACATGGGTTGGGTCATGTAAACTTTGCAAATTCCATGGGCACTCTTCCAATGTCAAACATCTTGGACTTGTTTGTTTGGTGTTTTTCATATTTTTTGGCCCATGGTAAAACTACCACAAAACCACCATCGAAGAGTTGCATTTTTTTTTCAGGAAATGTGGTTGGTCAAAAGGGATGTTGCAGCATGAACTTTCCCACCCAAACAGTCTTTTGTGCAGAAGGGAGCTGGATGTTCCATTTTTTGAGCAAGCCACACTGATCTTTTTGCCATCTTGGCTCTGATTGACAGGGTCTAACATGATATTTAGATGACTTTACGGTAAAGTCACATCTAGCGGAAATCTTGCCATGAAAAAAAGGATCATAAAGTGGTGAGAGTTTTTGATGATCAAGATTGATGGTCAAGTTGAATCATGGTGAAAATGTTGGTGCAGCGGATTCCTAAAAATCCGCACCATTTGAGAAATCCGTTTTTGGGGAGATTTGAGATTTGCCTCGGTGCGAAGCGGCAAGGAACCATTAGTTGGGATGCTAGTTTGCTAGGTGGTTGATGTTTTTTTTGGGGTGGTTTATGGTTTCATTTGTTAGTTGAGAGAGTTGCGGATATCATGAAGTCGGAAAATGGATATGACAAAGCTACAGGATTATTCTCCGAAGTTGATATGACAAAACACCAGGACTACTCTGACATCAATTCATGATCATAATCTTGCGTATAAATCTTATCAATCCCACACACCCAACCCTCAATGATAGAGGTAGACCCCTGGAAACAGCTGGATGGTTGGAAGCTAGAGTCCTTCAAGTACTTCCCTTTTTTGGATGGGTCAACCTGGCATTTAGGGGAGTGTAAGTCCAAACCCTGCAGAAAGCTGCTTTGTATAGGCTGTTATACTACCTGTGGTTAAATAGGGGTCATAATGGGCTGTGAACCAACGTAAAGGGCTCTATAATTGGATCTTGTGCTGATGTAAAAAGTAAAAACCCTTCAAAATAAGGTCAAATCCCCGACTCGAATCATGTCGACCCAAAAAAGCCTGGTGTTTACCCTCCTGAAGTCTAATGTAGACATCCAAAATAGCCTTCTTTGAAAAGAGATACCTTTTATAAACCACCGTGAGTATCCATTCATCAACTCTCCATGTTGTAGATGCTTCCCCCACAAAAAAAATCATTGCCTCCAATTTCAAATGGTGCATCATATGTGAAATCTTGAAGGACTGAAGCCATCCTACTGCAACTGCAACCCAAAAAGTGTTGTTGGCCCGGGTGCCTGGGGAAGGAAGGGATATGGATATAAATGATATAAGGATGATCTAGCTGATCTACGCCCCACAGGATGCTGGCTTATGACGCACGATTGTCGCATCACCAGTTAGGCCGACCGAAAATCCTAACTTAAAGTGACTTTTCACAACATCCTGGGTGAGGAATCACCCTCAGACATTTCCTGGTATTTGGTACATGGAAAAACCAACCCTTCAAATGTCCCATGATCTTGAAAAAGCTATCTTTGTTGTTTTGAGAATTCTATCTTTGAAGGAAAGAGCCTTTGTTTTTCAAAGTTTTAGGAGTTTAATCATTCCAATCTTACAGTTTTCCCCTGGAAATGATTCCATTTTTGAAGACCCATCATTTTTGCTGTGCCTTTAGAACTTTCAGGGTCAAATCGTTGTCAACTCATTTAATTTTCAAGGGATTCAAACAGGTGCAGCTGTAGCCAGCACCCAGGGCCTCCGTTTTTCTTGTTCCCTCTTCTCACATCATTCATGAAGGATTTTTATCCAACTTGAGTATCAAAGATAGAGAGATTCTCATAGCTGCTACTGCTGAGAATTCTTTTGATGAACGATGAAAAGTTTTTGGGGGGTGCTACTTTGATTACATCAGCATGATGTGTTTCTTCTGTCAGCTCACCCCAGGAATCCACTGCTTCAAAAATTACATGCTGAGTATGTTTGCTATGTTTGCTTTGGCTTAAGAAACACAAGTTCTCTGCAAACTCAAAGGTTTTACAGTTGATGTGGCATTCCGTCACAGATGGGGCTACCAAAGGGATTGAAACATACGAAGCGAAGCACCTCTCACCTCTTGTGGGATGACCTTATGTCTCACGTTTTGTTTCAGGGTTGAAGTCCGTATGTTTGAGAGGGAGTTCCTTGGGATGCACAAAAAGTAGCCAAAAAGGAAGGGACATGAGACATAAAGCTGTTTGACACGTCGACTTTAGGGAATTGGAAATGTCACCCTGTCAGATTTGTCTCACAAAAAAGATGGCGAGGTTTGGACTATACAACGAAGTTCCAAAGAAGCTGCGTAGGGGAGCTCAGAAACTGCCTGTTGTTTCCGGATTTGGATTTGATGTCACTCGTTGAAGATGGGTTTTGATGAGCAGATTTTCATCCATGATTTTTGATGGTCGAACTTCGGAAGATGAAATATCATGCCGATCATCTTCAATGCTGACTTAGATTTTTGGAAGGAAAAGCACCCAAAGTCATCCCTGTAAGATGGCTTTGGATGGTGATTTTTCTTTGGTTTCTTTGTTCCGAGCTAGAAATCAGATGTGCCTAAATTGGAAATCTGGGAAGAGTTGCGGTCACAGGTTCCACGCGTCTTTAATTTTGGAAGTTTCTGAAACTGAACCGAGTGGAACTTCATCATCTCAGGAGATCAACTTTACTATCAACCTGACAGTAAGATCAAGTTGTGCTTTAAGACCTGACCCTTTACCCTTCCGTGGTATTCAAAACCTACACAAGCTTGAGACTTCATTTTTTTGGGGCGGTATTTACCTAGGATACTCGGCAAGATACGGGGGGTTGGTGATGTTTTGTTGTCTCTTTTTTGCACCCCGGAACTCCGCGATGATGTTTCCCACCCAACATCCTCACCGATGAATGTTCTTTTCCAACATCAGGCTCCGTGGCTGAATCGTGTGGTGTAGAATTGGAAGAAGTGAAAGCACAGACAGCCAAAGAAGTTGATCTGGAACAGGACGGGGTGGAGTTGTTGTCCAAAAAGACACAAAAACGACAAGTTCAGTGAATGGATTTTGATATTGATAATCGCATGGTTTTTCAAGCTCTTTGTAGAATTCCAATAGTGCTCAAAGACACGTGAAACATTCATCTGGAAAACAAGACGTACCATGTTTGGGTTGCATCTTCCGCTGTATTTCAGTGTTTGTTCCAGGATTTGTCCTTTGTAGTGCTACAAATTCAAGTCCGTTCAAGATAATGCTAGGAACTGTTGGCTCAAGGGTGCAAAATCCTTTTAAATTGCTCAGTTTCCCAAAATGACATTCTGATAGATTTGGGGGGGTTCTCTAATTTGTTTTTGGGTCGGTGGAGCCATAGTGATTACCTATCTACACTTTACCCCATGATTTCCAAGTGATCTTTCTTCAGCGTTCCGTTCCAGGACTTGGAAAGGTTGTTGGCTGATGGTTTGGGAAGACACCTGGAGGACGATTCACTGGTTGGATCACCAAGAAAATGTGACGTTGCAGTAAATCGACGCCCCTGAAAAATCTGTTTGAAGTAGTGGGCATGCCTACTACAGTTTTCTCCCATTTGCGACTGAGGGTTGAGTTTGTAGGCTTTACTAGCATTGATATCTCCTTTTACAACTAGGACCCAGAACACGGATGAAATGGACCTTTTCAAAAGCTAGTTTAGATAGAGACATTCCTCGGACTATTTCAGCAAGTTGGAGGTTGATGGCTAGGTGTTTGTCGACCGAAGTTCATGGAACAAAACACCATTTCTAAAGTCCAATTTGCATGGAACTTTCGAAAATTGAAACATGTAAAGGTGATAGAATTTTAAGGTTGGATGCCATTTTCATGATTTGTTTTTTTTCGATTCCACCTTTCCCAGTTGTGGAGAAAAGCCAGAAAGAATTCAAACATAAACAAACACAAAATTTGTGGCCAGATTTGCAAAGCGCTGAGCTGTCCAAACCTTCAGAAGTTAAATCCGTTCATTGTCAGATTTGAAGGCGAAACTTCTGATCACGTTAGTGTTTTCCAGGAGCAACGCCATATGCAGGGCATGAAGTCCTTGGCGATTCTCATTGGGTGAGCTGGCAGAACTTCCCGGGTGCATAGGAAGGAGGAATGCCATTTTCCATTGAAAGCATCCAATTGGGAGGATTTTTGGTTCTCAACCTTAGGAGCTCTACAAGAGAAGCGATCGCATCGTTGATGTTTCGAGACGAAAAAGTTCAATGCAATCATCAGTTCTGGTTGAAAGCAAAGAAACGTCAAATGAGAATGTCTTGGATTTACTTTGTTTGGTGATTTTGTAGATCCGCATGGGGTACATGTCAAATTGAAAAATCACCATATGTAGTTGGAATTCTTGAAACATCACTTTTTCCAAACCATGGAAGAGTCACAAATCAAAGATGATGTTCTTCACAAGAATTTGTGCAAAAATGGTTGGTGCTCCACATGATTGATTTTCAAATTTTTGCATGCAAAGCTGCAGTGCCGAGTTTTTTCGCCAGGCATTTGCAATTATTGAATGACCCTTCAAACTTCAAGGCATGCACTCTGGGGCTTTATCCTTTGAGGCTTGGTCGGACGATGTTTTTGCATTGGAGACTATGAACGTTTGGCCATTGGAAACCTAAATAACTGGACCGACTAGTCGGACCTATAAATATGACACCTAAATCTTTGCAGGTCCTGTTGTTTGATTGTTTAAGGCAAAATGGTGGGTTTTCTCCAGAATCCCCGGTCATTTCCGACGACCAGGAACTTTGTCTTTCTGGACAAGGCAGCTTTTTCGGCCCTGAATGTCAGGGAAACCCAAGGGGGCAACAACACGGTGTCCATGTGTCAACAAAAAAAAGAGGAAACGGATTTCAAAGGCCAAATGATAGTGGGATCCTCGTATTTTTATCGTATTTTAGCAGAACATCCTATGAATTGTTTTTGGGGTGTACGGATCATTTTTTCATCCTGTATGTTTCGTCCAAAAATTTGAACAACAGGTGGGGATGGATCAACCGATTTATCCCAAAAGGGTGGCTGGAATGAATCAAAGGTTGAAGTTGAAGTCATTCAGATTGACACGTGTCCCCATTTGTCAGCAAGGTGTTGCCACGACCAGAAGAAAGTCAGAGGTCGCCATCATGTTGGATGGGAAAGCAGCTACAGCTCGCGCGATTGTAGGATTATCTACGATTTGAAAATGGTTAATTTCAAAATAAAAGGCTTGTAGACATCATGCCGATCTGCGGATTGGTCCCACAAATCCACAAACGACTTGTTAAAAATAGCCGCCTTTTGACAGCAGATGTTGTATCCTTTGTGACTGGAAGAATCCTCTACCACCCAGAGAGTTCATCCTTGAAAAGGACAGGTTGAACCAAACTTGTAATCGATACGCCGTTGACGTCCATGGGAACTTTTTCTTATCCACTGAAAAGTCAGAAATGTTCAACAGAGGAAACAAGAGTTTTTCAACTTATTGTTTTTATCCATGTTTTTTGGAAGCTAAGACTGGAGACTCTTTGATTAACCCTGACAAAAAAAGATCCAGACTCATGGCAGGTCACAAACCAATTTGCTGGGCTTCCTCAACAGGTTCTGCCGCCATTTGGGGCTGCCAGGTTTTTTCGGGCCCAATAATTTTCAGACCCATAGTGTGGCGGTAACATGAAATTAGAACTGCCAGGTGCCAAAAATGATCACAGAAAAATCCAAATCTCAACAGATTTTGTTGGTACATTTTTTATTTCCCTAACGATCCTGGGGGTTAAATGATTCCCATTTTGGACCGCTGGTTTTTCTGACCAACTGGTATGACCTGATGTTGTTTGGATCCATGTAGTCTCAAAAGTGCAACCAAGCCTGTGGCAACATATTTCAGGAGCTTCAGCCATTCGTTTTTTGGGACTTTACATTCAAAATCAACAAATTCGATGATGTGAAATTAACGGGCATTCACTAGAGTATAAGAATCATCAAGTTTTTGAAAAAATGTCACACTATCTTCTCGGCCACTGGGCTTGATTGTTTTAAGCCTTCGCTAGGATTCTACCTGAACAAAAATGAAGGTTGAAACTTGGATTCCATGGAAATTTTAAAGAACATTCGTTTGTCTCAAAATGTGAGACAACAAAGTTTTTCTGGAGAAGCTTGATTCTAGGAAGAATCAAATCAGTTTTTGGTGGGTTCCCAAAATTTTGAGACCTACCAATGTTTGCTCTTCCTCTAAGTCCATTGGGTTCAAGTTGAAAAATTGGTAAAATTGGCACTGTTTTCCTTGCGACTTGTGGGATTGTTTGTTCCAGTTTAGGTGCCGATCTCAAATCGGTCAACGGCGCTTGCGCCAGTGGCTGACGCTAGGGATGCCCAGTTTCCTTACGGCTGCAAATCTGATGGGTTATAGTTGCAACTATGGGGATGAGGGGGCGAAACAGAAACTGCTTGTTCCTGGCTATGCAAATTACAAAGTAATTTTCCACAACAATTGGGACCTGAAAGTGATTCATCATCTTTACTTTGGGATGGGTTTAAAGTGTTGCCAGGATGTTTTGTTGCTAAAGGTTTTTGGGTTCCATCCAGTTTCTACCATGATCCAGATCAGACTCACATAGATGGTGTTTATGATTGAAAGGCAGAAATCATGGCCGCCAGGTCTTGAACTTTTTCAGAGTCGAAAAAGCATCTTTAGCTTGAAGTTGTTGTCCTTTTTACAAGGTGAATTCGTAGGTAATGTGCAACTCCATCTTGTCTAGGAAATTTGGATAGTTTTCTCACCAGCCTAGGTTCGTTTTGAGGGTAAGATGCAATGGAGCCTCCAGTAAGAAGCGTGAGTGATCGGGTGACCGGCCTCATTTTTTTTCGAAATCAACCATTCCACCTAAAAGATATCGCCTGTGAATATTTTTAGAATGACCTTTAGCACTCATAAGGTCTCAAATCTTGCAGCATAAGAATCCAAGTTCACGTTTACCAAGGCAACCCTTGACGGATCCTAAAAAGATTTCACGACGCCACGATATCGTGCCTTGGCTTCCGAAGATCTGGGTGTGATGGCGGATACGGCGGAGCATAGAAACCATTTGGGTGGCGCAAAGAAAAGACATTTCTAATGACGGCACCCAAAGTCCCTTGGAGAATTTTTTATTCAAGGTAAGTGGAAGCACACCAGGAGCCACCAGGAGCCACTTGCAGTAGTTTTGGCACCAACTTCCCTGTATCAGAATCTATCCAAGAGACATTTTCCCCTGATGCTATTGGCAAGCACACTTCTCTTCATTGGCACAACGCAGAAAGTCCAGCCATCAAATAAGTCAAACTGGACTTTTCGTGGTGTTTTTGTTTGCCTTCGGCCTTCCACAGTATTAATCCAACCTTCTAAGACATGTGACATTTTGTTCCTTGACCCTTCCACCTTCCTGTTGCCCTGGGATGTTTGGGATCGGTGGAATCCTCCCGGAATGAGACCTGAATGACATTCAGGTGTTTCCTCATGGCTTTTCCTGAAACCAATTCGAAGCTTTGATCCGAAATCTTAACAAAATCGCTGGTTAGAAAAACTGATCATGAATATCATGATATAGATGTATTCAATGTTTTTGATGTATTCTCTGTTTGAAAAAGGAAATTAAGTCCAACCACCTCGGTATTCTCACGATTGCCCCCAATTTCTTGGATAGCAAGAGATCCAGGTAGAGATGCTGGTAGCCAACGAGTCCTTCTTACGAGACTTGGAGGATCGGGGGTGGGTGAAATTTCGAAAGTGCAGAGTTTTTTGGAGCCAACAAAGAGCCTGAAATCAGGGGGGTCACCACATACTGTGAAAAATCATGGCTTTACACCTCCCAATTCTTGCAAATGATACGTTAAAAAGTAGATAGCGATCTGCAATATGATTTCTCCTGTGCAGTTTCAAACCTAAGATACCAAACCATCCCAAACTAAGATTTGCTTAAAAAAAGATTCAATTTGCCAAGCCTCCCAAACTTCCCAAAGACGTCCGTTCAGGGTCAACTCCGTCGGGTACCAGACCTAGAGCGTGTGGCCGCACGACTCCATCGGACGCATGCGCAGCCTGGGAAAACCCAAGGGAGGAGGATGGGTTGGAAAGCAAATGTGTTAGGAGCAAAGATGAAGTTCTTCTGAAGTGTTTCACTTTTTTTCCAGGCTTTTTGGGACAAATTGTTTCAGTAGGAAGAGGGTTGGATTGGAGAAATACTGTAAGTGGCTTGGTTTGAAGGAATCATTTGTATCTTTTTTCATTTTGTTGTAAGAAGATAAGATACTAAATGACTGAATGCTTTTGAAGCGATTTGATCATTCTCCAAAATGATGGATTTCTCTGATTTCTGGACGTTTTTGATGTGGAAATCTTGCGCCAAGGTCCAAGGCTCAAGGAGCATCCTTAGAAGACATGGTGAATCTGTGCCCCCGAGGAATTTCTCCACAACGCTGCACCTCAACAAACCACGTGGAATGTTTGGAAACCAGGAAAGAAATGATTTTTTGGGTGGTTTTAAACTTTTAAACGTCATAAAGAGGTTGTAAGCCGCGAAAAAAATTGTTTGGTCAGTTGTTGCTACTTGGTGGTTTCAGAGATTTTGTTTGGCATTATTCAGTGAAGGTGAACCCATATATGACAAATATGCTTCAGATGAGCCAGCTCGCTGACTTTTTTCGACAAGAAGCGATGATGAGGGAAATGGAGAAACCCTCCCAACATGTTTAATCTCTTGTTTTAGTTTTTTTTGTGTCGTCCACATGAATAGTAGAAAAAGCATCATCATGATTGAAAACTCAAAAAGGTTCTTCAAGTCACCATTTCCTGCCATTTTTGGTTGAAATAGCCTCTAGGGAGGAGAGTTGAAGAAAGGAAATCCGATCTTTCCCGAATCTTCCCTTCTTTGAAGCCATGAGGGAAAATACTTTCTGTGAAACACAGGTACCATTGCATCCTTGCAACTGAGAAGATGATTCAGGACAGGCTGTATGAAAAAGTTGAAAAAGTGAGCATAGACCCTAGATATCATACTTTGATGCAAAAAACAATTTTCAACAAAAAGCTTGCCATGCAATTAGTTCTGGGGTAGGGAGTTACAAGATGATGTTGGCAGACAACACGCCATTAGTACTGGGTCTTTTGTGCTGATTGGCAATGCACAGGAAGATCTAATCAAGACTGAAAGGGGAACCAAATTGAATAGCCAAGATGTATCTAATTTTGTGTTGCACAGCAAATGTACAATGTCATTGCAGATCTCCGTTTCAACAAATCTGCACTTTCCAATTGTAGCTTTGTAAAGGCTTTTTTGCTGCGAAAGGTGCTACTGAAATACCGGGATGTGTTTTCTTTGCCTTCAGTGATTTGTTCTATCAACCTTTGGGAGGCCCTCCAGGTCTACCAGGGAAATCATCAAGGAGTTTTGGAAGAGACCTTATTGGAACGCCTCAGGTCCTTCGGGGGAGTGCTGGCTCCTATTTTGGGCTCCGTGATTTCAAGTTGGAAATTCGTCTTTCAAGAACAACCCTGATTTTGTTGCAAGGAAACAAACAGACCAAACTGTTCAACTCAATTTTTGTTAGTTCAAAAAACTGGACTTGTTCACCTTCGCATTGCATTGTTGGAGTTCCCATGAAGTCAGGAGCATCATCAAGGATTTCGGCAACTTCCGGGCCCTGGTGGAGCAAACGATTGATTTGCAACAAGCTGAGTTAAGGCGAAGGGAGCGAAGGGAGAGTGGTTTTCTGTGCAGCCTCCACAGCAAGTTAGCAAGATGTGTTTCCTGTTGGGAAAAAAATATTTTTTGACAGACCTTGGGGCAGGGTAGAGACGAGAGATCATGAAATGCTTGCTGGTGAAAATAGATAAAAAATAGATTCTCCAATCTATTTTTCCACCCTTTTTTTTCACTGAAAGACGCTGAAAAATTGACCTCCCATCTGCCAAGGGGCCTGGTCTCCCAAAAGTTGCCAGGAATTTCTGCATCAGTACCGCTTTTGACCCATCTTTGAAGCAACTCGCCATGCAGCGGGACAAGGTCAGAGAGCAGATGGAGGCATCGAAGCGTTGAAGTCGTCGATTGATCTGTTTTGGGGGAATTTTGTTGCCTTGGATTTGATTTTTTGTTTTCAGAGCAAGAGCTACCAGGAGTTCCTTCCCCCTGTTAGGACATCAGAGATGTCCCCCTTTGCTTCTCCTCAACCAGTTTTGTGCGATTGTCAAAATCATCCTGTTTCAAGGTTTGGAGGCAAGTTTCAATTATCAAATTTGTGAGGCCGATTTGTTCAACATTTTCGCAGGATGTTTTACCTTGTCAAAAAAGACACCCATTCCATTTATTTGGAATCATATCCTCACCTTTTCTTTGATATTCGTTCAACACTGCAGGCCCTCAGAGCGGATGTGGACAAGAAACTCAACTTGCCAGGTGCCGTGAAACGTATCGTGGATCAACCCATGTCAAAGAATGGGTTCATCAGTTTATCCAATATGTCGAAGTACTCGTTTGGAACTTGTGAATACATGTCACAACATTTTCGTTTATATTGCTATACTGTTTATACCTCTATATGCTTCTCTATAGTAGGATTGCATTGTCACTGTCCAAGTCCCAGGCACTCGTTTACCCCTGCCAAATTGCTTGGTGGATTTGTGAATATTTATTTTTGGATGCCCATCATGTAGCAGAATTTCGAAAAATCTGTTGGTCTCCGACTTTGGCCATTTTTATGGGATTTTTGTTGTGATCCTTGATTTTGACACCTCCCCCTAGTCTTTTCCGCAAGGAGTGTGGTAGAATCAAAACTCAATGGCGCAAAATGAATGAAAGGACATTCATTCCAAACATGAAGCGGGAACAGATTGAATGACAACCCCTTGAGGTTCCGAAACGAGATTGATTTTGATTTGCTTGTTGTGAACTGCCTCATGTGCTTCCATTGAAATAGCAAATTGTCAGACGGATTGTCACCTTTTCACAGCCTTGCTTCATGCTTCAACCAGGAGGAAAGCACAACAACGTGTCAAAAACAAACATGTATATTTGATTAAGAGAAAGGATTAACATCCCCTATTTGAGATTTCATCATTTGGAATAGTGAGAAAAAAAAGTCCGACTTTGTGTATCCATGTTGAACAAAGATGCGTAACGTTTTTTTGGTATAGCTGATCTCCTTCAAAAGATTTTTCAACGCCATCAACCAAGCCGACACGCAGAAGGCCGTGGCAATGAGAAGGGCATCTCCCTGAACGAATGTCCTGAAGGTTTAGCACTGCGAGTTACCAAGAAGCATCAACAGGCCTTTGGGGGCAGAAACCAAGCAAAGCGAGCATTCACGGAATGCATTTTTCAAAAAAACTTCACCACGAGTGGAGTCAAGAAAGAAAAGTTTGGTTCAGTTTTAAGAGTTTTGTTCGATGAATTTTGCGTATCCAAAATTTCCATCTGGTTTTGTCAGCGGAGCTGCAAGGCGATCCAGAAGTGGAATGGAAAACCACCATTGAAGGTGCGGATGCGGAGTCTTATATTTTGAGATAAAGAGAAAAACGAGCGTTTCAAAAAAAAATTGCCATCACGTCATGGTTTCACCCTCAAATCATATATTTTGAAGGGATCAAGAAAAAGCCATCTTATTGTTGCAACGCAGGTGGCACTGCCCATGAACGGAGTTCGCATATTGCCGTCAGCATTTCATGACTTGGCACCAATGTCATGACCGAATCTGACAGGGACACAAGCTGCATAGCTGCTCCAACTGAAAAATGATGCTTTTGATATGAAATTCAGCGACTTTTTTCAGCTTTTTGCAATGATTGGGCATACCTGCATTTGCTGTTGTTTTTACAAACTTCTCGTTTTGAATTTGAACTGCATGCTGCATGATGTGTATGTTTGTTTACATCCCCAACGCAAAAAGAAGCACTAAGTCTTTGTTTTTGCCAGGTTTTGTCCATCAAAAAGATGGAGGTTTTCTTCACCACCACTGAGCTGGTGAAGCTGAATAAGGACCTTCAACAGGCGCAGAGACGGTTTGGGAGTTCCAAACGCCGCCTCCAAGTGATTGCACGGGTTCAAAACTACAAAACTAAATTGATCTGAAGAACTCCAAGTGATTTTTGTATCAAGAGGTTTAGAATGAAAAGCTTTGTGGGCTTTTTGTTCACCAAGCTTGAGAAAAGACTTTGCATCGGGATGGAGTGTTGAAGAAAATCACCTGACATATAAGAGATCGTAGGGCATGATTCTGAACAAAAAACCATCTGCTATAGTGGTTAGCACTAAGGAGTGGCCTGCCATCCAAGGAGTATCTACACCCTGCAGAAAGTTTTGAGTTGAAAGAAAATCTATAAGTATCAACCTTTAAAGACATTGGGATACCAGCGCTCCACGAAAAAAAACAGTTGGGTACCTCCAAATGACCGCTTTACCGGAGAACAAACCAGGCCGTGGATGACTACCAGAAACAGACAGATGCGCAGCTCGGTTCAGAAATCCAGCTAACGCATCACTTGAAGGTTGAAAGTGCGAAAAAACTTTGTCTTACTTTGAATCCCAGGATTTTTTTCGTACAGGAATTTCGGAAGGATCAATAGTATCACCAGGAGTTTTTTCTGCAGATGAAGTGCTTACTTTGTTTTTTTCCGGAGTTTTGTTGGGAAGATGTATGAAATGTCAAAACTCCTAGGTCTCAAGGTGTATTTTTAGATCCTGCTCCACCTCTGACGAGTTTAAGATTTTTGTTCCCACTTTTGATGACAGAAGTTGGGTGAAAGTTGAGGATATGACATCATTTACGGAGAAATCAAAAGTTGCAGATTCAAGAAGACCAGGGACCAGTGCTTTGTTCACTTCAGACTCCAATTTCCCCTCCAAACACACCAACTTGCCACAAAAACTCCAAGAATTGAGTTGGCAAATTTGTTATTTTTGTAGAGATCCATTTGACAAGAAATTCATCATTTATGGTGCTTTCTGTATATGGTTTGGGGAAAAACCTGTTCTGCCCTTTTTTTTTTCAACAAAAAATGGGGTTGGACTTTGGAACAGATGGACGTTGTACGCCAAGGTTGGTGACGAAAGCTCTGAAAGTGGCTTCGACGTACAGCTCTGTGGTGGAGCGTTTGGTACGGATGCCCTGGCCGTTTTGTCCCGAAGTTTTGCCATGTGGAAAATCACGAAGCGTTTCCAGGACATGAAGAAATAATAAGAAAAGGTATTGGGATAAGTTGAAAAACTTTAAAGTTTGGAAATCTTGTTGAAAAGATGGAGAATTGATTCTTTCAAGAAGATTGGGACTTGAAGATGAAAGGTTTCAGAGAAGGAGAAGTCGGCAAAAGTTTGGATAAAGGTATGTGAAAGTACTTCCCTTGGACCCACGAAACACATCACCAACACCCTAGTTGTTCAGACGTTCAGGCAGATGTTCTCGCAGATTTGGATGTTTTGTGCTCCTTGGCGCGAGTGGCATTGACTGCGTTTGGGTCCCCCAGGTGAAATCAGCTAAAGCAGCTATGAATGCTCACCTTTGAACACGGACAGGGAGGGAACTTTTTTTGTTAGACACGGACTCACTTCATATTTTTTGTTGAGTCTTTCTTGGCACACATGAAAGTCTGTAAAATGTGTGGTTAAGATCTTTAGCCTGCTGAATACTCCATTATTTGGTACAGATACCTTCAATTTCATTTACTTGGTGCTAACTGGAGGAAATCTGACCAGGAATGAAAGGCTTTATTCCAAGATGCATGAAGTACTGTAAGTCCAAGTCTTTGTTTTCAGCTCCATGAGTCTCTTGAAATAGCAAGTCATTGTGGCAAGTACAATTTTCCCAAATGTCAAGTTGCAAATCCAGGATGATAAATTTCCTCGCTTTTTCTGTTGTCAATCTTTGAGGCCCTGCAACTTCGTGCGGGCCAAGTTGGATGAGTCAGGTGGGGGTCATCGACAACGTCAGTCGAAAAAAAGGTCACGGTTGGGTTGAGGTAAGGTGGTCAAAGACATGGAAGGTGGGGACAATTGGATCAAAATATTCTGGTTTCTACGAAAAATCTGGAAGTTTCCAATTTTGACAAGACTTTCCCTTTGTCACATTATCTCACATTCAACAAAATGTTGGAAAAACTGACAGGGAAGGACTGTGTCATCGAGGGTGCCGTGCACGTGCTGGTGACAGCCAATTCAACGTCAGGGAGGCTCAAGAGACTGTGCCACTTCTTCAAAGCAAATTTCCAGTTTCCCCCGATCAAGACTCCCAGTTTGAAGATGCTGTCATATACCTAGCATTACACACCATCAGACTATCAGTATCTCTTATTACTTGTCAAGATCTTTCTGAATTCTTTCCAAATCATGCACGTAGTTCAAGTTTGATGAATCTCATGTCCCTTGAAACTCAGACGTAGACTGACACAGCTAGGGACTATTGACTCTTTCAAAGAAGAACCCTCTTTTTCCCCTTCAAAACTGTCTTGGCACCTTTGGATCCTTCCAGACTTGAACGACTGAATACAAGAGACCCGCTTTTTTGGTTGACAATTCCCAAGTTTCTCAAAATAGGAATCAGAAAGCCCGCAGTCCGCTGAGTCAGAGCTTTGTGGCGAACAACCTCGAGATGCATCGAGATTCGTTTCTTGACATCGAGATTCGTTCGTGGAGTGATATGAGATTGACTTCATCCAAAGATTTCGATGCTTCAAAAAAACAGTGACCAAGATGCTCTCTGCTTGAGAAGTAAAAGTCTCCAAGGTATTTGTCAATGCTTCGATGTAGCCATCAGATCCACAACTTCAGGTCGCGACTTCATCTCATCACTGGTCCCAACATGGGTGGAAAGAGTACCTACATCAGGTGCCGGGGCCAGGAGATCCAGATATTTAAAGAGCATGAGAAATCAAGATTTTGCTGTGAGAAACTTTGGTTGTTTGCTTTGATTTCAAGCTCTTCCATCATCTTCCAGGTCAGTTGCAATCATCGCTTTGCTGAACCAAATGGGCAGTTTTGTTCCATGTCCGGAAAGCCAAGATGAGTGAAGCATTGAAGCTAGCAGTTGGTGTTTAGCAGTTGGAGTTTCGCAGATGTTTTTTCAAGTCTTGATTTGTGTTTCTATGAAGTCGACGAAAAAATCTGCTGTCTCACAACATTTTTCACACCTGGTTCGGTTCTTCCATGCCAGGTCGCAGTGCTGTCCTTCCATGCTTTGACTCCATCATGTTTGGAAGCTCAGAAATGTCAGTGCACTCTGGTCAACACTTTCGCATGTTCACAATGTTCGATATTTGGGTGACAAGTTTGTCGATGAAGTCTTGAAGCATTGGTCTCAGGTGCCGTGTGGGTGCATCCGACATGCAACTCAGAGGCTGGGTTTGAGATGCATGTGATATCTCAATTGGTTGGAAATTTGTGTAAATGAGACTTTGCAGGAAGTGTTGAACAAGTATGATGTTTGTGCATGATGTGCAAAATTACGTAAGACATAGATACATATATATATATACACACATACATATTCATCAATCCATAAAGAATCGCGTGTGTCTACCACTGCGCTTGAAAGCAATATCTTCATGAGGCATCTCCACCTTCATGGCAGAAATGCTCGAGGTGCGACTTGAGAAACCACATGCAGAGAAACACGAAGAAACAACGAGCACAAGTTTGATGTACCCAAGGCAGTTGCATTTCTTTTTCTTGGAGCATCTCTTTTTTGAACAAGTTATGATCACTAAATGGTAGGGTCAACCGGATTTCCATGTCAAGATTGGTGTTGCAGAGTTGCTTTGGAAGTCACCAGTGAATCCACTGGCTGGAATCATAGATACCAGGCTGCATGTATTCTCAACGTTGCCACAGAGCGCTCTTTGGTGATCGTCGATGAATTGGGTAAGGATGCCAAGTGCCAAACCGTGCTGCCCAATGAGTGACCTTTCAAAATTTCAAAATGAGAGAATTTGAACATTTTCTGTTCAACTTATCATGATGGCATTTGAGGCTTTACTGAAAGGACATGTGCATAACTGGCTGCAATCCGTTTGTTGGGAACAAAAACGCTAGGTGACTTCAGGAAATTGCAGGTGAAAGACTCCCATTCTTCCAGATATTTGGATATGTTTCAAAAAGTAGATTTGACTACTTTTGGAACATACGCTTTGAGGTCGTGGAACTTCAACCGCAGATGGCTTTGGAATCGCCTGGGCCATTGCAAAACATTTGGTTGAGGCTTGGAGCAAGCACTATTTCAGAAAATCTATTTTGAATGTGCTTTCTGTGGTTTTGTTGCTACTTAGAAGATGTAAGGCACACAAATCTCTTGATTTTTGTAGGACACCAGATGCTTCACACTCTTTGCCACTCACTTCCACGAGTTGGCAGCTTTGGAACAAGCCACCACGGCAGTGCGCAACAGGTTGGGATTTCGAAACGTTGCACGTTTCGCCGAGTTTCACGTTTAGATATCTTTGAATGTTGCCGCCGGTTGCGAAGAAGAACAGGCATGCGACCGCTGTCGTCGAGCCTCAGAGCGGCAGGCGGGTTATCTCAGGGAAGAGTGGTGTTTTTCGATGGAATGGAAATTCCAAATTTTCCAGAAGAGATTTGCCGATTTGCCACGACTTCATAGAAAAATCCACTTCCAATGTTCCAATGCAATTTCAGGCTGACATTCCTTTATGCCCTGGCCGATGGAGCTGCAGATCAAAGTTATGGCCATTGACCCAATATGTTGAAGGAGAAGATATTTTGTATTTTTTCTTAAACAAAAAAAACTGCAAAAGAGTCATAGACATGGACAATGTGTCCTGAAAGGCAAGTGCTAATTTCTGTTCATTCCAATGAACTTATATTGCTCTTCATGTTTTCCTCAGAGACGTTGCTACTAAGCACAATCACAGAAGTGGACCTGTTCTGAGGCGCCTTTGTAGCGGAGTTGGCTGGTTTCCCCCCACGAGTCGTGGCAGAAGCACGACGTCAAGCAGAGGACCTGAGACATGAACGGATTGCAGAAGACTGTCTCAACATTGAAGCAATTTGGTTTTAGCTTCCTTACTGCCATGTTGCAAATATCTTTGCAAAAATACGGTTTTGTGTTGGACACATTTTTTCTGTGAGGAGTTGGAGTCCGGTAGCAGCTTTGGTCGAGCCAGGCTTGGAAACATTTGCATTTGAGAAACCGAAAAAGAATCACCGAACGAAGACACGACTTTTGAATGACTGCAAAAAGTTGATAGAGTGGAAAATGGAATGAAGAATTAGACAATTAGTTGCAACTAAGATTTGATGCTCATATTTTGGCCGTGCAAAGGAAGCGACAAAAACGACAACTTCCAGAGTCTTTGCAGAATATCTTCGAGGCCGAAAACGAAGAGGACCGCAGAAAGCGAGAGAGATCCGACTTGATGACTTTTTGGACTTTTTGGACTCTCGTATGGTGTACACCCAACAATGAGTGAAGGCTTGAGGACAAAGTGAAGTATAAGCCAGAAGACGAAATTTCAGACATAGTTCAGGCCAGGTTTAAGACTATGGGGTGAATGATTTCTACTTCATGTTCAGTTTCACCTTTGACTCGAGTGAAACATCAGACCTATGATTGCAAAAGTCGATGGATCCTAGTATAACCTAGGCAAGTTATTTTCCTTCACCAACCTGGACCTTGAAAACTTGTCAATCCAGGATTTCAAACACACCCTGTGGATCTTCTTCTTGTTTCGTCATCATTTGACCAGATCTGTCTGTGATTGTTTGATCAAATAGGCAGCTTTTTTGGGTGGAATCCCCGTGTTGGGATGCTTAGGACTTTGTGAAGTTAGCCACGGAGAACCTGCCGAAGTTGCAGAATTTTTTCCAAGGTGCGAATCCACAGTGTGGGGAGCTTTGGCAAGTTTGTCCCTAGAATTTTGTAGTCAAGAAAACTACAGCAAAGGGTCAGTAGAAGATTTGTATACAGAGTTGAATTTGCAAATGTGAGACAGAATCGATGCTGCAGGACCTGAAGCTCTCCTTGATGAACAGCAGTAGTGACTTGCAGCGCCAAATTTTGTGGCTGTGGGAATTGTAGGAATGTTTAGTGATTGATAGCGGCCTTGGCCGTGGAAGCAAGTTAACGAACGTTTTGCATCTATCTGTCTTGCCACTTCATTAATTGTTTCGATGGTCAAGTCGGAGGTATCGAAGCGCGCAACAATAGGATATTACTTGATTTTGAACCAAGATTGATTGGTGAAGTGGCACCATTTGATGCAATCTGCTGGGGTAAGATGTCTGTCATTTTTGATAGACCTTTCTAGGGCCACCATATCTTGGGGAAAACAGATAGTAGATAGATGTTTTTTTGCAAAAAAATACTTGAAAATATCAAATATTTGATCAAAAACAGATAGTGCATTTTAAGCACAATAATTTTTAGATAAAAAATGGTTCGTCGAAATTTTGAATTCATAAATATTGATTTTGATATTTATAGATATTATTAATGGAAGTTTAGTTGAGAAACTTTACATATACGAACGAGATCGTAGAGTAAGAGAATAGAACAATAAAAGAACAGTAGAGTAAGAGAAAAAAGGGAGAATAGTGTGTAAGAGAACAGTAGAATTAAAGAATAGTAGAGTTGTTTGCAGAATAGAGGAGTAAGAGAAGTAGAGTGAGAGAATAAAGTTGGAGAATAATAGAATTAAATAAAAATAGAGAAAAAGAATAATGGATAAGAATATAATAGNCATTGTAATTGCACTTTTTTTTATATTTATAAATGATTTTTAGGAGTTTTCCGTTTATAATATGGCATGAAAATTATATAAATAATTTTGATTTGTGTTAGCACCAATGTAGCTTTGGATATGGCATTTTGCACCCCAGATACTGTGCATATAAAGTGCTGGGATCTTAATGCCACCTTTTTTCCTTTTTTAAAGGTTTTTTTCTTACCCGATACCACACACAGACTCTTGGTTCTACGTTAACCTTGCCTGCCATGAAACCCATAATTGTGATAGCATCCAACTTAAGTATGGCTGGCACACAAAATGAATCTTATGATTGAAGGCAATAGTATCATCCAGCTAATATTGCGCTCCTTATATTATAATTCAATTAGTATCACATTTAAAATCTTTTTCAAAATGCACCGAACAATGGACATCATCCCCCAAGTGTACCAAATTGTTGAGAGCAGCTATAACATCTTTCCAATACGGGACCGATCCAAGACAGTTCCATTTATGATTCCAAAATGACCCGACCTAGAAAATGCAAACCACAACCCGCCGCCCCGCCAAGGAAATTTTGGCGCTTGCCAGGAGCAGATGTCTGATGAAATTTCCGAATGCTCACCTGCCACAAAAAATCAACGAACTTCACGAACTGGTACACCTGCCAGAACAAATGATACATAAACCACCACTACTTGCCAAATGGTGTGCTTAAAAAATTGCATATGATCTTCTCCAAACGCTGCATAAAACTCGACCAAAGATTAAAACATGGATTTTTTTTATCATTTTTTTGCTACCCAACCTTTAGTGACCGAGAATTTTGTCTTCAACCTTGCTTTGATATTAAAATTCAAGAAACATAAAGTTCGAAAAAAAATTAAATATTATACCAAAAAATTATCCTCTTATTTATGAAGAAAAACATACAAAATATACATGTCCAAAATGAGATTAGGAGTATAACCGCACGAGGCGGTGTCATGATCCAACCTCACCAAAGACTGCGCGATCCAACTTCACCAAATAATGCGCCTGTGGCCAAGAAAAGTCACATACTTAGTCCACATCACATATGAAATGTCATTTTCAGTGCGCGGGGAACAAACCTTCCCCTCCACCACCACCAAATATTCTCAATATCTCCTTTTCAGAGGTCAAACATCAAAGGAACAGTGCCTACGGCTTCATGGTTGCCCTTAATCTTTAGGAAATCTTCAGGATGACTTTGCCAAGAAGTTTCCCTAAAAAGTCAACCAAAAAATTGAATGTCAACCAAATATGGGTCTCAAAAACAAAACCCTAAAAGTATCCAAAGGTGAAAATGTCCTACTTAAGAATAAAACCTACACTCCCTGAAACTAACGTAGCCCTATTTTCCGCACCTGACCAAAAATCTTGGAAACAAATGAAACGTCATGTCCAATGAGGAGACGAGCCTCGGATCCCAACCGTCGGATCGACCCTACATTGCAAAGGACCTTGCAGATGTCTTCGGGAATTTTCGGCCAGCTGTTGGCTGTTCATTTTGCTTGGCAGGCTCATTGTGTGTGGGGGGATGAATTTTGTTGCTCAGCGCATTGTGAATGAGGTTTCATGTGTCACGAGAGTGGGATAAACCATGCGTGTCACTTTTCGTTGCAAGCGCCACATCTGGTGAAGTTTTGTGGCAGGCGCAGCATATGGTAAATATGCGAGGCCAACCCGACCCGGGGGAGCAAGCGCAGGCCTCCGTGCTGCTCATCCGTTTTCAGTGTGCGTACGGTGCTCACCGCTGATCCTGACCACCTCCCTCTTGCTACTGCTCCTGGGAATATCTCCGAACTCTTTCGTGATGCGCACCAGGACATTCGCTGTCAATACGCTGCATATCCGACTGTGAAAATGCAAACTGCAACAAGCCTGGCGAGTGATGCTACTTTTCTACGTCCGCACAAGCATTGTCTATTCCAAAAGAGAATGTTTGGCGCCCGAATTCATGAACATTGTTTGATATTTTTGTACATGTTAGTAACCGAATGGTGGGTTGAGAAACGTCTTATATACGAACGACATCTCAATAAATGTCACACCAGCAAGGAAAAAAACAGTGTAGTGTGAACTCACATTTCAGTCAGGTCAAAGTTGAGAAAAGTCTCTGTGAACTAAAGTCACAGTTCAATAAGTTACATTGTCAGTAAAGACACAGTTCAGTAAAGTTACAGTTCAGTGAAGTTGCAGGTCAGCAAAGTACTGCATGGAAGTGTTCCGTAGAGTCGATTTGCATAAACTATAGTACAGTTACAGTACAGTAGAATGGAGTACAATAGACCAGAGTACAGTAGTGGAGTTCAGTAGAGCACAGTGGTAAACTAGATTGTCTCTCGAAGTTTGAGTACCACCTTGCTGGCAGTTGCGGTACTTGGTGCAGTTTAAGTGTCACTGTTGGTGACCTGTAAGGAACTTGGTGAATTCAAAAATGAAAAAGGTTTCACATAATTAAAAATCAATTTTATAAAAATGAAGATTTCAAAAAAATCAAATATTTATTTAAAAAATAATTATTGACTCATCTGTCACAAAGAAGAAATTAATTGGCTTTTTTCTCTGAATTTTGGATTTTCTGACAATTATCAAAAGCTGCAAAGAATCAAGCAATTGCCAAGTTGAATGCTGGATCATCCACCCGCATCATGATTCAGAACACCAAAATCTAAGGAATGTGTTTTGTAAGTCGTTGAAACATCAAATGTGTTTGAAAGAACAAACCTGTGCACCATAAGGAAAAATTGCTCTCGTGCAGAAGAGGGTGTGGGGGACATGGTTGATTTGTTCACAAAGGAAAAGTAAAAAAATTCAGGTTAATGGAATGGGTTGGAAAATCAAATGATGACACACATACGGGGCATCACGGTCGTCCCTGCATTCTTTCAATATTCGACAAATATTGTGGCTGAACCGGGCTAACTCTAAATCAAGCCTGTTGTTGTGGTGTTGAAGATGCAAGTGGGAGCAACCCGACACAATCTTTTGATAATTTTCTAATCTTCCAAAAAAACTATGAGAAGGAAAAAAACTATGAGCGGTTCGACGCAGGGCGAGGCAAAGATTTATGATGTTTTTTGTTTACGGGCTGATTTTAAACAGATAAAAATAATTCATTCAGTCAGGATGGGGCAAGTGAGGCTCAATTCCTCTCCATAACCAATGGTGATTAGAATCCAAAACAATCCCTCCAGCACCAAAAGCGTTTCTGGATCAAATCCAATGTGGTGATTTTCTTTACTAAGCTACGACAGGGCTGTTTTCTGTTTCCTTTTTTTCACTGCGAAACTAAACTGGGTTATTTCTGTGAATCACATCATTTATAAAAGATTGAAAAGTGCATTTACGCAGTGGTTGTATCAACATTGTCGTTGCGGAACCGAATTTACATATGTTCTGCATCAAGGTTGTCTAGCAGATCCAGAAGTTCAGCAGAATTGCAACTTTTGGCGGACAAAAAATCGCAGGGTGCGCTGTTACCTTTTCTGTTCTTATCCTGAAATATGATAAACTACGGGATTTTTGTATTACAACATGAATACGAGAAAATACATGACCAAAACTTCGAAGGTGAAAAAAGCAACAGTGGGGCAATCCATCCATGAACTCTGGGCAAAACAGTTTCTTCGAGTCCAGACAATTGAAAGAAAAAACATGAATTCATTTGCTTGGCTGGACCTGCTTGACCTTTTTGCTTAACTTACTTTCTTGACTTGACTTGCTTCAATGACTTGCTTGGCTTGACTTGATTACATTTCTTGCAATATTGAAATGCTTGACTTGACTTGCTTAACTGCCTTCCTGCTCAAAAAACTTGCGCACGTACTTGACTTCGAAGTTTTCTTATTATTCCAGATATTAATTAAGTTTGTGCTATGATTAACATCGTGTGCTTTTATTTCAATTTTATTTTGAACACTAACTAAGAATTTATGATCTGATGAAATTGCTAACTCCTGCTGCCGAATAGAATTCTGTCCTGAAACGTTGCATGCCGATCGAGTGAAACAATAGAATCTGATCATGTGGTTTGTGCAATCAAAACAATTCTTTTGTGGCAAAATGTGACTTTGGTGTTGAGTGCAGGGTTGTCGATGGTCCACATGAAGTTGTGGTAAATCATGGTTACCTGAAGGAACAAGAATTAAGTAACTATGTTAAGCGAGCAAAGTAAGTAAAGTCCCTTTAGCGAGTCATGTCAAGCAAGTAAGGTATGCAAGTAGGTTAAGCCAAGCAAGTGAGTTCAGCCAGTGTGTTGACCAAATGAAATTAAGAAAATTCAAGTTAAGCAATTTACAGTCAAGCATGCCAAATACAGATATGGTTCCTAGAAAATACACTTCGATACAAATGCTTGGGAAAAACAAATCGGTATTTGGTTGAATAATAAGAAAAATATTTATTTTTGTATTTCCAGAAGGCCTTACAAAGTAAAATAATATTTATATATCCATATACAATGACAAAAAAGTCGGTTATTTGATTTTCCGAGAGATTTTATGAAACCCTAAAAACAATTATTGGTTGTGGCTGACAAATGCTTTAGGGCGGCAAAATTATGACCTGTGGCCGTATACAGCTATGGAATAAGATTTTCGCTGCCAATCTTGACAAGTTTAAAGAGTTCTTTTTTGTGGCCGCATAGTTATTGCAAAGCCATGTACATCTCTTGCAAAGCCATATACAACTCTTTGCAATATTAAAGAAAATTTTTCTTGTGACAAAAAAAGAAATTAAATAGTAATATCGTGTTTACTGCTGCCCATGGTGGTCGTAACCCCTCACAATAGTCGTTTTTATTTTGTTGTCATTATGGAAATATTTTCCAATGAAATAGTAGTTTTACCCCTTTTTAAAAAATTTAATTATATTTAGTATCCTTATTATAACTTTTTTACGAATAACCTATAATGCAAATATATCAAATTTTTATAAACTTTTATAATTAGAAAAATATATTTAATATATTTCCATTATCCTTAAATGGTAATCTAGGTAAATAATATCTTTAAAAAAAATATTATTTGTCCAATTAATTTATTTGGATATAGGTTTTTGTATCATCCCAAAAAGTACCCAAAAAAGGGTGCAAAAGTACAAAATAAAAATATTAATAGCTAAAAAATATTACAAATTATTATTATGCTGGATCGACTAAAAAAAATAATAAATAAATATAAAAAATCATTTTCGGTATTTTCGGTAAAACCATTAATCGTAAAAAATCATTTTAATTTTTAAAATTTTTTAAAAAATCAAATTCGAATTATAATATTAAAATTAACCAACCAAAAATTATCTGGTAAAATCTAATTAACCAAAAAAAAATTTTTTATAATAAAAATAAAATATAAATATATTAGTCAAAAAAATAAATACTATATATATCAAAATTTCTAATTTAATATTTTATCAATATATTATATATTAATATAATAAATATTAAAAAAAAAAAAAAATTTAAATAACCTAATTAAATAATAATATAAATTTATTTTTTTTAAATAAAATTATAATATTATATTATCAAATATTTATATTTTTATTACCATATTTTATAAAAAAACATTTTTTTTAAAAATTTTTTAAATTATATTATATTATTTAATATAATTTCATAACCATCCAACCACATAACAAAACATCCCATTTCATCAATTCATATCAAATCACATACTTACACATTATATCCCATCAAACCATATTATAAAACATAATATCGCAATTTAATATAAAATCTCACAACTAACCAAATTGCCTCATCTCACGTTACCTCCCATTCAAACCCATTATTTTATTTTATTATCATAAAAAATCATCCCATTACCACCACCAGCAAAACGGCACATTCTATAGGCAAATTCTTTCTTTTACTTATAAATTTCACCCTAATACTTCCGTCCCCCGCTTATTAGGGCACCATTAGTAAAATACTTTATATTTGCCATTATAACCTTATAATGTAATACCTCTAAATTACACTCTCAAAATCCAATCTTATCGGATAATCACATGCACCTATATGTTTATAAGCACATGAAAACTCAAACATATATATTTATATTTATATATATATATATATTCTTATATTTTTTTCATCGTTGCGTAACTTGTGGTCAACCTTCGAATGGCAAAGAGCCATTTGACAAAATGCAATACAACAACAACAACTATTTTTCATCCTTAGGTTTTGAGTTTTTTTGTTTCCATGGAGGATCCAGGTATCTCAACTCCCTGGGTCGCTCCCATCATGCACATTGCAGTGATGTTACAGCAATGGTGAAACATCTGCTCATCCAGCATCATCCAGCAGTATTAAAACAAAGAAAACGGCAAATGCAACAACATGTAAATTTGTGTCTGCATTGTGGCCAGTGTCATGCTTTTTGAGCTGGGTGATGCAGAAATTGAATTAACTTCAACAATTCAGAATAAGAGGAAGACCTCACACTCGATCTTCAGTGACTTTGAAAAAAATCTTCCACGTCTGTCATGATCAGAAAAAGTTGACCTTGCAAAAAACATGCGTTTTGCAGACTTGGTGGATCCACACCTGAATCTTAACGATTGATGGGGATGCCTGGCAGCACGAATGTTCTTCTTGTCTCTTGTCGCCCACATTGGTTGCAAGTCAGTGTTGGAAAGCAATGTTTTTTAGGGCAACTCACACTCGTATCATAAACTTTTCAGGACACATGTCATTTAGAAAGGCCCATACGAGCAAACTGACAGCAAATGGGCCTCCGATGCCCATGCGCCTGACAAATCAGTCTTGCCGACTTGTTCTGTTGAAAAGCGGGTTATTGTTCTTAATTGGTGAAAACAACAACGATTGCCAAGTCGAGTGCAAGGGATTCTTGGACTGCTCAACTTCCATGCCAACCATGCCTGGCACCGCCTAACAATGGCTGCCATCCCAAGTCAGAGGCCTCTGATTGCATGGTTTGCGGTGGGAAAAAACAAGCGAAACCTTGTGTTAAAATCGTCAGCTTCTCCACCGTTTTCATTGTGGAGACATCACGGAAGAGCAAATCCCAAACTTGGTGGCACTGAGCAATCCGCCGCATCTTCCGAATAGGCACTCTTTAACATATCTCTCCTCAACATGGCAGATGGTCACTCAACAACTCAACCCAAAAAAAACTGATTGTTTCTTTGGATTCGATTCGCTCCTCTCTTGCCGATCCAAAGCTTTCAGAAACGCTTGTAGTTTCTCGTAGTACTCTGTCCTTCACATCAGCCCACGAGAAGTCTTGGCCAAAACTGCTTTTTCAGAGCAAGACCCGCCTGTGAGTCATCTCAATGTCGTTATGCCCAGCTTCTTGGACCCACCAAGGATCATAAGCCAAATCTTCTGGACAGGCCTGTGTTTCATCGAGGAAATGGAAATGTAGGAGGTTGTAAACTTTAAACCCAAGTGTTGGGAATGAATGCGAATATCTGTCTTGCACTTGCGAAAACTATGCTGCCAAGGATCATCCCACAATGCAGTTCCATGTTCGAAAGGAATCTGGCAGAATCGGTCAAAGCAAACAATATATATTCTGAACATTTCCAGAGAAAGGAGACTTTGAAGAGCCTCAACGGATAGACTCAAGAAAAAGGTTGGAAAAATTTATTCCTTTAAGTTTTTCAAAAAAGGGATCTTGACAACTAGGGAACTGTGCAGTTGGGGAAACTGCCTCAGCATCATGGGTGCCATGGATGATGAACACCGGCGACCTGAAAGCATTGAATTTCTCCAACTCGGTGGAGTGGCAGGCTTTTTACACATCCTTACTTGGAGGATCATCCCAGGACTGTAAGTGGTTAATAACCATACTTAATAACCATAGTTATTAAATTAAATCCCCTAAGCCGGGTTGTGGGACCCCTTCCAAATGGCCTAAATGGCTTGTACATGGGGGTTATGGGATGATCCTCCAAGTATAGATAAATAAGTTTTACGATAAGTACCTAAGGCTCCAGCGTGACCTTTTTGATCCGTGTGGCGTTCTGAAAGACGTCAAACCAATAGGTGGTCTGCACAGCGTTTGGCAAGGACATGCCGTGGATCTATCCAGTCCCTCATGTTCCAACTCATCATGATGAGATTTCGCACGGCCCACCTTCACATTGTGGATCACACTAAGGCCACTCTTCATGGCACTGGCACAAGGCAGCTACAAGATTACAAAGGAATGCAACTGATCAAAAAAGGTTCACTGACGTAAGAATGCAACATTCTTCAGTGCTTTGAATCATATCTAGTTGTTCTACCCAAACGTCATCTAGGAAACCTCAACAAACAGGACAGCCTGTGCAAAATCAGACCACCTACAGATACCCGCGAGGCAAGCTCGACCTCAGTTTGAGACACAGCTCTCACCTTCGAGATTTCAACCCTTTTGGTTGGAGGGAACTTGGGGAATTCACGTCAACTCTAGATATCATACATGATAAGGAATCCAGCTGAATCCTAGCATCTGCAGTGACTTGCAATTCCCCATTGGAAAGGTGTTTTAACCCAGTGCTGAATTTCCAACACGTTTCCCGTTTTCAATGTTGGCTCTTGCAGGCAAAGTTGCTGATGGTACACTACCGATGGACTGGCCATAGCAAACGATCTGCCACACAGATGTGAGAATATAGGTGAGCAGGAATCTTCACATGAATAGTGGACATCTCTATAGGTCAAAAACTTAATATCCAAATTCGAAATCCTTCCTAACCTTTGGTTCATACACTGCTACTTCAGTGACTCGCAAAAACTTGACCCCAAGAATGCAGAAGTGCCACAAAACCTACAACTCAAAACCTGCTCCACAACTGATTTAACATCTTAGCAACAACCGAATCACATTCATGCGACTGACGCCTGCTCATCTGCTACACTGCAATCATTTGATAGGTAGTGATACCTCATTGAGAGGTTGTCCATAAACATTTGCATTACCAATCCAAAAAAACAGCAAAGATAGCACTGGAGTCATCCTCTTGCAGTCCCTCATCGATGGCTCACAAGCTACAGAAAAGTCGATGGAATCTGAAGAAAGCTTGCGTGAGGATGGGAAGTCTTTCCAACTATGCAGAACCGTTGTGATGCTTATAGTGTTGACGTAAAAACATGGTTTGCTGGGGCTTGAAACGCTGCTTCGATGTCGGCATAGATGTCCGCCTGCACGTGCTGGTTCACGTCCGATTTCGATGTCAGGGCACATGGGAAAAAGCTTGCGAAATCAACTTTTCCTTCAATCCTTTCAGCAGAAATGAGCCAAATACATCCAAATACAACACACAAATCTAACTCACTTCTCTGGAAAAAACATGAAATAACATAGCTTTCTGGAGTTCTCGAAATAAACATTCCAAACGAGAATGAACGTCTAAAAATCCCTGCATACTGCCCGAAAAAAACCCTTCAAGCTTCAACCACTTGTTACACTTTGTCCCGCCTCAGTGGGGACCCCTGTGCTCTCACCATAGCCACTGTATTCGTATGCCTAGGAGAATGAAACATTAAGATGAAATAGATTGAGAATGAAATGTAAAAAACAGAATGCTTAATAAGTATTTCTATATAATGGTCCCTGTTTCCATTGTTTTTTCGGTTCTTTGTCTATCTTTTGGTCCGGAAGTATTTCTATCTTGCCGTGACTAGTTCGATTACTTTGTAAAATCCCCTTGGCTTACTATGTTATTGTTAACTCTTCTTGGCTTACCAATCTAATAGTTATGACCTGTAAGATATAGAAAGGCATAAGATGCATGGTCTTCCTACTATCATTCTATTGAAAAGGCTTTGTCATTAACTGTAAAATCCTCGTCTCTTATTTTAGAATTCGGGTATGGCTTCAAGGTTTACCAGGTAAACCCGATACGCTTCCTTGACCTGGAATCCTGTAAGAGAAAGAGTAATGACTCCGGTGACTGGATGCTGCATGGTGAAGTGAATGCCATTGTATTAGTTGGTTGATAGGGATCCTTACAATGGCTTACTACAATCTCAATATATCTGGGTAGTTTAATCACCTATATACAGCTAATAACCAGGGTTTTGGTGATTCCCCAAATGACCTTATCCTCCCCAATTCCCTTTCCACCACTTGTGACTCGAATTATCTAGGATACTCAGAAAAATTTAGAGGCCAAAACGACGGGAGGGTAGGATGAATGGTGACAGGAACTATTGGGACAAGAGTTCATCCACCGTTATCAAGGTCTTTGTGTTTCTAACCTCCTAATTAAACCTTTGCAGTTCGAGTGTTTGAATCCAGAACTAATTTTTTCAGCTGTAGTTCGAAAAAAAAAAACAACACAAAAAAAACCAAAAAAAAACTGGTCCACCAGTGAAGGATGTAGAATTCAATGAAGGTGATTTCATCATCTTTTGGTGAAAAATTCCAGCGGCAATGCTGGGAAAGGTAACAGCCAGATTGTTGGGTAGTAGGAGTAACAAACATTTGAGACAGTTGTGGGGAAGCGCAATTCCATTTTCACTTTGAAATAAATTGGTTTGCTTCATTGACCTGATAACAAACCAGCATTTCCATGATAGAAATACCAAACATTTGACGTTTCATGGGGCTTTCAACCACCTCGGCAACCTATTTAGAAACTGGAAAATCATCTGCTAAAACAGCCCATATCCTTACAACAAATGGGCCATACAGTGAAAGTCGATTTCTGGGTTCCCGACAAACACGTCACAGTGGAGCACTGAGCACAACTCCCTAGCGACTCTTGTGATGGTGAGGGACTTTCTCAGATAACAAAACCGTCAAACACCCTTGTGGGATTTTTTGGAAAGTCTCAAACATGCAGAAAAATCCAGGCAATCTGAAAAACCCAAACGAAAGAAACAAAAAACATATTTCATGGTTTTGGGTCACTTGTTTTACGAATGTGGATCCCTAAGGTAGTTGCACATGAACGAATGGTCACAAACAGCCCCAATGTATTGCCCAAATTTTCGCATCCCAACCCTGAATCTCCAAAGGCCTAAGATGATGGAACATGATGCCGATATCTGTGCTGTTGCCATGGCTAAACAAAAGTGTCCTGTCAAAGCATTCGAAAAAACTGGCCAGGTCAAGTCTGAAATTAAAGTATGAATTCTGAAGCAGCGTAAACCGTGATCAAAACCAAAACTAGCTCAAAATTCAAAACAACATGTTGTTCAAATGACATTTCGGTCAAAACCATCAAAACCAGAAATAACTAAAAATTCACAACAACGTGTTGTTCATATGAAATTTTGATCAAAACTAGAATTAACACAAAATTCAAACAAAATGTTGTTCATATGACATTTTCATCAAAACCAGAATTAACTCAAAGTTCAAAACAACATGTTGTTCAAATGAAATTTCGATCAAAACCATCAAAACCAGAAATAACTCAAAATTCAAAACAACATGTTGTTCATATGACATTTCGATCAAAACCATAATTAGTTCAAAATTCAAAACAACATGTTGTTCATATGACATTTCGATCAAAACCAAAATTAACTCAAAAATCAAAACCAGAAATAACTCAAAATTCAAACAACATGTTGGGTCTACCGGGGGGGTTTGCCCGGAATTTTAACATTTGGGGTGGGGTGGGGTGGGGATGATACCGTTCCTTGCAATTGCACACATCTCGGTGCTACGCAACTGATGTTTCTTGCACTTGCACACATCTCGGTGCTACGCAACTGATGTTCCTTGCACTTGCACACATCTCGGTGCTACGCAACTGATGTTCCTTGCACTTGCACACATCTCGGTGCTACGCAACTGATGTTCCTTGCACTTGCACACATCTCGGTGCTACGCAACTGATGTTCCTTGCACTTGCACACATCTCGGTGCTACGCAACTGATGTTCCTTGCACTTGCACACATCTCGGTGCTACGCAACTGATGTTCCTTGCACTTGCACACATCTCGGTGCTACGCAACTGATGTTCTTTGCAATTGCACACATCTCGGTGCTAGGCAACTGATGTTCCTTGCACTTGCACACATCTCGATGCTACGCAACTGATCTTTTCCGCAACAGGATGCACCAAGTCAAACTCCACCAAACAGCATGCATGGCAAATCGTGTCAAATGGATACGCTGTAAATTACAGGTGATTGTTGATTTTTCCGCCAGATTTGGCGAAAAAAACTGACGTTTGGACATTGTCAAAACATTCAATGATCAATTGCATCTGAAAACATGATATGCAGTCTACTTCTGAAAAAAACACATTTTATATGGAAAAACACCGTAAAATCAACACCATGATTGCAAGAACAACAAACGGCTGCAGATACTCATCACATGTAGTCACAGTCGACATTGTTCCAAGCCGGGCAAACCCCCCCGGCGGAGCCAACATGTTGTTCAAATGACATTCTGCTAAAAACCATAATTAGTTCAAAATTCAAAACAACATGTTGTTCAAATGACATTTCGATCAAAACCATAATTAGTTCAAAATTCAAAACAACATGTTGTTCATCTGCGTGCTTTTTGCCCTGCTAGTGTATTTCGTGTGGCTTTGAATCCATCTTTCCAAAGTCTCATTCTTTTCAGCCCCTCCCTTCCACAGTCCGGTGGGAATCAGCGCGCTTGAAGTGAAAGCCCAGGATCACATTTCCTGCGTAAGACATCGGTCCGATTTCCAAAATGATTTCAAAAATTCCGATAACAGTAGTTGCTAAGACATTTGTCAAAAAGGCAAGACCAAGTAGACACATTTTTTCCGAAAGCGACTGCGAAGGGCTCTTTTGAGAGAAGCATTGTCATCAGAGCTTGCAAAACTAACCGCTCAAGTAAAAGACATGCTGCAAAACATACAATTATCATTCAACACTCTCTAGAAGGACTGTCATCAACGGCTGTCGAACAAACTGCCAAGTAAAAACTGTTACCAAAGACTGCCAAACTAACTGCCCAAAAAACAGTTGTCATTCAACATGGCATTGCTTTCGGGATATGCAGGGCGTAGTTTCTTGACTTCTAGGGGCATGAGGATTGAGTCGCAATGCTTAAGCGGACTATGATGATGCTGCTGATGACAGTGGAGATGAGGCTGAAATTCACTACATCCAAACCATTGGTTGTGATTAAGGCTACATCGTCTGATCACAAAGCACCTACAAACAATCGCATTGCTTGCAACTGTTTGGAGACCCCGAAGGTGACTGATATTTAGAAGCTGCTCGCTGGTGTTGAAGCAGGGATGTGATATTGAAAATTCCCTTGCAAACTCTAAGACCCAAATGATCTTTTGGGGGTTTCCCCTTGACAGAAACTTCAAATTCTTTCATTCTTTCTCCCAAAAAAAAATCAAAAAACACCAAACAAAAACACACTCAACATCACTCAACCACCCAAAAAATGCCAACTCCTCGACGTGTCCACATTCGCACCGTGTCCACCACAATGCCCTCTGAGGCTAAATCTGGCAGTGGCGAGAGGCCATAGTCCATCTCAACCAAAAATACCTGCCGTTCTTTTTGGGACAAACGGATAGATCCCGCTAAAATAAGTCAGGTTTGATGATGATGATGATGATGATGATGATGATGATGATGTTGATGATAATGATGATGACGATGACGAGGATGAGGAGGATGAGAAGATCAGCAAAGAAAAGTATTGGAGACTCCTTTTTGATGAAAATCATCGGCTTGCTTTTGTGGCGTTTGATGCTTGTTTTTGGCTGCTGTGGTCTATGCTCTGATGGATTCAACAACTTGTTTCGATGAGAAATGTGCTGAGGTTGATCAAAGTAAAAACCATCTGTTAGATCTGTAATGCCTTGATTCATCCCTCATTTTTCATTCATCTCCGACAAAAGATATGTACATCAAAGGGATTGGACATTCTTTGTGCAGAACATCCTAACTTGGAATTTCCCAATTTCCAACCGAAGCAAAAAATTCCATAAAAATTCCGCATCCGCCTGTCGGTCCTCCGTGACATGGTAACCAGGGGGTCGAGGTGGGAAGAACGCCACCTGAGAAGTCCACCAATGAAGCGAGGGGCAACTTTTTGGTTGTAAAGAACATGATCTGGGAAAATTACTACACTTCCTACACTTAAATTTACCCCAATGAGGCCCCAATGCATGTTTGAGGGGATTCCCTCACTAAACCATTTTGGGTGCCAAAAATAGGCGGTTTGGTCGTTGTAATTTGCCCAGAACTTGATAGCATGATTCATCAATTTCATGAGTCTCTTTCAAACGCCATTTACTGTTTCAGTCTTCACCGGGGAAACATGAGCCACGAAAAAAAACCAGGCTAAAAAAGGGTGTTTAATAGGGATCCTTATTTCATGGGTTCATAACATAATCTCCACATAACTGCGTAGTATTTCATCCCCGAAAAATCCCCAAAAAAACCAGAGGTCCTTTTTCATTACCCAAATGGGAATTCATCCCATTGGGACAACCTGGAAGATGAAACACACTAATGCAATGGTTTGTTCTGATCTCAGGAAACCTCCAATTTGTTGTGATTTCTCCATAAGCCCAAAAAGTAGGAAAGAATCCACAAAGAGGACCTTATCTTATACAATGAAAGCAACGAAAATCTTGCAAATCTGTACCTTTATATGTCACAACAGCTGGCTTGATCATATTCATGGAAGTCGTTGACCTGATTGGGTTCCCACACGTTATTCACCACCCTCCGAAGGAAGCCCGGCACCAATGACAGGCAGCCGATACAACAAACCTGCGGGGGGAACTTGGCATATCAGCCGAACAAAAACACACACCATCTTTTGCAGAAGGAAACTCCGCATAACTCTTGAGTGGAGTTGTTCGAAAAGTTTTTTTTTCGAGCCTGGTCAATTTTTTACAATAAATGCATCAGATTTACATAGGTTTACCAGATCCACACCCAGTGCAAAAACATCAAGTGGCTTTTTGAAAACCATGACAGCACTGTGGAAGCTGCCAAGGCGATTACCTGGTGCAGCTCAGAAATGACGCCAATGAACAGGTTAGTAGGGATGCTTATGTTGGTTTATCAGAATCCATACATAACTGGGTAGGATTTCATCCCGACATATCGGAAACAACCAGGGTTTTGATCACTGCTCACTTGTCTTTTTGAAAGGGAAGATTCCACTGTGTCTACTCCTTGATGCGAATCTACTTACCATCGAATGGCTGATTGTTCATTGATCAGTTTGGACCACTCCCGATTCCCATCTCCTGAAGATTGCCATAAAAATTCCGTCGGCTACCAGGGTCGTTGGTGTCTCGCCAAAATCAGTGGTGCCAAAGAGGAAATCTGCTTTTGGTACCATGGCTCTTCTTTCCAGGACTCCTCCTGTGGGCACAAATTCAGTATTGGTGCTGCGTGGTGCTGGAACGACAATTCTTTCACGAGTACTGCTGATGGTAAAGACCTTGTGTAGACATCTCTCACAGTGCACAAAGCTCTTTACATAGTTGTGACTGGTCTCCTCCCAGCCAAACACACTTCCTGAAAAATCATCCAAATAGCCAACCTTGGCAAAACGAAGTTCAAAAAAGTAAAGGGATGCAATGTCCTTCGTTGAACACAGCATGTCTTGTGAGTTGTGGCTCCATCTTGCTGTGAAGTGTCAATAGCTTCTCGAGGCAAAGCTTCTTGATCTTTCACCAACAGCTTCAAACCTCGCGAAAATTCACCAAACTGTGGTATGTCTTCATGTCTTCGACCTTCTTTCGCTTGATGAAGCTAATATCCTAGTGATGAGAATGGAAACATCTCAAGCATCAGAGTTTTCATTGGTTCGTTGAAAATTCAGATCATTCAGGTCATAGCTTCACAAGCCTAAAAAAAGGCTGGTGATGATATTTCAAAATCTGACGTCATTCTCTACGAATGAACTTTTTCAAACTTCCAAGCATTGAAGCCCAAAGTCCCGGGCTTTGGCACCAGACTGTTTCTACACTTTCCCAAACATTTTTTCTTGGATTTCCAAACCCCCCAAAAAAACACAACTCGTAACGCCCTTCTAGCCTCCACAAGGCTCATGTTGATCGCCTCAAAATTTGGAGTTTTGGAAACAAATGGATTCCACAAAATCTCATCTCCAAGTTTGAATCCGCGAAAGCATGCCTTGTACTGGGGTTTCCCATGAACAAGTAGATTTGGTTTCGACGGATTCAACCCAGGTGAATCAAAGTGAAGTTTAGATTTTTGTGTCTCTCTGATCACGTTGCAAAAGGACATCCCAAACTCAGTATACAAATAAACCAACCTCCCACCCTCCTTTTGAAAAGTGCATTGAACAACTCCCAACCAATGGATTATTTTTTTCTTTGCAAACCAAGAGTCTCAGTGGAGGTTGCGTGTAGTCAAAATCTAGACCTCAAAATCCAACAAAACGACTCTGAAACTCGTTTTCTGTCCTGGGAAGTACCCTTTCACATCGTAAACATGTAATGTTTAGTGGATGATGTTTTCACAATCCTGAAAACAAGGAAACAAGGAAACACATCATGAACCCTTCAAAAAAAGAGGCGCTTTTGAATCGATGATTTTTTTGAGCCGAAGGCACATCTAAAACCTAAGGATGCAAGTACCTCTTGTCTTTCAAGAGGATCCATGATTCCATCCACCACATCCTCGGAAGGTTCGGAAGGTCAAGCTTGAAGGGTTAATCTGAACGTGAAAAATGCAGTTGATTTTGGTAGGTCTGGATGAATTTCACTGAAAGATTTCGGTGATCTTCCCTGTTTTTTGGTGCCAAAAATTGGAGGTTTCTCATTGAAACTTGGAAAGAAACATGTATGTGTTTCATATGATTGTCTGTAACCAAAAATTTGGCTATCTTGCTGTCTCATCTGGTAACATCCTAACATCTTCTTCCAAGGTTCGCTGGCATGTGTTTCGGCAAAGATGGCGACCTAAGAGGTCCGTCATAGGGTTTGACATCATTAAAGTCACACTTTCTAGGACGATTGGGATAGAACACATGAGTCAAATTATTCAATGATATCTATTGGATCTACCCTTCCACCAAGGATTCCAGTGGCAAATGAAGGTTGAGGTTGGGATTTCCGATCCTAAAAATATCATGATCCTGATGGTGACTGGCATCCATGGTCGGGCAGGAAACATATCCCACCAAACAGGAAAGGTAAATCATCGACTCAAAAAGTGCCGACTGGGAGGGGATATGTTACACCGCTGAAAATTAACATGGAACTTAAAAAATCACCCAATTGACATCCGGAAACTCATCGGTTCACCTTCCACCTCCATGACTTTGGGTTCAATCGTCGTGAAAAAATTGCAAAGATATCTATGGTTCCACGATATGTTTCGCCATGGGCACCAGTGGCTTTGCTGCTCGCTCTGCCAACTGCTTCTGCAATGTGGACATCAAGAGCTTGGAGACGCCACGACGACGGAAGGGCTCCGCAACACAAATGTAGCCTGGGGCCACATTTGACCAGTGGCTCCAATCTTTTTTTGGTGATATCACTGAATATCAATGACATCAAGATATGTGCGTTTTTTTGTAATGAGCTTTGAAAGAGGTAATTTGGCTCTTAACATTGAAACACTTAAGGTCTTTCTGCTTTTTTTTAAACTGAAGTTTGGTAATTTAGTTCGCTGAGATGTAAAAAAACACTGCAGAAGCTCCACTCCTTTGCAAGCCAAGAACTTATGAGGCAGTGATTGCCTCGTGGATAATACCTCAAAAGTTGAAACATGAATCGAAACGGGCAATGGATGGAAATAGCTGGAGAACCGTGGGCTAGATTCAATGTCATCAAGGAGGCAAACGTTCCCAAGAACGTTTGGTAGATGATAATTTTCTAGTTGACCTACTGAATGCCATCAATGTCATCCTTTGTTTTAGGAATCAAATGTCTTTGCAAACGCCCTGAACTGGCATGATGGCATAATGAAGTGCAAATCTTGTATCACCAAAATACTTCAAATATACTCTTACTATGTTTATTCATCGAGGAAGGCCATCATCACACACCAAACGAAAATGTCTGTGCATGATCCAATCACTAGGATTCTTACAAGCTGAAGTCCAAGTGAAGAGTTGCAACAAAAATGCCCACACATCTGCAACCTAGACTTGGAATCATTGAAAAGGAAAAGTTACGAATGCTGTCCCTGTCAATCGTTTGGACGTCACCGAGAGGCTCGTAACATGCACAGCCCATGAGGCCTTCCTTCGTGGGTTCAGTTCTGTCACCCAGCAACAACACATGCAGCTCCTGAGTGACGTCAAAGGACTCCCACCCATGCAGATCCACCAAGGACTCATCACGATTTTTTTCTCATTCAAATTTCATGTTTTTACGTTTACATGTCTCAAGTCACCACATCTGTCAAAAACTCACGGCATTTCCAACACAGTCCAAGAATCAGGGTTCAATCCATCAGAAGGCTGTTGAAGTCCAGCCTGCATTGTCTCCAAGTCCTTGGCGAAATGACCATTTAATGACTATCAAAATCAAAATGATGATCGTCATGAAATCATCATTAATCTTCAGCACAAAATCTTGCCTCGAGATAGCTCAGAGGTTCATGAACAAATGCCCCCCTCTAAAGAATTGCTTCAACTTCTCATGAAGAATCACGCAAACTGTTGATTGACAAATTCTGCCATCCAAAAAGGCTCTCAACTTGCATCTCCACCCAAGAACAAAGTCAATCACAGATCAGACAAAAAGTAAGGAGGAATATCTTCAGTTCTTTTTTTTTAACTGGTTTTCCATGTTTTTCCTTACCGTCCTTGATGTTAAAACACAACACAATGGTAAGGAGGAATTCCTCCAAGAAAGGAGGGGTAAACCCAGGTTTTCCAACTTTTTCACCAGAAGGTTTTTCCAAGATTCATCCAGCTCCCCTGGTACTGGAAAGTGGATTTTCAGTAATCGATCCTTGGACACGGGTGAAAATCCAACCAAACCCGTTGGGTCCGAAAAACGAACGGACGAATTTCTGAGTCCAGAAACCAATCATCTGTGGGTCTTTTTAAAGGTTTCCCCTTCTGAAAAACTACTTCCATAGTTTTGTGATTTTTTGAAAATTCTGTTTCCTTTGATTCAAGCAATTTCAGCTTGTTGATGCAATGACTTGGTGTCTCTCTCTTTCTTTCTATTAGGTATCTACCATCTTTCGTGGATGTAGGTAAGGTACATAGACTGCCTGAAGCAAATCCATTCGCTGACATTCTCGCAAATCTATCAAATGTCCATCCATCAGAAGAAAGAGACCAAAGGTTGAATGAACATTTTATATATTGAAGCAAAGCATTCTGATCAACAATGATGCTCCTAAATGCCTAATTTATCCATGATGATTTGGAAGCTTGAATGTCAATTTGCTTAGTGTTTGTCAATGATGTAACCACTCCAATGCACCAAATGCCATTCAATTTTTGTGTCTTCATGTTTCCTTTCGGGTTCTTCGATGGCTCCCGCGTTTGAGCAGGAGCGCTCCAGCGACGAGCATGATGCCAAGAGATCCCCAGGATGCCAGTCACCAGGATTAGTGCATGTTTAGTTGGGAATCCCGAACTAAACCTTTATTTGACACTGGAATCCTGAATGGTGGGTTGATGCGAGCAATCTTGTTTATAAATCCATCACTCTCCAGCATGTTCTGTCCAAAAATGGCCGATTTACTTGATGACAAGGGTGAACAGATTCGACAAAACCGTAGAAGAGTCTATCAACTTGGCGTCTTCAACAAGTCCCTCCAGTCGCGGGAAACCTTTGAACCGAAAAATCTGCCAAGGAATCTGATGTGAACATTTTACCATTCATTAGATTTTCTTCCCGATTTTTTGGAGACTTACCAACAGATTTTTTTCGAAAAACATCCCCCAAAAATATGTGGGAGAAAAAAAAAAATCAACCAACCAACCCTTAAGGATATTGGCAAAATCAACCCTGAATCTGTACCTGAGGTACCAACCTCACCTCACCCCACGTCCCCGGGAGGGGGAGTAACAAAGCCATCGCAGTTGGAGATTGCGGTGCAACACGAGGACATGGTGAGCTGCTGGGAGCCTCTCAACTTCGATGATGCCATTGACCCACCAACTAAAAACGATCGTAAGTGGAGGGGTTCCATCAACCCAACTGTTTTGTCAAGAGGTAAGGTAAGTTGCAAGCAAAAATCGTGAAACTTCATGCGGACTTCTTTTTGTTACTCGTTTTCTTTAATACCTTGACATCTAAATATGAGGTATGTACGTATTCATGCATGCACGCATGTTATATAGTTACACCTAGTTTTTCCAACACCTGTTTCATCCAAAGGACATCGGACCGTCTGTTCCGCCAGCCCCATCAACGCCTACAGCTCGCTCACCGCCACCCGTACTGCAGCCAGCCCCATCGGACGTTATGCAAATCTATGCAGCTACGCTTGAGGCCACCAGCAAAAATCATGCAAAATCACGTGGACCCCTAGCAGTTATAGATGGAGTTATAACTCCACTTATACGGGTTATAAGCCCAGCTACCTCTTCATAAGGCCATTTATAAGAGTTATAACACACACAAAATCAAACTTGGAACATTTTTTTGTTGAGAATGAAAGGAACAGAATGAAACCAATAACATAATTGATGCATCTTTGGTGTCATTTCGAATGATAAAACATCTTTTTGCTTTCACTCATTCTGGTTCCAATAAAGCCACAATTATATAGAAATGAAGTTGCAAATCTCAAACATCGTCATAATTCAAGCACACTGTTCATAAATCCTGATGATTTTCAGTTTCCAAGAAAGAGATCAGCAAATAGGTCCGTTAACAACCGAGACTTCTTGATTGATGCGATTGTAGCACTAGCCTGTCGGCAGGAATGTGACCTGTTCTTTGAGTTGATTCCCCTATGCCAAAAACAAAGAAGCTGACAACATTTACCATGACCATCCAAACGATATCCCTAAATCCTAGTATCAACTGGGAAGTCAAACTTTAAAAAAAAGTAGTGAGCTTAGAAAATCCTGTTCCAATCAGGCTCCCAAACTCTATGATTCTGCCAAGAAAACTGGACAATCCGAAACTTGGATCTTGGAATAAAATCTCCCTTTCATGGTGATGTTAGTTTGTTTCATGGTGATGAATCCCATGGTACAAATGCCAACCCGTAAAAAATATCACCATTGGACCATTCCTCACCGTTAGTTTCATTTCACCCGTGGTGGCTATTGCATTCGATCCTGGACCCACATCTTGGATGTAGGGCCTTCAAGGTGAAACTGGGGTGTGGTTTTTTCCAACCATCTCACGGCAGCACACGGCGCATCCTTGCAACGTTGGGGTATACAAAAGTACAGTATTTCTTTCTTAGATTCTTGGGAAGCAACTTTGGATGTCTTTTCTTGTATCCATGCAAAGATGTATTCTTTTTTGGGCAGAATCGTACAATTTGAAACAGTCCAACCATTCCCAGCTGCTTCTTTGAAAATCTGGACACGAACCCTGTGGTCCAAGCGCAGCTACCGCTTGCTTAGTCTCAACCCTTTAAACACAACAATAGAGGGAAAACAACCATCACAAGCTGTCAAGCCAAGATACAGAAATCATCTAACATACCTGGCAAGAAACGTGGAGACACGCTGTTGCCAGAAAGGATGGTGTATCACAAAAATATGCATTCTGCACACTTCATGAAACTGATAACTTTCTACTCAATGATTGAATTGGAATCTCTCCAGAACTCTTCTTCATCAGTACAAATGTATGGCATGCCAGTGGTGACAGAAATTTCCAACCCACAGAACTTCTGTCAATTGGACCCACATGGATCATACCCTGGTGCCTTTACTTCGTTCACGTTCTTTGCCTTCTTCCCACTGTGGCATGAGCCGTGGCTCCTATGCGTGTTGGGCAAAGGCTAACAAAAACACAGAACATCTTCTAGTTGAATCATTCTTTATTTATAGTTGCCTTGATCATCAGAAACGAATTGTCAACTTGTACCACGGGACAAACAAGGAGCACCAAACTGTTGAGATAGGATTGATGCAATTAAACCACTGGAGACGCTTCAGTGTTTTCTGAATTTGGCTCGCTATGTATTCTAAATGGATAATTAAAAAGGTAATTCAAACGGAAACGCCACCAACCCCCTTTGTCTTTCTCAACTTGCCTTTCGTTCTTTATCTCTCTAAGGTTAAAAAAAATCCTTTTTACTCCAAATAATCTTCAAAAAAAAACTAGAACATTGAAACAACTCCACATGAAACATAGATTTTCGACCTCAGAAAATGGATTTTCTACAATGAAGCACCTCCCACACCATCGGATCATGGCCTTGGACAAAGCCATCTTCATGAGGATTTCCTTCCTCTGGGCTGCGAAGGCGGTATCCTCCGGCTCCTCGGATATCGGTTTCGTCTTTTGGTCATAGGAAAACATCCCAAGGTGTATATGGGGTTGATTATTAAGAGTACCATCCCTAAGGGTACCAGGGCTCTTGAACCTGAAAAGTTATAGAAATATAAGTTCAAAGATACTTCTAAAGTATCATCCTCTACATCTTCTTTCACTTTAAAATCAATACTACTCTATGACATTCACTCATTGCATCATCATTTCATCCCTTGGAATGCTCATTCTCCAATTTTTTTTTTGGGGATTGGGATTCCCTCCTTCCACCCGTTTTGTTGTGATTAAAAAAACCCACGAAAAAAAAATGGCACCTCTTGAATCACCAAGTCATCTTGCGGCCGCCTCATAGATTCCTGAAGGCAGCCATGAGGTGTTGCGGGCTGTTGGCGTCAGGTGGTCAGGTGTTTTTTTTGATCAAAAAATTTAGGACAAATCCTTCCAAAGGATAACTAGTTGGTTTGTTGTTCACTACCCATCTGAAAAAAATATGTGCAAGTCGAATTGGGATCATGAAACCCCAAAGATCGGGGTGAAAATAAACACTGTTTGAAACCACCACCTAGATAAACAATCTTTGACTTTTGATGCATTGCTTTTAGGCAAATTTGATGATATTTGACCGAATGACAACCGTGTTATTATGTAACAACGGCCACATGACGATATTTCACCTACTTGGAATTTCCCCAAAAAAGGAGGATCCCTTTACGTACTTCATTAGCTGTTGGGGTTTCCCCGTACGGTCTTTGCTTCCATTTTCCGTCCCCCCTCCCAGTGTCCTGTGTCTCGAAATTGTAGTAATACTTCACTCCACGAAGGTCATAAAAGGCGTGCCTCGTTGATGTAAAAACACCAAAAAATGTTGGTTTTGGCAGATTTAACCGGAAATAAGTGTTGAAATGAAAAAATACAATCCCACATGCAGAGAAATTCAGATTGCTTGTGATTGGATGACAGTCCGTACCCATCAAACTTTCGACAATATTTTCTTGCTTGGGGACCTATTGGAATGTGTGAAACAAATAACAGAAATTTGTCTCATTCATCTCTTCTTCCATCACGATGCATGCGTGCTTTTCGGCGAGTTGTAGTCCAAATCGAACCAAATTGTGGAATTGAAACTGCCGCACCTCATTCATAGCAAAATATCTCCACAATGAACCAACCCAGACATGGAATTGTCATGTTGTTGTGGTATGTGAACGGCACAAATTCAAATTCGCAAACAACATACACATCAATCCTACACATTTCATCCGAGATGTTTCTTTGAGAAATCATGCTTTGTCATGGAATTTGCCTCCATCTCACCCGCCCTGACACCCCACCATTTCTCTCCAAGAGTGGTCTCCAGTGGTGCTGGTTTGGAAAAAGTCTCTTTGGCCTTGAATGTTTTTGAAACCGGTCAAGTGGGCGAGGTTCAAAACAGGAGGTACGTTTCCGCTGCGAAGGGTCAAATCAGTGGAAAAAACAATGGGGAAATCTATGATACATCTTCTTGAATAAAATACATATTAACATACACAAATGCATATATATATATATATATATACATGAAAAATCCATTCTGAACAAAACATATATTTGTATATATATAAATAGATATCATTACATACTAAAAAGGACATTAAGTTCAAAAATAGGAAAATTGTCATCCATTGCTCATGAATGCTCATCACATTCGCACAGCCCAGTGCAGCAGGACTAGGTTTACTCAAAGTCCACAGGCGTTTCGTTTTTAACCGTGAAAAAGGGGCCTCAGGGTCAATGATGGTGAGAGGAGACTCTAATTGCTTTCCTGGCAGGAAACAGCATGGATGCCCAAAATGAATATCGAAGAAATGTGTTTTTCATGATACAGATACCCTTTCATGACTCAAGAAAAAACAGCAGTAGTTTCTTTTTGCAACTTCATCCAAAATTTTTTGATGATCCTACTTGCGACCAAAGACTTTTGAACGAGTCTGATTGGAGAAGCCAACAGTTTCCATTCGGAGGATTTAGTGGCCTGGGTCAAAATGACACTGCTTTCTGTACCTTTTCCTTCGGTTGGAAAAATATGAACAGCTAAAATGTAGTAACTTCATAGCGACATGGAGGTTAATCCAGATTGGTCCTTAGTTTGCGATTCCCTGATTGCTTCTTGCTAGGGTGCAGTTCCAAAATAGCGGAAGAGAATCTGACACCAACAGTTGAAATCTCTTAAATTTTTTCAAGAAGAGAAACGTATGAACATCCCAACTCAGTGGTTTATTATCCCCGATTTCTGAAACCACAGGAAGCATCCCCAAACAAAACTCTCACCATCAACTGCTTCACCATCAACAAAATGGCACCTTCCTTTCGCGCTTTCTCCTCTCGCTCCAACTTGGCGGAACGTTTGTAATCAATCCTGAGTTGAAAGGCACCAAGTCATGATGACCCTTTTATTTCCAAAACATTTTATTCGAAAGATGCACTAGATTTGCTTGTTAAGAATGTTATGTTGAGATTTGGATTTGCTCCATCCATTTTCCAGCTTATTTCATATTAGTTTGCAGATTTCCATGAAGGCTACTCAACCTTTATCCACCCCCTCGAAAAATTACCACCTCCAACAAACCAACCACCAGAGTGGACCATCCAAAACTACCAGTTATAACTTATAACTCGTACCTCCACCTATTTCGGGCTGAAACAAAAACCCCAGTGAAACCCATTGATTTGCCATTTATAGAGGCTAACTCACTTCACCGCGAACTTAAAACGATAGTTGGCACGGGGTCCATCTTACTGGGATGGCCTCCCAAGGAGTCATCCATCTACCCCAAGTTTCACAGCAAGTTACCCAACTCCCCACAAAAAGAATAAGGATCGTCTTCCAAGTCCCATCCATTTTTCAGGGGCGTTTGTCATGTTGAACATCTATTTTTTTTTCTCCGTCATCCATGGTGCTATCATGATTTGAAACCTGAAACTGTAACCTTCTGAGGACCCCCAACTTCAAAGGTTTCAAATCCAAAAACTTCGGCAAGGTCTTGGCCTCAAGGTCGTCGACGGTAGGCTGTGGGGTTTTCCACCCTTTTCCGTGGGAAAATGTAGAGTGACCATGAGTTTTTCCTATCAGGAAATTCAGCTCTATCACTGTGATACATGTGATACATATGGAAAAAGATACATAAACTGAGGGTCTTACAAACTTTCCAAAGACTTTCGATGCTACTCTCTTGAGAAAAATTGATCAGACATTTTATGACAGAAAGTCCAAATTATCCTAAAGTCGAATGAATTTCTTCCAACCCAAAGTTTCAAGGCACAAACAATTTTTCACACTGTGTATGAAAATCCCAAGGCCAACCATCTGGCAAGTATAAAACCCCGTAAATAATGGGATAAACTACCGTTCCCCCAACTGGTTAGCCTCGCCGGATTTCTGAAAAAATCAACAGCAGACCCGGGATGTGGCCACCGCAACTTTTGTAAAATCAGGTCTCCAAACGTGCTTCCGGTGGTAACAATCGCTGCAGTACTTCCCTCTCGTATAGGTGCATTGAAGTTTCGCAGGCATCACCTGGCAGAGACGATTGAACTTCCAGGTACGACCACAACCCAAAGACCCATTTGATCAAACCTGCGAACTCAAACCGGAAATATCTTTTCCGTTGACAATTGGGAGGTGTTTTTTGTGTGGGCATCAAAACTCCATTTTCACCCCACCTTGCACATGACGCAAAGAATGAAGTGATTGGGTTCGTGGGTTGCACCTGGAGAAACCCAGCTTTGGGTTTCACACGTGTTGCCGACATATGTGCTCATTTTTTGGAAGACCTTTTGGTGAAAATCTACACTTTGTCAAGATATCATGGGGACAAACCCAATGGGCACGACTCTTGTAATGACTTGAAAGGGTGAAATCCAACGTCTTGCGTGATGTTTATATATCTGTGTTGTTTCCAGTTTCCAAGTCATTGAATTGCAAATCAAAGAAATGGCAGAGTTTGAAACCTGCCATATTGTGGCCACCAAAAGCATCCAAGAATCCGTCTACTTGGAGGATCATCCCAGGACTTGTAAGTGGTTAACCGTGGTAATCGTAAGTCCCCTAAGTAGGGTTGTGGGACCCCTTCCAAATGGCCTAAATGGCTTATAAATGGGGGTTACTGACCACTTATACCTCCAAGTACTTTCAATGACCGTTGCTCTCTGTGGTGGCGCACGGTGCCCTTTGGCATGCAGCTTTTCAAAGCAATTCAAACCTCAAGTGCCATCTGCCATGCAATGGAGATACCCTCCTGGGAACGATCACATATCACCCTTTTGAAGGCACTTTTGAGTTGATGTTTTTCCGGCTTTCCCGTTTGGTGGGATATGTAATCGTTCCCTGCAAAGAAAATGTTTCAGGAAAGAGAAGAGTTGATGTTGATTCGAAAATGGAGATAAATGCTTCATCCAATAGAATGTGGATGACTATTTGTTGGTTGTGGTTGTTGTGGTTTTGGTTGGTTGTTGGTTGCGCTTGATTCGAACAAGTTGCAGCTTCCAATCCGCTTGTGTCTTCGAATCCTGCTGCTCTTGTCTGAAAGGCACTGAGACACCCGGACAAAGGCTATCTCCACACTCAGGGCCTCAAAAAATAGCGATGACGTAACATATTTCGCTTCATTTTCCATTGCTATGTTAGTTTACCAAAGGGTATTTGGGGTGCAAACGTCGTGCCTTCAAGAGTCTATTAAATCTTCTTAAATGATTTTCTTGATAAAGTTTGTTGGCAAAAACCCATAATACAATGGATTGCTACTGTCTGTTGGTTGATAATCAATTTTCTCACTTTCAGACTTTTCTTTCTACTTCTTGTACATCTTGTTTTTTTGCACAACCTGATGAATGAAACAAACAAACAAAAACAACACAAGGACATCAATATGCCAAGGTGCAATACAAATGAGCCACATTGGCTTCAGTGTGGAGGCACTCTACGCAGTACCTGTTTTGAAATTTCGATTCAACGTTAATGAGTGCACCTCGGACCCTGCCGGCAACAATGGAGAGCGAAGATTAAAGGATCTCCTTCATAAAAATGAAAGGATTATTTACCCACTGCGAATCAGTGTTTTGGCAACTCCAAAGTGTACCGGTCTACTATTTTTGGGTTAGTTGTCCGGGAAAAATGCTGTTTCTAATGGGATTTCTGTGTAGTACAGCACCAGCGTGTACCGGACCTCCTGATTTTTTTCTTTTAAAATTAACAACATCAAACAACATTCAGCATTTCACCATTTCTTGACTTTACAAATCTATCAAAAAAACACCGGGAAAAGTGTACTAGTTGGTGGTTTCAATCCCGTTGAAAAGTATGCTCGCCAAAATGGGTTCATCTTCACCAAATAGGGGTGAAAATAAACACACATTTGAGTTGCCACCACACTATATAGTGGGTATTTATGGGTTATAATCTCCAAGAGTCCCATCCGAGAACACCAGCTAAATACCATGGGTCCCAGTGCTTGTTGATGTTCTAAGAATATAACGCTCCTCAGATCTTTTGGTCTCAAAGCTCAACAAACGCTCTAACCCGTCCGCTGTAAAATGGACGGTCAGCTGTATATACACTGAGCAGAGGCCACTGCAGGGATCACCGGCAACACTTCCGGATGAGACATGAGGAAACGACCCTCCTAAACGACTTACAAAAAAGTCAACCTCTAGGGAGTGGTGGAAACAGTGGTAAAAAAACCATAGGGTATGATTTACCGAAACTTTGTGGAAGATTTTGCTGATTTCTGTGAGCATCATGAGCATCATATTTTCCTCGCATATTTCATGTTCATTCAAAACTCCTCCGAAGTGTAGGTGGTGTGGTCGTGGAGAAGCGTCAGCCCAAAGCATATGAGGTGGATGTGGCTGGAACAAGCCTCGGTGTTTTCTGTCAAAACGAACTGGGAAAGTCATGGTGTCGTGAAAAAAACAAGGGGCCACGGAGACTTTCCATGAAATGGTTGTTTAATGACGGGATTTTTATATCATGGTTAATTACAATCCCTGTATAATTGTATAGTATAATCCCCTATATACTCTAAAGAATCAGTCTTTTTTTCGTTGCTCAAATGGTGTCATGGAAAAAAACCCTGCCCATTCAGACAATTTTCATCAGCCAGGTCGGTTAATAGAATCCCAACAGCCAGAATCCTTATCATCAGATGAACTCCTGCGTTTTAGTAGAGATGTTTTTTTGTTAAAATGGTTTGGTGAGAGTCGTTTTTATCACCGCTTGTGAAATAAATATCCAGGGGGTGAAGGCTGATGGCAGCATCGCTCGGGGAAGAAACCCATCTACACCTCTTGAGATTTGAATAAAGCTCGTGTCTTACTAAAAAACACCTGGGGCATTTGATGATGTAACGAAATGGGCTTCCATAAAACTTCTCATCAGCTTATCTAACCATATGATATATTGTATATATACATCTTAAGAACTTAATCTTGACATCCGTACATCTACGCTATAAATTCTAACAAATCTAAAGAACATAAGCTCCAAAGGATGCGCAGTACTAGTCGCACTTTTTGATCCACTGGCTTGTCAGTCAGATGGATAGTGCCCGGCTCAAATGCGACGCATGGAAAGCACTCGGTGATTGTCCCAGATCATGTACTCACCTCCGCGAGAACTTCTGGTTGGAATTCATTGAGTCAAGTGCTATGTGGGTATTGGAGCGAAAAAAGGGCCATATTCAAAACTCAAGATTCGCCAAATTCAAGCTGCTTGGTTGGTATGCCTGTTGGTTTCTAGTGTTTTGTTCAAGAAAACAATGAAATTCAGAAGTTACCCACTTACTCACTCCCACTCTGCACACAAAAGGCCACCTCCAGAAACACTAAAAGTTTGTGTTTCGGTTACCCACCTCCATCACCAGGGTTGAAGTAGATGGAGTCATATCCTTCACTTGACCAATGACCTCCATGGAATCCGCGATCCAAACATCGGATGGTTTGTTGCAATGGACGACCCCAACAACTCGTAGACGTTGTGCATGACCTCGACTTGTAGTGGACTCTTCCCAAGTCCACTCGTGCCTGGGAGATTCTGGAGGTCGGATGTACTAAGGTTGTTTTTTCCCGTGAATGCTTTAGGTTTTATGGATTTGGGGTCCTCAAAATCCTAAGTGAAATATAGGAACATATGATTAGCATAAGATAACTAGCAATCCTTGAAATGAATCTCTGGGACATTTCAGTGCTTGTGTTCAATTACATTGCTTGCAATTATTCTTTCGCATTTTTTGTGCCATCTTTTAGATGGCCCTTCTTACAATCTCACAAAATGATTCCAAAAACTCTGAGTTTTTGTTGTTGCGGGGGTGAAAAATCACAAGAAGTTCCTTCATAAACCTTATGAACTCAATGATTTGTGTCTAATAAAAGACTTGCCTAAAACAAAAAGTGTACAACTAGGTCTTTTGATGAAACAGACTCTCATCATCCCTCAATGGCCAGAAATTCTGAACACAGGAAACTCCCAAGCGCGACGACAGAAATCTGCACCTGAATGATGAAGCCGTGCTTTGAATCAACACCAACCGCTTTGCCGTAGGTGGCCTCATCATAAGTCACAAAAAGAAACCAAATCATCACGGGTTTGAAATCATCTAGTGAAACCCCAGGGTTGAAGCACATTCACTTGAAGAACTTGACCTCTTCTTGTACACATCTTGGATACTTAAATGCTACTTGCAGGATTATCCCATGACTTGCAAGTGGTTGATAACCATGATTAGTTTTCATCCTGTAAGTGGGGTTAGTCTAGGTGTAAATGGCTTGGTTTACCCCCGGAACTAACCTCTCAACGCACTTATTAAGTGGGGGCCCATCCTGCAAGTAGATGTCATAATTTACCAATTGAGCTATGTGTCTTGTGGGCTCTCCGCAAAGTAGATCCCACCACCGCAAAAGCCAATACGACCGCGGCGGAAACCTCAGTGGAGGAATTTTGTGGATCCACATTTTCTACCGCATTTTCCACAAGATTGGACCCCTAGCCTAGTCATAACAATGGAGTTATGGGGCACCTATAAATGGGCCGAAAATAAATGGGGGTAACTGGGAAGATAACCCCTTGAAAAGTGGGAGTTGAATCCTATTTCTAAATGGTAGGGGCCCACTTTGTCAGAAAGTTCTAAATTTCACTATAGGCTTCAAATCTCAACTATCCACAATACAAATTTGTAAAAACAACTGGGAGCATCCATTTTGAATTATAAAGACTTTTTTCTTCACATCAATATAATATATCTATCTTTCATAATTCGAGTAAAAACAACTGGAAACATTCGACAGTTTCATTCGAGTTTTCATTGTAAACAACTGGGAACATCCAAAATTTCAAAAAAGCAACTGTAATACAAAATACCCTCCCTGAAACTAACAGCTCGCGCCTGAAAATTCATGATTGGAAGTTGATCTTTCTGTTGGGATGGCCTATTTTTAGGTGCGAAGGAATTTTCGCCGCCAAGGTGCCACTCCTCAGGATTGAATAGCCTGCCGAAACGCTCGTCTGATGGTACAAGGTCTTGATGTTTCCGCTGTTCCTGGGAAAAACGCACACTTTGCCGACATTTCAAGTTCATTCTTAAAATGGACCCTGAATGAAGATGTATTTCCTAATTAAAAAATGGGATTTTTCCGTTGCTATGTTAGAGAGTAAACTTGGATTTGCTTGTTTGGTGGCCGGAAAAATGAAAAGATATATTCCCCAAATGGTGGTGAAATTTTTGCTGCTTTACCATGGGTAGAATCCATAAAAAATCAACGAATCACAACAAATCCAAGTAATCTCTGAAATTATAGGCTTTTCCCCCAAATTTCCACTTTCCACCTTTTTAGACTTCCGAATTCCCGAGAAAAAAGACACACTCCGAAATCAACATTTTGGACTCAAAACTTCTTTTGATTGCATATCCCTTGGGTTGTCCTCATTCCCAGTAGTAGCCACTACTAGAACTCGATTTTTTTTCTTAGTAGGGGGTGCCTATAAGCCTTTATTTAGCACTATTACACACTCCGAAGGGGGACAAGCCAAGATATCCCGATGCCTGACCAAACAAAAATCCCTTCAACAACTTTCCACCCAAAAGTGGGACCCCCATTCCTATGCCTACTCCCATATCATTCCCATAAGAATCCCCTTGCAGTATGGGAGTAGTATGGGAATGTGGGTCCCATTCTTGAAATTTCCTTGGAATTCATCCCTAGGCAAAGCGTCCGAATGCCATGATGATGAGCACTGGAATGCAAGGTAGGCATTTCGGTGTCGTTGTAGTCGGCTTGTGCAGCCAAGAAGATTTCCAATCGATCATCATCCGACAGCCCCAGGTCACCAGTCCTGATGAGAAATTGCGCCAAGTACCCCCGTGAAAATTAACATAGAACCTGAAAATAATGGGGTTTTTAATAGGAATCTTTTTTTCAGGGGTTCACTTTCAGGTTCCAAGTTAGTTTTCAAACTGCGAAAAAGCGAACATGTCTCTTTTCAAACTTGATCAAACATCTTCGTGAAAAACTCAAACCTCTTACTTGTTGTGTTTAAGCTCTTTTCCTTTCCTTTCCTAGGCAGAAAACCAAGGTTGAACAGCAAAGTTCCATCAAACATGTACTGAATATAGAAACTTTGGCTCACTATAACACATTTACAACAAGCCAAAAGAGAACCTATCAAATCTGAAACTCCAATTTTCACTGGTTCCACAATCTTGCTTTTATTCGATCTCATATATTCATTGGGTTGGACAACCGTTCCCAGCAATAGTGACCAGCAAGATTTTTACTTTAGGCCCTGGGGTTCCAAACTAAACTTTCATATTGGGGAGGGGGACAACCCAAGATATTCATCATTTTTTGCTGTGTGTTTCCTTAATCACTACCTAAAAAAAACCTCAAACATTGTCTATTGCCCCCCTAAAACTTGCTTTTGTTTGTTTGCCCCAAGGATCTCATTGGTATCCACAGGTGCATCATTCTCTTCGGATTTCTTGACTGCATGAGCCCGGAGTTGGCTCAATTGCAAAGCTTGATCCTCCTGGAACACCCCAAAAGACTCCCAGGACTCGGAGGACCGTGCTGAAAAAAATCACCCCTATTTATAAGCCAACAAAAAAGGCCATTCGAATGGAAGGGGTCTCACCAACCCAATACTTTGGGGACGAAAAAACTGGTTATTCACCACGTATCCAAGTCCTGGGGCCCGATCCTCCAAGCAGGGCACTTACCTCTCCCCTTTAAAGGTGGCTAGGAAAGATGAGGATATGTATGTTGCTTCCCAGCAGGGTAAGGTTTCATTTTTTTGGGGAAACTCCCAAAGTTTTTAATGTGGCTCACCTGAAAATGACACCCGGGAATAGGACTTTCCTTTCGAAAACCATCATTTTTAGGTTCCATTCGGGAATGTAGACTAGTTGTTTTATGCCAAATACCTGGCAGTTTTCCATATGAAGGCTTGTAACCCTATATTTTTGTCTATACTCAGCTCAGTTGAATGAATTCACACCTAAAAAAACACCAGAAAACTAAATCAATACCAAGCTTCAGAAAATTTGAACTAAACTGAGTCTAGTTTCTATTTCAAGTTGACGGCTATAGATACATCTGCTGAGGAGAAAAAATGGGGGAGGAAGTGTTTTGTTTTGAACTGGCCTCACATTCTTCAACTCCCTCGACAATCTCGTCAGCCGGGATTACAGCTAACATGGCGGCGAAGAAAATCTTAGCGAAAAACCACCTTGTCATGGTTCTGGAGCTTCCGCCGAGCGTCTTTTCTGCCGACAAGCGCTGTTTACAAAAGAGATTTTGAGAATGCTAAACAGCAGCAAAATGCATTTCATGCTGAAAAACATGCCTGGCCAACATGTTACAAAAACTCTTATTCCAGCTTTTTGACGAATCTTTCTACATCATGAAAATTGAGGATTTTTTTCTTTGGTAGATAACCTCCAGATTTTCGGTCCCACGCCTTCCTACCAAATGCTTCCCCAAATCCCCACCGCACGAGATGGAAAATTCACCAAGCAACTCTTGTTCCTCGACCTCTTCCAAGAGCCGGCCTTCACCACCAAGGGGTCATGAAATATGACCACCAACTGAAACAATGCACCATGTTTTAAACAAATCCACAATAGAAATTGGAGCATTTTATAACCCCTGTCACAAAATAAGTCTATATCTCATATATATATATACATATATCAAAAATTATTCTAATTTGTGTATTTTTTGGAAGTGCTTGTTTTTTGGATATATCTTTTCAGAAATCTTCCGAGCTCCCTTGGCAAATCATCTGCTTTGTCTCACTGTGTCAAAATGATACTGTTGATGGGTCAGAAATCCTGCAAACCCGTTGAGGGAACGGTAGTTTATCCGTTTATCCCATTATTTTACCAAGGGTTTCTTACACCCCACGTGGTTTTCTCGCCGGAGTTCGAAAACCATCAAACAGTAGCTTATGGGAAAAAAACAACCTGTGACTTGTGTTGCCCATCTCCTTGTTTTAAAAGAATGACTTACCACGGAAATTCTTAACGGAAAGTTGCAACTGCATCAGCATCCGCGGCGAATCTAGTGAAATGATATGACTTCCCCAACCTCTAAAACTCTAGTAATTTGAAGTTACACACCCCCTCAAAAGTAACATGCCCAAAATGGTGATTTGGAAAAAATGAGTCCAAAAAAAAACGGCCCCATATTTTGGTATCTATGTTGAATTTATGGGGTGTAAAATTCTCTCCTTCTCCAACGACCTTCTCCCGATGGCATCTCTGCCTAAAACTTGCGGCTCTCGCGGCTGAACTCGTCGCCGTAGCCGGCGCAAGCGCCACAAACCTCCGGCCTGAAGAGTTTTCCACGGCAATTTCCCGTCGTGAAGATTATCGAACTAGTTGGTGGGTGGTTTCAACCCATTTGAAACGTATGCTCGTCAAAATGGGTTCATCTTCTCCAAATAGGGGTGAAAATTCAAAAAATCGTTAAGAAACCACCACCTAGTTATTCAAAAATGCTTTTTCCACATGAACTCCTTCCTGGCTTACCACCATTTTTGATGACCCCCTGTATACCATGACACAACATTCCTTGAACGAAAAAACATGATCTCTTCAGGTTAAAAAACATCTCCAAGTGAAAAAAAACAGTCAAAAACAGCATGACAATTCATGGTGAACTCAAAAAATTGTGGAAAAAAAGATCTTTCCATACCTTTTCTGCTTGGAAATCACCACCAACAACTTTAGTTTCAATGCCAAGGTGCCAACAACACACCACCTAAGGCGAATAAACCTCCCCAACCTCGGCGTTTGGGAACATCTGTGGATCTGTGTTTTCTCCAACCCTGTACTTGGATGATTTGTCGTCGGAAGTGATCGGATCAATGGTGATCCGGATCAGTGGGTGAAATAACCCCAATATACCCCATTTTCTACTAAAGATGATCATTTTGGGGTGTTTTGGGGGTGCCACCATTTAAGGAAACACCCATTTATGAGTAGGTGAAATAACCCATTGATCCTAACTTTCGACGACATCATCCAGGAAAGGAATAGCCGGCCTCATTTTTTTCGGGTTTATTGAAGCCCATCATTGTCCCATAATAATCCTCCTAGTAAGGGCCAACTATTTCCCGCAGGTAGCACATGGCATTGGGGGGTAAACGGTAAGCGCCCCTTAGATTCCCGTGATGAGAAATGAGTTTTACTCAAACTCAGTTTTTTATGGCTAATCAACCTACCCCCCTGTATCCCCCCAGAAAGAAGGGTTTAATAGCCGGCCAAATTAAAAGAAACCCATGGTTAAGCCAGGCCCTTACTCAATAAGGCTGGCTATTTCTGGGGCGAAGTTTTATTTGAGGCGAAGCACTGAGGAAAAAATCATCTGTCTCAATACCAGTATCATCCTGGCGGACGGGAGAATCTTACCACGCTGCTTTGAAAGATATTTTGACAAGTTGGACAATGAAAAGCATACACGGAGGCAAACAAGTGATACATATCCAAAGTTAGGGAGGATTCTTTTGACAACGAAAAAAACACGACGAAACAATGGTTGTTTATCCAACGTTTTGATAAAAAATGATCAAACTGAAAAAACAACATGTTTTTGTTTTGAAACCCAAGAGATTTGTTTTGGTCATTTTGGAGCCAGATGAACCTTGCACCTAAACACCAACAAAAACACCACCTTCTGCCCCCGAACTGGTGGTTGTGCTTCCCGGGTCCTCTGGAGACACCAAATCACCTGGACCCCTGGCGGCCATTCATGGTGATTTCGGGTCATGCAACTTGATTTGTGATTACCTTGTTGTTGTTAGTTGATCGCCTTAACAATTTGTTGGTTGATTGCCTTGTTGTTGGTTGGGTAAAAAAACTCAACAAACTTTCTGAAATAGAAACCATCCCGGCCTAAAAAAATGCGGGGCGTTTTTCCATGGTATTCTTTCACAGGCTCGAAAACTGGAACGACCGTGTTTGCCCAAATCATACCTTCACTCAAATCCTAGCTTACCTTACCCCAGTTTTGTCAGAAAAAAACACATGCACCAAATTCCCACTTGGGAGCTTGTTCTTCTTCTCACATGTTTGTTGTTGGACGTTGTTCGTTGGTTGTTTCTTTATTCATTTATCTATTTATTTGCTTCTTTGTTTTTGTATCTTGTTGTCTCTTCCCCCTTTTTCTGTTGAAACCAATCACTGCCCCAACTTCTTTGTTTGTTCACGTTGTCTCCGCCCGCCTCAAGTCCGGTAAACTTCTACTTTGTGAGCTTGGCTCCCTCAGTTTTCGCCAGAAACCCTCCATAAAAGGCGAGGAAGATGGGGCCTAAAACAAACAAAGGTACCCTCCCTGAACCGCCCCTGAAAGTCAATGGTTGGAAGATGAGTGGACCCTTCTTGGGAAGGCTGACAGGTGCGTTGTTGTTCGTTTTGGGGAGGGTATGAGCTGTAGATTACATATATTTGGGACCAAGGAAGCGATGTTATCAAATATCTTCTAAAAGGGTCAACGAAGAATGGAAGGCTTTTTTGAGAAGTGTCAACAAAACATGAAACTAAGATAATCTTCAGGGAAGTGTCTCAATAAAGGGGAATATGTTAGTGAGGGTAAAATAAACTCAATAACTATGCATGAAATCCCGTTCTTGAAATTTTAATGTGGATTGCTGCACATTTCCCCCCAAAAAAAAGAGGCTAAAAATGGACCGCCTTTTCGAAGGGAAAACAATCTACAGCAGTGAGACTGCCAAATTCTCCAATGGATTTTTGTGGAGAATTCTCATATCAAACTTGGATATATACGAGTTGGTGTGGTTGAACCAACCCATCCGAAAAATATGCTCAAGTCAAATTGGATCATGAAACCCCAGGGGTGAAAATAAACAAATATATGAAACCACCACCTAGTATATATCTATGTTAATTTTGATTCTTGAAACTACTGGTCCACCTCACCTTCATGACCAACGGACTCTTAGAAAAATCAAGTCTGATCTAAATACTTTTCAATACCCATACTTTCCAAATGAACACGCGTTTTTCAGCCACCAAACAGGGGTTATTACATTACCAACCCAAACAATGCCTTAGCATAAGGGAAGTAAAACCCTTAGAATTACGGTACATTTGTATTGTTTGATTCCCTTATACAAGTGGGTAATTTAGTGACACACCAGCACAAAAAGCGCACCAAAACCCGTGCGGATGAATTGCCCCCGTGCCTGTGCTCGGGGAAGGTTCCCAGGTCTTTCCCAAAGTCGACTGTGATGGACATGGCGGTGGTGTTTGGCCTCCAACGATGATAAACCACCACGGTTGAAAGAAAACCGCCAGAGTATAATTCTAAAAAAACCAGTCAAGGTAACAAGGTGACAAAAATCCCTTTCTATGTGGTGGTTGAGAAAAACCAATTCTAAACGTATATATATATATATATATATATATTTGT
>DF239162.1:120094-198714 GCA_000507305.1 Breviolum minutum Mf 1.05b.01
CTAACGTATATATATATATATATATATATATTTGTCAAATTGGATCATTTGAAACAACATTTCGGGGGGTGAACATAACAAAACAATTGAAACCACCAGCTAGTTTTATTGAACCCAACCCCTTTAAGTGGAAACTGGGAAAATAACCTCTTGTAAATGGGTAACTGGGAAGATAACCCCTTTAAGTGGAGTTATGGGCCCCTATCTATAACTGGCTTATGGGCCCACTTTTGTACCTTACTCAACCAACCTTTCACCAGGGTGAAATTGACTTCAGGTCATTGAAGGCTCTTGGAAGTGGTCCAATCATCTTGGATTTGCGACTGTTCGATGCTTGGAAAAAGTGAACCCAACAATATTCTCACAAAGTGTTGTTAAAAAATGGTGGTTTACCATGGTAGAATCAGTAAAAAATTGCCTTCAACAGATCCAACATCTTTTCGAACGTCATTTGTACTTTGGCCACCACTTTCTTGCTTCCACCCCCCACCAAAAAACAAAGACTCTCAAGATTTTCATCTTTGCGGACTCTTTTTTTCTTCCCTTCTTTAAATAAATCATCCCAACCTATGTGGAGTGGGAACACCAAAACATGGAGGAACGGGCAAACACCATCTCCCACTGGGATCTCTGTGCATACTCGTGGACGCGGCGGTTGCGTTTTGGGTATTATAGCCTCGGTGTCCATGGGCCGAGTCAGCTACAAATTTTTGAAGCCAAAAATTGGTGGTTTGGGTTGATGTTTCTCCTTTTCCTTTTGGGGGTATTCTCAGGTTCGAAATGCTAGTTTTCGGAAAGTGTATGCTGAGACAAACTTTTTACCATCTAAAAATCGAATTCAAATTTCCATTGAAGGATTCTTTGTTGGGCAAAAAAACAAAACATAAGTTTGGTTTTGGACATGAGCGCCATTCACAATTAAAAGAAACACTTACAAGATGGGCCCAAAAAAACCAGTTGTAAATAGGGACCCATACCTCCACTTGTAGGTGTTATAGTCCCAGTTACCCATGTAATTTTCGGCCATTTATCGGATTCCCATAGCTCCATTTATAACTGGTAGGGACCCACTTTGTAATGAAACCTCATGTCGATTCAAGACGTCAATGTTATTTGAATCACCTGAGCTTCCGGGCCATCCTCCATCCACTGGAAAACCCCGGGGCGCTCCCTAAACCACAAAAAAATTGGTTGGCAACTTCTCTCAACATTTCTTGTTCTTTTTTGAGAATCAAAATCTCATGGGTAACTTGATTGATGTCTGATTTCCTTTCCGGAAGATATACATAAAACAAACATGACAAACAAAAAAATCTGAGCTCCAAGAATGACAAACCCAGGGTTTTTTTTCATTGGTTCACGCTATGATTTACCAGGTGCTTGGCAGGTTGAAAGAAGAAGGAGTTTTGAGTGGCCACCCCTGCAGGTGATTTCAGACATGGTTGCCATTTCATGGCTATGGAAAAATTAAGCTGCTGTTGTTTTTGGGATCACATCCTACCACAAAAAACAAATATATGTATATATTTAATTTATATACAAAATATATCAAAGTGTTTGGTAGTAACTTTAACTTCGAGAGACTTTTGTGGAGAGTGTGACTTTGATGAAATCTCGTGGTTGTTTGTTGGCTTTGTTTCACCTGAGCCAAGCTTCATTGAAACGCATGGGCTGCGGAGTGATTTGGACTTAGCAAACCTAGTCAGCTGGATTGTTCCCCCGTGAATCTGTGTTAGTGAAACATGGAAACCTATATGAAATATATAAAGATTATGAAGCTATTTTTCCTCCCCCCAAAAAATCAATCACACTCACTTTGCAAACAATCTGCTTACAAAACAATGATACCTTCTTCTTGGATTCGCGACTGTTCGATGCTTGGAAACAGCGACCCAAGAATATTTTCCCAAATTGTTGTTAAAAAATGGTGGTCTACCATGGTAGAATCCGTAAAAAATCACCGAACCAAAACAAATCCAAGACAATGATCAGGGTCTAAACTCCTTGTATTGGGGATGGCCCTCCCGTAGGGAATCCAAAAAAAATCTGCATCTAAACCCCTACTATAAAGTTGATGACCATCCCTAGGAAAACAATGGGAGCTTAGACCGATCTAAAATTCCAAAGCTGAGAATATCAGCCTACCTTCAAATTCATATCAATTAGGGGGCACATCTGCCCTTGTCCACCCAGGTCGTCGATGTCGACATCATCGATGCCCAATTGCTTAGCCTCAAAACGTCGTTCCAGTCGGAAAATGGTGACTTTCAGTGATTTTGATTGTAACAATCCTTCCAAGAAAAGCATTAATCAAAGTTCGTAGAAAAAACCGAAAAGAAAGTCAGAGTTCAATGTGTAACTAGAAATGCATTCATATTCTCACTTTGTTTCAATCAGATATGGACATAGAATGTGGCTTATTGAACTTCATCATACAAGTCTTGACTTCCACAGTGCAACAGTTGAATCCGACATGGCCCTGGCAGGACTCAATCTCAAGTTCCTTCTCTTTGCCTAAATCACCCGTTTTCAGGAAACTACCTTTGGCGTGAAACATCCTGATTGGTATGCTTCATCCTGCCATGGTTGTTCAACTCACTAGCGAAGTGCAGTTCTTCCTTAGTCCTGAGTCCTGCATATTCATGTAGATTTGAGGCAAGGGAAAGCTGCCAAGAAACAACGGATGCTTTGGCACGTTCATTTTTCACAATGTCCAGGCAGTAGATGACCTCACACAGCTTCCGACAGCTTCCAGGCTTCATGGTTCAGGAAGCAACTCCAAAGGACTTGCTAGTCCTTTCTCCACTCACCAAATGTTTCAGGAGTCAAAAGCTCTGGGCCCCCAAAGGAAAAACCAAGAGTATCAATTTGTAAAACAAAACTGGGTGATCCAAAGAACTTATGGAAAAACACACCAACACAACGCACTTTTGGGTTGTTTTTTCTATATTTGGCTATCCCAAAAACTCCCTAAAAGGCTTCGCGAAAACTTCCTCCCTCCAAAAATTGTGCACCTCTTGTGTGTCTAACTCGCCATCGTGGTACATCTGCGAAAATGCCTTCCCCAAGCCATGGCTGGTTTTTGTGTGATTTTTCGACTGGAGAAGTGATCAAACATGTCAGTCCAAAAGTCCTTCTTTCTTTAACATTTCACAAAAAAAGGCGCAAATGCTATCAACATCTCTGCATTTCGTTTTGTTACATCTTTCATTTCACTTTGACCCTCCATTTAAAGAAGTTGTACGTTTTTTCATGGTCCTTCCCGGGAAACCAACGTGGAAAAACACACACATCGCAGATCGGCACCTTCAAAAAGGTCTTCAGTGTGCGCACCATGAAGGGCTCTGGGACCTGAAATCCATACATCAAAAGCTTCAAGCTGTGGCAATCCTGGGGGCCCATTTCACCTCCATTTACAGGTGTGAAATGAATTTCATTTCACACCAGTGAAACCTATTTATTCTTGGGCCATTTGAGGGTTATGAGCTACAACTGGATACTTGGAGGATCATCTCAGGTATCGTAAGTAGTTAGAATCACCCTCATTTATAAGGCATTTTAGCCATTTGGAAGAGGAACAACCCTCCTTAGGGACTTAGCCATGGTTGTGAACCACGTATCCAAGTCCTGGGATGATCGTCCAAGTATCTATTGGATCTACTTGGTTCGGATCGGACACCATAACTTGGAGACGTGGTGAATATAGGCCCAGCGTTAGTTTTCGTCTTTCGTCCCCTAAGGTTACATGGTCACCCGGTAATGGCGGAAGGTTTACCCCCGTAGCTGACCAATTAAACCAAGTGGTTTCAGGATTCCAAATGAGCCACGGAAGAAACCCGGCCGGAGACTTTCCGAATGAAATACTGGTTGTTTCATTTTCCGGGATCCTTAAGTCATGGGTTTATGATAATCCCCATATAACAAAGGGTAGTATTTCATCCCCAATACGCAACAAACAACCAGGGTAGCCCCTTAATTGCTCAAGTAGATCAGTTTTTCATTGCTCCGCCGAACCAAAAATATGGTTTCAGCCCATAAATCCTGACGATTGAGGCAGCATCGTCTCTAAATGAACCCTAAAAATCTGCAGGTTTCACATGAAAATGAAGCATTTATTGCTAGTACACCACCCCGACTTTACTTACATGACTAGATGGAAAATCCACCCATCTTCAAAAAGGAGATACATTCATGGTTGGAATTTTCCATTCTCATGGTAGTTTTCGGGGTTGTACGTCTTGTTGAAACATACGCGAATTTCCCCCATATGTTAAAATCTAATGGACACCTTGTTTTGACGGAAATTAAGCTGAAAGGAGAGGTTCGCAGATTTCTTTTTCAAAACCCTCCAAGTCGCTGACAAATCAAACACTGGGAGATCTGCGACTGTTTGGTGGTTGGACAAAAATGAAAAAAACTTATTCCCCAAATGGTGGTGAAAAATGGTGATGAATCCCGTGGCAGAATCCGTAAAAAATACCTGACAAACAAATCCAAGAAGAAGATTTGGAGCAGTTCCATATTACAGGCATCAGCAAAGAAAACACACACATGTCACATGTGGTCATCCCAACTTACAAACAATTTTCATATGGAAATCCCTCCTAAATCCTATAGCCCCCTAACAGCAACCCCTCCTTGAACCAAGCTACTAGCTCGCATTCCAAAATCTCTGCAAGGACTTTCACATACCTGAGGCTTTTTGAAAAAGAGATTCCAGGTTTCTAGCCCTTTTTGCATCCATGCGGCTGGTATATCTGCCTACGTTTACCGAAAAAAAATCAGCCAACTGTAGGTATACCATATATGGATGGTATGGGTAATGTTGGGGAACAAAAAGCTTGGTTGCATAAATTTTCAGAAATGATTCTGTGAAAGCTGTGGAGTCGAGTCTGTTGAGTTTGTTGCTCAAAAATGACACACACTTTCAACAAGGTGCAGAGCTTACATGGTTTGGGGAATCATTTGTACTGTGAGCGTAAGGAATCTACTAGCAATACTTTTGATGGTTCATAAATCCCAAGGCCAACCACTTTTGGATGGTGCTAAAAGCTCTGTAAACAATGGGATTTCAACTACCGTTCCAACAAGTCATCTAACTTTCTAGCACCTTTTCGAAGCAAAGGAAATTGACAGAATTCCTACATACAAGGTGGGCCCCCACTGGGGTGGTTATAACCCCCCATAAAAATGGAGTTATGGGCCCCTACTTATAACTTTTAGGGGGTCCACCTTGTAGTGATATTTCATTTTATTTGACTTCTCACTTTTGCATCTCAAAAAGACTTCCATTTTCGATGAACCTGACATTCTGCTATCTTCACAAGAACTTGCCCCATTCGAAAGAGGGTTTCCAACAATAACTCCCAAAGCACTCTCGAAAACCCACCGAAGATGTTGTCCATCAACGGGATTGGGGTGTGTTCAAAGGATACGTTATTCCCTGCAAGTTTAACAGCTCACCCCTGAAAATTCACCATCCCCAAAGGACAAAATTGTCTTCCAAGCCAACCATCATTTTTGCAACTTCCATTTGAGTGTTGAAGATTCAACTGGTACTTGGAGGATCATCCCAGGTATCGTAAGTAGTTAGGATCACTCCCCTTTATAAGCCATGAAGAGGCCATTTGGAAGGGGTCCCACAACCCAGGTTAGGGGACTTACGATCACCATGGCTTACTAACTACGTATCCTACTTGGGATGATCCTCGAAGTACCAAAAACACACACCGAACCAGTTGGTGCTTTTTCACCACCCATTTGAAAAATATGCGCAAGTCAAATTGGATCATGAAACCCCCAGGGTTGAAAACAAACAAATACTTGAAACCACCACCTAACTCAACAACCTTTGACTTTTGATGGCATTTTTCTGGCACACCAAATCTCCACTCCAAAATTCACAGCCGGCGTACTTGGGAGACACCAAAGGCATTTGTGACTGTACATCTGTTTGTGACTCGGCCTGGCGGCTTGGAGGCAACATTTTTTGGAGTCCTGCAAGATGGGGGGGAACCAAAAGACGTTGAGAATCCTGATGAATTGGAGCAAAACATGGATAACGCCCCTTTTTGCGCCATGGCGACTTCAATTTCAATGGTATATTTTTTTTTTGGGAATTCGAAATTTTCAGCCCGAATAGCTTACCCTACTAAAATAACAACCCTGGTACCTTACAATTTCAACCCTACTAAATTTCTCCGTGGGAGAAAAAAAGATCACTCATCCCAAACACTGCGCCTCATAAGACCAAAGAAATCGATTAATCCGGAGCTTGATGTGCTCTTCATGCCTGGCCGCTTTTTTTGGTGCAAAGAACCGGGTTGGATGGGAGAAAATGGACGGAACCAAGTCGCAGCCAAGAAATTTTTTCACCAAATTTCAGTCTTTTTATTAAAGTTAAAGAATGTTGAATCTATAACCAAAGTTGGTCAGAAACTATCAACATCTTGCAAGAGATTCGAAAATCATTCTTCATCATCTCTCCCAAACTCCGGTTTTTGGCTGTTTGCTGAAATCTGCAAGAACGTGACAGGCAAACGTTGATCTTCGGCAATGGTTTAAGAGTTGCGCCTTGGGTCGCAACAAAAACCGCGTATCGTCTGGGTTCGTATAAGTATAACGAATGGACATCCAAAAATGGAGCCTTGGAAAATGTATCTCCTGAAAAATACTGACTACAGCTATTTCGTGTATCTATGATATATATATATATATTTCCAAGGTCAGTATACGAATCATCACCAAATGATTCATTTGTGTGACTCTTTGGGCTGATTTCAATCCAAAGAGCGGAGAGATTTGTGAAACTCTTTTGCTGCTTAGATTCCCCTGAAAGTCAATCACTATCAAAAAACATGGTGAAAAGTCCTTTTGGATGATGATAAAATGGTGAAACTCATTACCACCAACATATACAATGAAAAAAATGATGGTAGGTTAAGACTTCCAAAGATGACAAGTTGTCGTTTCTGTTTTCACCCCATCAGACTCCCAACGAAGTAGTCATAGAAAGGATGCTTCCATGTGGTTTCATTGGTCCTCGGTGGTTCGCGCCGTGGCACATCTCGACTGCCGGGTTGAGCACAGAAGTCATGCGGGAAGTAATAGATGCTCACAACAACTTAGATTTATCAGGAAAAAGTTCTCAAGCTTCCTTTCTGCAAACTGTGAGCTTGCCATCTGTTTTTGGTATGACATGAATGAACCACCTTCGATCCAAAACAAGTATTACCCCATTTTTTCAAGATGAAACATGTCCTTTTCACCAACAAACATCCCCCCATTGTCTTTCTTTCTAATTAGTTGCCTTTCCCAACAAACAAAAAAACCTTTCCAAATGGGTTCCCTCAGATCGTCGTCTCAGGTGCCCGAGCTCGTTGTTGAGATAACAAACCACAGAGCCAACTCCTTTGAAGGACGTCCAAGGCTCTGGCAATTCGACCTCCACAACCCGGGGGAGTTTGGCTGAAGGTGACCCCGGTGACCTTCAAAAATATGGCGTTCCGCATTCCCCAAAAATAGAGACATGGCAAGTTATGAAAAGGCAAGGAGCGTTCGGAATGAACGGCACTTTGGCAAAGCGAGTTCGGTTTCTGCATGACTTCTGCTGGGAAATTTCAAGAGTCATAGCATGAGGTCGCATCCCTGGCAGTTGTTGCAAAACCTTGAAAGATGGATAAGACTTGCAGGGAAAAATGACTTCCAGGTTGGCACAACTTCCTGGTTTCCGGGTCACTTTTCCACGCCTCAGCGAAGCTTTCAACTACCCATCCTTGGTATCCATGTTGAGCCACTCCGGCAATCTGAAAGGAAAGGAGCTGAAAGGAGCATCACCCAAACAAGTCTAGGTGGTGGTTGAGCCACCCATTTCAAAAATATGCGCAAGTCAAAATTGGATCATATCCCCAGGTAAGGGTGAAACAAAAAAACATTTGAAACCACCACCTAGAAGTTCTCACTGCCAAGAGTCTAAATGGAGCATCACCCTGCTCATCTGCGTTGAGATACCTCATGGGCTTTTTGCAGTATGACAGAGGTGAATGTGAAAATTTGATTTTTCAGATACATGATGATGCCTGCTGTTGATGGTTCAGAAATCCGGCGATCACCAGTTGATATGGTAAATATCACATTATTTACATGGTTTTATACATCCCAACGGCACCTTAAGCACACATGATCTGAATGGAAATGGTTTAGTACAACTGCAAAAAAATACATAGATACCATGACCATCAAGTAACTGGACTTTTTGGCATCTCTGTGGTTGTACATGTCCACATTGGGCTGAGTAAACATGTAAACGTTTATGGTGATGCAAATTTAGATTACACGCACCTATGCACTTGTTAAAAATGTCACTCACCTCTAGCTGTTGCAAGCTCCTCCAGCTCAGCGTACTTTGTGGATCTTTGCGGTACTTTTTCTAATGCAACAATTCAACCAAACCACGACTTTGACTTAAAAAAACAACAACAAAAAAAGTCACCAAAAAAAACGGGGAAAAAAAACCAACCAACGCCGTGTTTCTCAACTTTTTCATCCCCCGGCAAAATCTCCAACAACAACGTCATCACCATTCTGAGCTTCCCCAACGAAAACCATTCTTCTAGGCAAGGTCTGTGGCCCATACATCTCAGCATTGGCACCTGAAAAACAGTGGTGGTTTTCGTGGAATTTTTCGTGGGAGGGTTTTGGAAGGGTAGTCCAAAAAATCAGGCAACTTAAAAGCACATATTGCTGGTAGATGTTTTGGAAAGGTATGAAAAAAAAATCAGGTCAATTTACCCCAACTCGCCCAAAACTTCTTGGAACATCGGATGTTTTGGAAGATGTATCCCCACCTTCCAACCCCATCATTTTTCAGGGGACACGTTAGTTTTTGCGGAAATAAATTTTCGGCTCAATTTACCAAAATCGAACATGGAACATCTTGAAAAAGATCGCTATTTTGAGAAATTTGGATGACGTGTTCTTTTCTTCTTCGATCCTTTTCTTCGAACTAAAGTAGCGAAGGTAAAACGACGTTTATGAGTGAAGGGACTTTACCTTACGATTTGTGTCATATCATAGGGAAAAAGGTGGTACCCTTTCGGATGGTACCCTAGCTGTTTAACCACCCAAAAGAGCCCTTTAAAAGAAGATATACCCAATAAATAACCAGTATAAAAGCTGTATATGGGGTTGATTATTAAGGGTACCATCCCAAAGGTACCACCATTTTCCCTGTGATTACAGTTTTGTTTCTTTTTTGATCCTCTTGACTTTGGAAGTCATCTCTCTGAAAACTTGATGTACCTGGCCGTCAGAATGGACACATCACCTTGTTCATGGTTTGCTGTAGCGTTCGCTTGATCTTTTTATGTATTTTCATCTTAGATATTTCGCGCTCTGTCTACCCTTTCGAACAATGACGTGAGGACTCCAAAAAGAGAAATATTTCCTCCAAAAAAACGTGGGAGAGAAGCAGTGCAAAAACCCATCTTGGAGGATCATCCCAGGACTTGTAACGTGGTTAATAATCATGCTTAGTAAGTCCCCTAAGGATTGGGTTGCGGGACCCCTTCCAAATGACCTTTCCATGGCTTATAAATGGTTGTGATCCTAAGTATTTACTAACTAGGAGCCCATCTTCCAAGATGTCACAGCATCTGGGCATATGGACTACAGCTGTCTTCTCCAGCGCACGTTGAGTGGCCGGGTCCTGGCTGAGCATCGCATCGGCAACTTCAAGTGAGGAACGATGCAATCATGGAGAGTGGTGCGATTCCAAACGCTAGACATGAACAGATCTAGTTGGTGGCTAAGACACCCATTTGAAAAACATGCGCAAGTCAAAAATGGATCATTTCCCCAAACTTACTAGCTTGTGCTGGCATCCCTACTGCCAAATAGGGGTGAAAATAAACAAATATTTAAGAAGCCACCACCTAGAGATTGTATTTTGGCATGACTGGTCAATATGCCACACCCAAAAAAACCCGGAAATCGCAGGTCTACCCGCAAAAATGGGCAGAGTCAGAGGAGATCTTTTTGCAAGAAAAAGATCTGTCAAAATCTGTCATGATTTTGGAGGGTAAAAAAACTGTCCCTGAAACTGAGAGTGACCTTTGTCGTATCCTTTCAGGTGCTTAGGACAGCGGGGAGTGGGAGCTTGGCGAGCGGAGTTTACCGTCGTGCCCCCAGTTTGGTGGACAGTGAAACCCTTTGCGATTGGACAGTTCAAAAAGGGAAAATTTGGCAATAGCAACAGTTCATTTGCTCATTATGGTATGCAACAGCCAGTTTCATGTCGTTGAATTTTCATGGTTCCTATTGAAATCGATCCTTGAAACGAAGGTCAGATCAACACTCTCACCGCGCTGGGGAATTGATATCCATTTTGTATCATTAACAATGGAACAACTGCGCTTTGAGAGACATATTTGAATGATTTGCAGTTGAAGTTTAACCTGATTGTATGAAAGCTTACAGTAAGGAAGGACAAGCCATGGCAATGCATCCTACGTTTGATGGAAATCCCGCCAAGCAGTTAGTAGGTTGTTTATTATGATAATTTATCATCCCATTATTTGCAAACAGATTTGTTTTACACATCTGAGGTGACAACAATATGAGAATCATTCCGAATTCCTTCAATTAACAACAAAATGTGTGTTTTTGCAAAATATGGAAGTATCACAAACTGCCATCTCCAAGGACATGTTGGCACTTTGGATGATGAAAAACCACCTGAAACATCAATCAAGAATTGAAGACACCAAAACTTGGGATGAAACAAAATAATTGGACACACTGTGTAAAACTCCCATCCAAAAAGGGTGTTTGGAATTTTCCATTTCTTTGTGATATTTTCCGTGGACCCAAGAACAGGGGTCATTATACTATCAACCAAAACAATATATTAGGCAGTTTAATGATGCCATAAGTGGCTGGTGTTATCCGAATCTTCCTATCAGTAGGATTCAATTAGCCACTGAAACAGCATTTTTTGGGGGTTTCAACATCACTTCCACCAGACCTGCCAGTTTTGCCGAAGTTGCGAAGACAACGTCTCTGGGTGCCCCAAACGGCGATACCAAAGAGCCATAAAGGATCGGCATCCAAAAAATTCAACGCCTCCTGAGAATCCAGGAAAGGCGTTTTTTTGTTTGTTGGTGAGTGACCTGGTGGTCTTTTTTGAAAAACAATCTCATACTTGGAAAAGGAAACTATCTCCAGGCCACATCAATGTTACTGGTAGTTGTGAAGGTGAAAACATCATCAACTAGTGGTTTACGATGTTAAACTTCATGGGTGGAGAAAAAATCTGATGATAAAAGGTTATTTTTGTTTCGGATCACCAATCACCAGGTGTTTTTATATAAAGAGTTTTGGGATCAACCAAAGACCTCGAAAAGCATCTCCATGAGAAAAAACGAATTGGATCATACTTGAAATCATGCTTGATATACCTGCCAATTAGTCAATCACGATCAACATAGCTTTTTTGTTGGAAGTGCAAAAGACCCCCATCTGCTTTTTTCGTTTGACTTCGATTCAATAGAATATTCTTGAAACAGTTCAAAAAACACGACTTCCTTAGATGACTCTTCTTACTTATAGACCTCCTACTGTTGATGGAAGAAATCCTGCACCACCTGGGATATATAAAACCCTAAAAATATGGGATTTCAACTCCCGTTCCCTCACAACTGGTGATCGCCTCGCCGGATTTCTGAATGACCGTCAATTAAGTACCAACCAATTGGGTGTAACAAAGACCTTGTTCGGCAACTCCCACGGACCGATTTTTTTTTGGTTGGAAAAATTCTACGCTTCCACGTGGCCACGTGAAGCGTGTCACGTTGCAGCTCGCAGCGGTTTTGCATCAAGGCCTCGGGTAAGGGGCCGGGAAGGATGGATGGTTGAAGCATCGAGGAGGCCGGGACCCCCAACCGGTTTGGAGGGTTTTCAACGATTTGTCTGCCTTGTTAATTAAGAAGAGACTTATGTTTATTATGAAATGTCTCAAACTTATGTTTGTTATGAAATGTTTCTGATGTATACTTTTTCTTTGTGGAAAGGTTGGTGGTTTCAACAACAAATACAAACACTTTGAACAATACCCATATTTTCTTCCAAAAAAGAGCACAAGAAAAACATCATCATCTTTTTAATTCTCTTCATCCAACAATTCGTCAAAGTCTCAATTCATCCTCTTGTGTTCTTCCTAAAAAAAATGCTTAACAAACTTAACACCCCAACAAAAACATGGGTCATTTTTATTACCAACCCAAAAATAAGTGAAATCCCTCAAAATTACCACAAGTTTCCATTGTTTGATTCCACGGAAATGTGTCCCATTTAATGACCCCGACAAAAAATCTCTGAAAATTCGCATCCATCATGGTGTAACGGACCGGGCTTCCTCACCCAGTCTTCAAAGGCTTCTAGGTAAGGTCCCAGTGTCAAAGGTGCGAAGGAGATCCTCGTCAGTTGCAGAAAGGTTCATCCCAAAAATGGATCATGTCATGTCATGTTGCAAAGGAGGAAGCTTCGCCAAATATATATGTATTCAAGTGGGTTCATGCAAAATTGGAAAAAATCGAATATAAATGAATTCATAGGTATGATATTACAAGTGTTGCAAATGCCAGACAAGTCGGGGCGGAAGTTCAAGGGCAGTGGTGAATATAATCTGGAACAATAGCCTTTTAGATGGTTGGAAACGAAACCCAGAACAACAAGACAAACAGGAAGAACACCAAAAAACAAGAACAACAACACCAACAACACTCTGGAAAACATGCTGGATGAAGAAAACAGAAAACAAGAACAACAACACCAACAACACTGTGGAAACCATGCTGGATATATGGCAAATCCGACCCAAAAAACACGTTGAAAAACACGTTGCATACCAAAGGCACGTTACTAATCGACCATTGGGCTTCAGCAGCCAAGCAATGCCATTCAAGGCCTAAAAGACCGTGTGAAACGATCAAGGGATCCAAGGGAAGCAGTTTTTGAGAAAAACACATCCGTTTGTTAATGGTTGATTTGACTGAAGTGACATAAAAACACCCCGTCCTTCTTGTGATAAATTCTGGGACTGGAAAGCCATACAAAAACAATGTATACTGGATCACAACATGTCAAGATGTCAGAACTAGCATCTACGAAAAAAAAACACATCCTCTTACAACTATGAACCTGGGACATCCTTTTTAAAAACCACGCAAATCACCATACTTCCGAATCCTGAATTCCATGGAATTTTTTGGGGGAAGAATTCCCTTACCTTTTCACCACCATTTGGGGGAATTCCCAACCAACGACGGCGGGTCTGAATGGTCGCTTTCCAATGCCTCGCGTAAGGATGCCAATCCCTTACTCGCAGGAAAGCTACAAGCCTGCGCCAAACGAAAGGTAAGCTGAAAATTGTGTTTAGTACACTCTGGCTTTAAACTGACATAGAAACCATTTGAAGATGTATTTTCTACATAAAATGGGGGGGATTTTCCCCTTGTCATGTTAGATTGCAGGAGGGTACTTGAGTTGGGAGTTGACTTAAGATTTGGGAGGGCTTCATAACCCCTTTTTTTCGGCCGGCTATTCTTTTTTGGGGTTGGCATTTGGGGGGGGTAGCCTTAGATTCCCATTGTGTTATTCAAAAAAGACACACACACACACACAGATTTGAGGAGAATAAGATAAGGAGTGAGGATGTCCGGTTGGTTCAACATCTTTTTTGTAGCAGCAAAAGACATATCTGAAGTGAGCTTTTTGTGCAAAAGGTTCTGGTAGCCTGTTTCGATGGAAACTCTCAGAAAATCCGAAAACCTCCAGGGCTTCAAATGAGGAAATCTGGGAACAGCAATCGAAAAAAAAGTCCCGGATTGAAGATGGTATTTCCTATTGAAACATGAATATGTAATTCCATTGCTTTTTTTTTTAAAGTTTGCCAGAGAGTAAAGTTGGATTTGCGACTGTTTGGTGGTTGGAAAAAAAATACAACATATTCTGCCAAATGCTGGTGAAAAATGGTGATGAATACCATGGGTAGGAAATAACCATCACCTGAAACAGCTCCATTGGCCACCGCACCATTCCATCCAGCACATTTTCATCCACCAGGACCTCAAGGGGTAAGTTTACCCTCAGATTGAAATGCTCACTTTTGACCTAAAAACACTATTGCACCCCCCGGAGAATGAACATGGAACCCAAAAAAGATACCGTTTCAAAAAGGAAATATCATCTTTCAACCATGGATTTTGGGGGATATGTTAGTTTTTGGGGGAGTATTTTTCATGACTCTGTGTCAGGGCGTCTTTTCTTTTCTACTTCTCTAGTTTCAATCCATCTATCTCCGTTCTCCTAAACAAAACCAAACCTATCTGAGCCACGAAAAAACCCTCTTACTTTCCATTATACTGGCTGTTTAATAGGGATCCTAGAATGGTTTATTATACTCCCCACATAACTGGGTAGTATAATCCCCTAAACAACCAGGGTTTTTTCATTGCTCATTTTTGTTGGAAAAACTGGCTTAGGCACCCGTACATCAAAGGAACCAGGCTTCAATACCTCAAGAGTAAGTTCTCCGATTGAGATGCGCCACGGAAACTGGTCAACCACCCTCCCCTTAACGTACACCCCCTTCAGAAGCAAGGGTTCAATTGCCGGCCTTATTAAAAGAAACCAATGGTTAAACCCTGATCATAAGGCCTTATTTCTGGGGCGGTTGAATGTTAGAGCGGGGTAGGTTGGATCGACCCTCTTACCCCCACGATTCCAGTGTTGGGATTCCCAAGAACAAAAAATATCATCGATATCATCCTGGTGTGGATTGTACCCTAGGTTTTCAGGGTGTGGATCCAACACACCAACCTTGATGGTTCAGAAATCCCCAAAAATCACCAGTTGAGGTTGGTACTTTATCCCATTAGTTATAGGGTTTTATACATCCCAGGTGGTTCAGGATTTCTGAACCATCAATAATTCAATTTTCAACGTCAAGTTGACATCACAACACGATCGGAGCTTCTAAATTCCAATCTCCTTCAATTTCTGTCCAAAGAAACTCCAGTTTACCTCAACTTGATTTTTGGAAGGTTGGATTTTGTACCATCTTTTTTAAGGCAACTGGATTGCTGTGTTTAGTGGTTCCAAGTTGATGGAACTTAACATATCCAGTAAAATCACATTTTGGTGATTCAAAATTGACCCCGTGAAAACGAACATATCCAGTAAAACTTTATGGTTGGTTCAGATGAAATATCCCGTTAAAATGGTTCGTTAGGGGACATTCGTTAATTTTCGGGGTGATATTTTCTTTTCTAATATCCCCCCAAATACTCTGTTGGTGTTTCAACTTTTTGGTTGGACATCTATTTGATCAAAAATCTATAAGCGAAAAAAACAACACAAAAAATTGAGTAAGGAAACTAGTTGGTTGTTTCAACCCATTTGAAAAATATGCTCGTCAAATTGGATCGTGAAACCCCAAGTTTCGGGATGAACATAAGAAAATATTTGAAACCACCCAGGAAAAGTCCTGCTGCATGACCTCCCAATGGTCCTCACCGTTCACCCTTTCCAAAAAAGCCACGTGCGCATCCATTCCACGGCGACGTCGAAGGGCCTGAGGTTTGAGGAAGTGGTTGGCAACACAAATGTCACGTTACATGAAATCCTGGTTGGTTAATGATGGGATCCTTTTAAAACAAATACAAATATATGTATATATATATATACATATGAATATGTATGAATAGAAAATACATACATATATGTATATAAACAAAAATGGGTAGTATTTCGTCCCCGATGTAACCTAACACGCAGGGAAGAAAAGTATACAAGAGTTCTCTTGATGGCCGAAAGAAGTACTTTCGGTTGCAGTTACCTTTTTCGTTTTTTTCCGTCATTTTGGACTGAAATGAAAGGAACACTGTAGGTCACAAATAACTTTCAGAGTCACCAATCATCAGTGGACAATGGTGCATCTTCTGTAAATGATGAGGTTTAGAACAACAAATCCGACATCTGGTATTCAAAACCCTGATCATTACTTTCCATAGTTTCATGGAATATTCGTTGGATTTTTTCAGACATCCCTGTTATAGTGGAGATGTTACAATCCTGCTTTTTTCAACTGGGTAGTTTTTAAACCTCTTAAGAAAACAAACCCAAACCAAGCTTTAAACAAACAACTCCTTATCCCTTTTTCCGAAAAAAAACCCCAAAGATCTCTGAGACTCTTTATCCCCCAATAGCGAACCAACAACAAAACAAAACCCACAAAGACGTACCCCCACTGAAAACTAACATGACAATGGAAAATCCACTAGTTGAAGATCTATTTCCTATCAAACATGGTGATTTTTCAGCAATCGCCATGCTAGTCTTTAAGGGACGTCCAACCCGGGACAAAATCAACGTCAACCATGCCCCGTTTCCGAGGCCGCCAAGAGGCGGTGATATCTGCTTGCACGAAGAATTTGGGAGGTCGAGGGAGTGGTAATGCCATGGCCTGAAATGTTGGATTTGAACAAACAAAACCCAACCGTTTCCCCAAAGGGTTGGGGGGAAGGTGGGTGCTATCAGTTTTATTGGCTAACAAAAAGCAAGCCCCTGAGAATAAGCGGGTGATATTTTTTTCCGCCCAAAAAAACAACCAAGCAAAATTTTCAACTCTGCTCAGTTGGTTTTTGATCCACCCATCTGAGGAAGGTAGAGAGGTGATCCAAGTTACCCCGAAAATTCCAGGATTTTTGTCGACCCTTTTTAAAGGGAGCATTTCAAAAAGGAAATTGAAAATCTTCCAATTCCAATTCCAACCATCAATTTTCAGGAGATAAGTTGGTTTTCAGTTGTTGAGGGAATTGCCTAAAAATATACAAAGAATATGTTTCCACGAATGCTGAATTTGTTTGACTCAGGATTTTTTTTTTTGCCCAATCAGGGTGAGACCTTATGATGGCAGGGACCTTGAGCAACAACAAACATCATGTGAAAGGGTATCCTTCTCATCCTTGACACCTGAATTTCATCTCACCCCCTGAAAAATGATGGGACTGGAAGACGATCCCTTTCCGTTTGGGAAGGACGGCCTATTTTCAGGTTCTAATTTGATCTTTTGGGGGTGTATACATCCTTACGTGCTACACATTCGTCCAGCGGAAAAAGATCCAAGAGCCTCCAAACTTTCCAGGAGGTTGGCAGATAACTCCATACATCCTGCAGTCACCTTAGAAATGGCCCAAAAAAAGCATTTCAAACAGAAAAACATCTGAAAAAATCGTCCCTAAAATATCATCATCCAAAGAAGTCTGAAAAAACCTCAGTTGACCCCAGAATAATTGGATGGATCTGCTTGCTCTTACCTGCGTCGGTTTGGATACCGGAAAAATCTGCTTGGATATTTAGGCTCCAGACATGTGGAAAGCTATCAGCAAGCGCATAGATCAAGGGGGAGAGACCACAGCCCAAAACCAGCACCTTTACCAATCGCGGCTAGAGTGAATCTCTAGATGGTGGTTGAGCCACCCATTTGAAAAATGCTCGTCAAATTGGATCGTTTCCCCAGATAAGGGTAAACAGGTAAGCATATATATTTTTTGAAACCACCATTTAGAATCTGGTTTTGATTTGATCCGCCGTCGATGATGCTGGACTCAACAAACGACATGATGACTGGTGTTTTTGAAGATGAATGTACACACCATGAAACACGACAAGGAGCCTTTGGCCGCGTAGACTGATTCAAAAAGGCCTCCCGTGTTGTCAATTCAACAGCTGATGAGTGAAACAGTCACGATGAGAAAACGGAAGGATCTGTGAGCTATGGAGGACGTACAAGTGTGACGATGGTGACCCCTTCAAATTTGCCAAACAAATTCATCAAAAAGATTCAGATAAAAAACAACCCATGGATTTTAAGGAACCTTTATTTCTTTCAACAAAAAAGTAAACAAACATATTCTTTTTTCCACAATCATGGTGGAGAATGGCTATATTTGAAAGGTAACCAATATTGGAGATACATCCATTTTTCGCTGAACCATTTTTCGGAGGTTTCGGGTGTCTCTCTAACTTCCTTGGGAACTCGCTTCTGTCTCCCCCGTTCGACGCCTCTCCGATGCAACTGACAGCAGCATCTAACAACCTTTGAAGTTGAGTAATTTTGGTTGGGAGGCTGGACCCGAGATGCATATCCAACGTATACCATGTCTATAATGGAGTATAGAATGGTTGTATAGGGCAATATGAGGCAATGATATTTGGGGAACAACTGCTAGGGAGGGTACCCAAAATTTCCCTTTAATGAAATCATTTCCAAACCTTACATTTTTGCGGTTTGCATTTAGCCTCCAAGGAACGAGGAAACATCGAAACTCCAAAAATGCTTTAGGAGGGGATATTTTAGTTCCACAGAGGGTAATTAATAAAGCCTTAAAGGGAGAACGTTCTATTTTGATACATCGAAAACAGGAACATGGTTTCTGTTCGTTCGGGAACTCCCAAATCAAATGAAAACATACATCCATTTTCAACGGTTTCTTGCCTAAAAAAAAGCTGGACATCTGAACACAAAAAACTTCAAGAGATGTGAATGTGCATCACTATTGGCTTTCTAAACCTGTAAAAAAAACACATCAAGCTTATTGGGGTGTCCTTTTTCACAGGATTCAATCGTGGCAAATGAGTCGGTTTACTTTTGGGATCCCCGGTTGCATCCTGGTGGTGGATCCTGGGCAGGGGAACAACCCAACAAGTTTATATACACATAAATCAAGAACCCACTTGAGCACAAACCCAATAAAAGACACACGACACACCGAGTTGGTGGTCGAGCCCAGATATTCGTCAGGCTTCATCTTCTTCAAAGAATCAGCGGTGAAAATGCCCAAACAAAACTGTTCTTAACCACATCAAATCGAGCTTTTCATTGGGACCGGGAGATATACTGATCTAGAAATATGTGGAACCAACCCAGCCTCGAACGTGTTTCAAACACTTTCAAGAAATACGGGTCATTATATTACCAACCCAAGCTATGCACTATTTTGTGGGGAAATCCCTCAAAATGATTCCTACATCCCCCCAAAATGGTGTCCCATTTTTTCATGACCCCTGAGAAACTGAGTCTCCTGGGACCCTTCATTTGCAAGACTTCCACCTTCAAGGCCTGCGCTGGTTCTTACCTCAGGTATCCATAGCAATAGAACATGCTCCCGAATTGAAGATGTATCAAATCCCTGAAACTCACATAGCCTGCTTGGTGCTTGGAAAAAAACATTCTCCAATTTATTGACCATGGTAGAAAGGAAAAAAATAACCCAAAGAGTTAAAGTTGGATTTGATGGTTGTGCGTTGAAAAACGTTCCAAAAAACATCCTCCCTTAACTGGTGGTGAAACATGGCGATTTTCATGCCTTCCGGGAAGGATCCATTAAAAATCATCACTCAAATCCACTTTTGCTTTGTTTTCCGGGGGCGGAGCTGTTAAGTCTTATACACTTATACCATTATTATTACTAGGGATTCCTCCCACTCAGGATTCGGCCGAAATTTCATTTGGGATCCCCGGGGCCCCTGTGACAAATTGTGGCAACAAATCCAGTTGAAACTGGATGGGAATCATCCAACAAAACAAACAGCTATACCCTCCCTAAAAAAACAAAAAGGCCTTTTCCGCCCCCCAAAAAGGAAGCCGGCAAACGTCTCCCAAGCATCCATTTTGCAGAGGGATCCCATACGTTAGTTTCGGGGAGGCATCCAGCCGGGCCTATGTCACCTTTTTATTCTAAGCATCGATCTTTTTAAGGTCTGTCTAAGGCGCATCTGGAACGAGTCCCGATTTGAGAGTCGAAGTCGTGTTTTTTTTGCCATCTGACCTTCGATAGGTGGATCACAATGCCATAAGGCCCCAACAAATGACACCCATAATTGTCTGCAAAAATACGATGAAAAATGGCAACATTATCCCACACCATAAAATCAATTTTGACGAGGGAATATTCGGAATTAGATGTTTTTTTCTTTTAAGCCGGTGGAATCATTTCAAGAGGCAACAAAAAATGTGAATCTTTTGTTGAACTGGAAAACAAAACGACCCTGAGATACACTTGCCCACCAACAACACATGCTTAGGTAGTTCAGTAGAAGTCGAAAAGCTGTCATGGGCCTTGGAGAAAAGATGCGATGAGGTGATTTGCATCCAAAATCCGAAGATAATCAGACTCCCTAATTGTTCCTCAGTTTCCAGAGCAGCCATGGCCGTCTGTACGGTACGGCAGTTGGTTTACGCTGTTCCTAACATGCAGTCTCGCCAAGTGCGAACATACCGAACCGCATGTCGTTGCATTTACTCGCACGACGCAGGATCTTGAATCTCAAAACACCAACAATCAAAAAAGAACTACAGTCACAAAAAAGAACTTGGCTCAGTTTTTTCAAGAGCTTCTCAAACTTCTTTTATTCGAGAAATTTGCTAACCAAAAATCTTCTGAAGTTTTTGACCGTCACAATTGGTGATGACGTCCAGGCGAATCGCACAGCTGTCCAAAGCCAGATAGAAGGTGGGTTCAGTTGACGGTAAAAACACCGTTGGTTTCTCTACTCATGTGGCATCTTTTGAGAAAAAACATCTTTAAGAGTCTCAAAGGAGATGTTGAGAGATGTTGAGATAGGGCCCCTTTGGCCATAAACACTGCTTTCACCAGTGGATTCAATGAAGGTTAACAAAAATCTGGCCGGGGGTTCCCCTTCGTACAAATTCCAAATAGATTTACCCCTTCCCCACTTGGTGAGTTCACAGGGTTGAACGCCAGGACCATTTATCAGACACGGCGGTGCCTAAAAAAGTCAATGAATCGATGCATTCAGGTCTTGGGACCAGTCAGTGTCATTTTTCTCGTGTTGTTTGGGGAGGGGAGATTCCATCATTTGAGGGTTTTTGCATCCCAACAAAAAGTCACTATAAGAGAGATCGGTTCAGCAAAAATTCGATGATCAGAATTTGTGGTTGCTAAGTATTTTCCGATGGCTGCTGCAAGAGGTACCAGGCAGGATCAACAGTGAATCAACTGGGAGAATGGTGGCAATCTGTCGGATCCTCATCTTTAAACCCATCTTACTATGCCGGCCTGTCATTCGCAGCGATTTTTCCGGAAGAGTTCTGCGGAAAACGCAGTGGTTCACCATGTGAAGCTACAAACTGTTTTGCCTGGAACTGAGATGTCAACATTTTGATCCATGAACAACCACAAGTGCAAAGTCATTGCGAGTCACAGGATGCTTTCTACTAACCAATCACTTACTTGCCCAAATCACTATGACTACCTGGAACCCTAAACAACCAGTTGTTTTAAGTGGATGTTTGGTGAGTTTCACTCCCAACACCCCAATGTAAAGATTTGGTTCATCATCCACCTTTTATAAATGGATGTTTACTCAAGTTTTATGTGGCAAAAAATGAATTCCGGACAAATCTTCAACCCCTCTCTGCATCTGTTTATGGAATGCAACCCCCCATGCCCCATGCAAACCCTTTCAAAAGTTATTGAACTGGAGAAAAACGGTCAAAATTGCTTGGCTTCAATTGGTTGTTTTGTTTTTGGGGCAATCTCCTCATCAAAAAAAGCTTCAGCCATGAAAACAACATTGAAACCTTCAAATGTCAATCATTCTCCTCACTGCGTTTTGGGATGGCCTTGTGCCAAGGATCTACTACAGTAGCCATTCACTGGCTGGAGCTCCATTAACGACAATGGCGTTTTCTGCACCGTAAGACGTGACATTTCCACTGACCTTTTATACCTTTTATACCTTCAGTTTGATGGGTTTTGATGATTAGGACCTGTGATGTGTGTTGAGTCTGATGGTCATCCCTATGGTGCCCTACGGTGGCTGCCATTGTTACAAGCGGCTTCACACCGTTGATTTTGTCCATTCTGCAGTTGACACTTTGGTGCCTGGCGCATGAAATTCACCAATCATGGGGTGAATTCTAGGGGCAAAGCCAAACCAGCCCAAGAAGTAAGGCCCTAATAAGGCCAGGCCTAAGGTAGTTAATAATCCCTCAAATCAGGCCGGCTATTTCCTGGAAAGGGGGTTGGCTTTGGGTGGATGGCATTGGCCGACGAAAATTCCCATGAACCAAGTCGGTTCAGAGAATTTTTGGTCCCAAACGTCGCCGGGGAGCACCGTTGAAGAAGTACTTCAAGTCGGCCTGGTGGCGACTTTTTGTCGGTTCGTTCGTTCCCTCATCTAAAAACAATCGACTCATCGTTCCGTAATTCAGTAATGGTTTGGGTTGGTGGTTTGGATTCCTAGGATCCCCGTATGAAAGGGATTGTTACTTGGAGGTACCCTCTTCAATCCCAAACCATCAATTTACTATTAGTTGAGCCACGAAGCAATAAAAACAGCTTTCCACTGATAGGGTTGATGGTTTCAAGAATTCACATCATCTGAGAATAATTGCTGAAATTCGGTCATTACAGATTTCTAGTGGTGGCCCATTATCCATTTATGACTAGTAGTGGGACAAAACTGCCTATCTGTCTAATGCAGGATTTCTTGCAACAGTATTTCCCCCAAAACATCCCATATAACCTGAAAATTACCCATTTGGACAGGAAATATTGCATTTTCCAACCTTTGATTTTCAGGTTCCATGTTAGATTTCAGGGGTGGAACATTTCCCCAACCAACAAAAAATTAAACCACCTGCTCTTCTACCTTCTTCTCAGCTGCCCCAGCTGCAACGCCTTGGCAACATCGAGATTCGCGACCCAACGTTGGGGGTTGTCAAGGTGGGGTATATGCCCCTCAACGTTGAACCCCCCAAAATTGATGATTTGGGTCTATGTTTTTGTTTTTCTAGTTGGTGGTTTCTCACCACCCATCTGAAAGGCGCTTTTTTTTCAGCTTCAAAATGGGACTGGAAGACCAGACTCCTTTTCGGATGGCAAATTTTTCAGGGGGCGAACAGAAAAAACTAACAAAGATACCAAAAATAATAGTTTGTAAGAGGTGACTCCTTTCAAATATGGCCATGTGTGTTCTCTATGTTAAACTTCAAGGGTGTTATCCTTTTTTCGAAATGATTGCCATTTTCTAACCCCTGCAGCTGTTTCCAGGTTTAAACGCAAGATTGCGACTGCATCGTGTGTAACTCGTCACCCAATTAATTTGAGGTTTTTGGAAAAATCAACATTTATGAAATTTGTCACCTGAAATCTTCAACTACAACTTTAGGCCTTGAAAAACTTCAAAAAAGGATTCGCAGTTGAGTTTGTCTTTCAAAATGCATTCCCTGAAACTAACAGCGAGTTTACCTCTGAAAATTGGCCTAGAATCTGCCCCAAAAAGGACGCTGTTACTTGTCTTCCAAAGCCTCCATCCAAATTTTCAGGTGCGAACTTTACTTGCTGAAAAGTTTCATTAAGAGAAAACTAACATCCCACCAAACGCGAAAGCCAGAAACTCATCGACTCAAAAAATTGCCGGCTCAAAAGGGGGGAAGATTTTTTTCCTCGTTCCCCAGGAGGGTCATTGTGCGTGGTTTTTCTCGGGTCGCCGGACACTTCTCCAAGAGAACACCTCTCTTGTTGAGATCCACGATATCATCACCACCTCCAATGAATTGACCTTTGATGAAGCCCTGGCGCGATTGATCGATCGATGCGTTGGTTTTTTATGATTGGCAAAAAATCTCTCAACTAGCACTGGTTGGCAATTTTACTTGGTTGCTTCCAAAAATATACGCCATAAGATCCTCGTGGTGAGGATTGTATCCTGGTTTTTGAGGTGTAGATCCGTGCCACACCAACCTTGATGGTTCAGAAATCCAGCTATGTAACCACTTGAGGTTGGTTGTTCATCCCATGGAAGCCCTGGAAGATTAACGTCTGGAACCTACAGATCACCCATTTAGAAAGGAAAATGATCTTCCAAGCCTCCATGATTATGTTCCATGTTAATCTTCGGGGTGTATTTACAGAGATTTTTTACATTCCAGGTGGTTGGCCTTGGGATTTCTGAACCATCCACAGTATCATAGGAATATCAATCATCCCGGTATTCCGGGGGTATCCTTAAATTCCGGATGATTATAGGGATTCCCCCCCAAAAAAAAACCTGTTTGATACCCTCCACATAACCCATAGCTGGTGGATATCAATGGATATCATGGATATCCATGGGGTCAACACAACGACGCCTCAACACAAGAACAACTCCGAATGATTTCATCATCCGCCATTAACATCATCTATACTTTAGATCTACTCCCACTCCGTAAAAGAGTTTGAGATTCGCTACCAAAAAAGTGCAATCATGTGGCCAAATTACCATAATATTTCACTAACCTTCCCATTATGCCATTGTCTCTCAAAAAAGGCGGGTCCCATTTCCCTTCCTCTTCGTTACCTGGTGGTGATGAACATTGGCATCTTGGGTGGTTTTTTCGATCCCAACCTATCAACACAACCCGGTTGGCTTCGGGCGCCGCCGCCTTTGGCACGCTCTTGCCAGCATTGGTTTTGGCCTGGCAGATATTTAGGTTGGTTTGTTGATAGCTATGATAGTTACAAGCAAGTGTGATATAGTCCTTAAGTGATTTGTCATTTTTTGCTACAGGTAATCTTCTTGTAGTTGTTGAGAATTGCTAGGTATTATAGTTGCTAGGTATAGTTTTAGTTGTTCGTTGTTAGGCATTATAGTTTTTAGTAGTTAGTTGCTTCTACCAAGAAGCACTGTTTTTTTGGGCTCCTTTCAAGCTCAAAATGCCATTTGGTCCACTGCAAAACTCAGCCAAAGGAACAGCCAAATACTCTTGATAAGCCATCGGAGCTTCAACGATTGGCTTCTTGTCCTTAGAACGAACATCGGGATGTCGAAATTCGAAAAACGTGAAACACCTGAAAATTGCAAAAAGGAAACAAAGGTGAACACATATCATGTCCGTTCACATTCCTAAAATGCTGATCATGGTGGTTGAAAGCTCATTTTCATTCTATGCTTCTTTTACGGCTGGATGCTGATTTGATCAAAAAGAACTGGTCAACAAAAAGCTCTTCAGAGATAGCCAAGCATCACTATCTTCCAACTCCTGGCAAAACAGTGAAAGAGCAAACACAGGGAGCACGGCAAATCAATTTGAGATCCTACCCTCCGGAAAGACCTAGAACTGGCAACCACCTTTGTATACTTTCCATGTTGCCCCTTGATTTCTTACAAGCCAAAAATCAACACCAGCAAAAGCCACATCCCCAACACATCCATTTCAAACCAAACACGAACAACAAGAACTTGACATCAATCTCTTCTAACTCAAATCCAGCCTTTCGAAAACACATCTCTTACCCTGTCGATTATGGTGCTTCATGGAAATTTACTTTAAATGAAAGGAAACTAATATTGGAGACATCCCATTTTCCACTGGTCACCATGATTGTGGGAGGAAGAATTTGCTAGAGGCTACTGAGGCTACCTGCTAAAAAAAAAGCTACCCCAGGTAGCAGGATCAGCACGTCTTAAGGAGAAACCAACCAAAACTCCACTGATTTCGGGGGTGGAAAACCACCCCAGTGCCCTGATGTTTCAATTTCTGCCTGGATGAAGATCTTTGCCTCGATACTTTCGAAGGCTGTTTTGGCCTCAAGAACTGAGGGTTTCAACCCCAACTCTGAGATTGATGGGCCTCCATTTTGGTGATTGATGGTGGAAGGAATCCGGCTGTCGATCACCATTTTTCCATAGGTCTTTTTATTTTTATTTTTTCATTTTTGGCTCCCTTTTTTTGATAGCTTTTTTTTGGGGGGGACAAAAAATCACATCACCCATTCTCAAATAGAACTCCTGGGAACTAACAGATCCCTCCCCAAGGCGCTTTTGAAGATGAGTTTCCTTTTCCCCAAGGTGGGATATGTGATCGTTCCCTGGAGGGTAGAACTCCATGTTTCAAATAATACCAATGACATAAGGAATTCCGAGTCTGAGGTCTCTTTGGTACTAGTTTATTTGGAGTTTATTGGGATGTTTGGACTTAACATGAAACCACAAAAGGCTTGAACATTTCGCAAACAGTTTAAGTTTAAATATCTGCATCTAGGGGATAAGTAACTTTTTCCTGTTAATCTGAAAAGAAATCGAAGGGTTGCTGCTTGGCTGTTTGTATTGCTATGGTGAACTGTTTTGGTGAACTCGGGATACCACTTTTACGCGAATTCGTATATTTTGTTAAAGGGGTGAAGTCTCACTAAGGATATTTTGAGTTGCCAAGAGACAGAATGGAACTTCGTTTCAAATCCGTTGGCTGACATGAAGCATGAAATACTGATTGGTTTGTGATGGCAGCGTTATCTTGGCTTATGAAATCATCCCCGTATAATTAGGGATTGTATTTCCATCCCCTATATCAACCAACCAGGGTTGTGCAGCCCCCCCAGCTGAGGTTAGCAAACCTTCTTGCAAAAAGGGCACCATTCCTTCGAAAAAAGGACCTCAGCTTCGAAGGCCCCGATGGAACCCAAACAACTCATGCTGAAAGGTTGGAAAGGTCGAATCCATCGGGAACTTTTTAACCAAAAAAAATGCACACACTTCTCGATTTCTTTAAGGATTAGAGGATCCAAAGTTTTTTTTCATCAACCAAAAAATCATCCGAACGGAAGTCATTCTTCTTTTGGCCATAGCGGCTTTTCATGATGTACAAAAAACCTCCCAACTTGTAGTCAACTTCCCACCCCTGCGAACTCTTGACTTCCCAATCGCATGTGCTCAGGTTTTTGCTACCAACACGGCGGGACCGACATCACTGAGCTTCCCTGGCTACGGAGTGTTTTGAAAGCAGCTCTTCCACCTGGTTCGTCGCTTGGGGACCCCATGTTTGTCAAAGTTGAAATCACATTTTTAGAACGATATCTTAATAGGAAAACAAGCTTTTTGATGTACCTGGAAAATAGATATCACAACTCCGTTGGGAAGGTGGAAATGCTCTAAGGGGACGTGATAAACCCATACGGTACATGTGGAGTGGCATCGCGCCATTGATCTTTTCCAAGCTGCCGACTTTCTCAACACTTGGATTTATGTACATATATACGTGTATATAAAAAATGTATATGTATACATATATATGCTTATTTCTTGTCGTATTTACTGATGTATGCACAAATAAATGTATATATGTATACATTTATATATATATATATATACGTATATATGTATGCATAATGTTGATCTGGTTGAAAATTCAAGTATTTAGTATATCTCAACCAATAACTTTTGGGGGGATCCACAATCTTGAGCCATGGGCATATCCCCAACATCCCTTCGGCTTCAGAGTGGATCTCTTTTTTGGGCTAGCAAACATTGAGGAAGTAGAGTCAACATACATATATAACAAATTCATCTATAATATCTATATATATATATACATGTACATCTACATATATTCACCGAAGTATAAACATATACATGTATCTAAATCATATATATCAACACCTTTTTCGCCACCCCCTTTTTTTAAGTGTCAAACATCTTGACCACACCTGCTTTCCGGCGGCCGCAATCTGGTCGATACGCTTTTGTCTTGCAGTCCAATCCAATGCCTGTGGACCCGGGTGATGTTGGTGAACCCTTTGGACCATTTTCACCAAACAAAAAACAACCAACAAAAATCTGTCCAATAATTGGAAATCATCAACAGAAAATTCATCAACATATTTTTGTTTGCTTGCTTGTTTGTTTGTTTGCTTGTTTGTTTTAGGAATCTGGATCAAAAACCAACATCAAGGATGAATCATGAGGATTGTTTCGTTGCTTCCATTTGAGAAAGCTTGGAGTCCAATGTCATTACAATTTTCTGGCTGGCCCTCAGTAGGGAATGAGGGAATGAATCCCCATTATAACCATGTAAAGCTTCATTCCTTCATTCCCTACTAAGGGCCAGCCAGTTTTTTGGACTTCCATCAAACTTTCAAACATGATCTCCACAGATGAAATCACATCATGCAAATTCACCTGTGGGTACTGTCACACTCACCAAAGATCTAAGGGCCGAAATTTCAAAAAGGAAAGGATGGTCTCTGAACTACCATTTTTCCAGGGGGGATTTGAGATACCTTCAACAAGAAGATTGCCCTCCTTTAAACTAACATAGCCATGGAAAACGTGGAAGCTGCGTGCACAACTGATGTGGCTACAGTATGTAGGTTCCCAAAACTTTGGCCCTTTGAAAGAACCGAGACTTTCTTAGTAAAATACTATCCAAAATTCGGTAGGATGATTTTTCCATGGCGATCTTTGTTTTTCCGGGGAGTTTTACGGGAAGATCACCAGACCGTCACCATCCAACACGGATCCAGACCTTACCATCGTAATTGGTCACTGCTTCCACCACAGCTGGAAGCATAGTTTCCCGCGAGACATAGCACATCTCATAGCCTAAAACACACCGAGCTGGAGTGAACTGAGGCCCGGAAAAACATGTGCTTATAAAAGGATAAGTGGGGTTACAACTTTGTATGGTAGGGGCCCACTTTATATGGCACTTCAATTTGCTGCTGCAACCAGTTGAGTCAATGATGAAAAATTCACCCAACTTTTTCAAACAGAGGATTTTTTTGTACATTTTGTTTTTCCGCGAGTCACTTCTCCAACAAAAATTGGTGAAGTTAATTTCAGCTCCTGAAGTGCTTAGTGAACATGCAGCTAAGGCCATGTACCATCGATATCTCTTGCAATGAAGATGAACAAGGTTCCCAATTTCTCCTTTCCAAGCGCAGGCAATTGTTGTTCCCTCAGAATCTGATCTTCCAAGCATCTTGCCATTTGAGCCACAAACAAAACCCTTTTACTTTCCATTATACTGGTAACTAACAGGGATCCTTACCTTAGTGGCTATTTATGATCCTCAAATAACTGTAACTGGGTAGTAAAATCCCCTAGCCTATACCCCCCAAACAACCAGGAAACTTTTTATTGCAGATTTGAATGATACCAACCTTAGATGATGGTTTTAAAACAGCCCGATGAATTCCAGGTACTCTTCAAGCATCGTTTAAAGGTAACCTCACCTGACATCATAAGGATTTTGACATGAATGACGATAAATTTATGTAAAAGTTACACCTTCGAAGTTTAACATTGAAAAGTGATGGTTGGACAACTGACTGCTTTCCTTTTTTGGAAAGTAAAAGTTCAGGGTATACGTTAAGCTTAAGGGTTGTATACCACTCATTCCTCCAGACCACTCAAATCCGGTCTGCGTCTTCAGGATCATATTCTTCCAATTATCCCATACTGGATCTCCAGTTTCGGAAATATGTTTCTTGCCTCGTGAGTCATGGCAAGCTCATGAAAAACTACATTTCGGGGGGTAGATGTTTGAGAAGGCTTAAACTCCAGGAAAAAAACAGCCAAACAACACGGGTCATGAGCTATTACCAACCCAAAGAATGTACGATCAAAAACGAAATTCTTCAAAATGACCTATCATGTTGGTGGTTTCAACCCATCTGAAAAAATATAAGTCAAAATAGGAATCTTCCCAACTTGGATCATTTTCCCAAAGAGGGATGAAAATAAAACATATTTGAAACCACCACCTAGCCTATACAATTGCATCAAGTTGGATGCCCACGTCCATCAAGTTATCTTTAAAAAAATGACCCCAGTGATACTGTTGATGGTTCCAGAAATCCGGCGATCACCAGTTGATATGATAATATATCTCAGTATCTACAGGGTTTCATGCATGTCAGGTGGTGCAGGATTTCTTATTATGGATGATTTCACGGTCATCTTTCAACGTTTGTAACATCCGAAATCGGTGCTCCCAACATCGCGTTCCAACCACCGTCCTGCAAGGAGATGGGACCTGCATCCCCTTGATGCCTCAGAAAAAAGTGATGGGACAGAAATGATGTGTGATACAAGCCGCAACACTAATAACTTCACCCTTAGATTTTTAGGATCATCATTAGCACTACTTGATTATCATCATCATTTGCGTTTGGTGAGAAACCTCTCCAAGGATCAAATCGTTGCCAATCAAGTTGCATGATCTTGTCAGGGAATTCTCTCTGATACCTGAACTTGTTGCTGGCTGCTCTGGCGGAGAGTCACCAATTTCATCAAAACTGTGAACACTCACACTCTGAAATGTCAAATTTGTCAAACAAAACCAGCTTGGGATGGGTTGTAAGATCGAAAAATGATATTTTGACGACGTTTTTCAATCAAAGAAGTTCTTCAAAATATTGAACTCATCTTGCCTACCCTGCATCCAATTGTTACAACTGCGTAAAATGTAGAACCCAACAAGACCCAGGTTTTTTCAGGCGAAAATTGTTGAACCGTCATTCAATGATCCAACAACATGCCCCTAGTCTCCGCCTTGCATGCAGAGCCTTAATTTCCTCTGCATCCAATCCTTAGTCTCTTATGATTTTTGCAAAAGTCTTTTGGTTTTTGGTTGCATTTGTATGAACATTTCAAACCATTGTTTATTCGAAAAAACAGGTCATGTCACAACATGTTTGAAGCAAAACTTTAAGGTATCTCACTGACCATGTCTCGGTGAGCTCAAGAAATTTGCTTCCAATTTGCTCAGTATGTTTGGAACATGTACATCAAACTTGTTGCTGGGCAGTGATGTACTCCCACAACATCACACCAACAAACCTCATAGCACATAGAAAGTAAAGATCCACTTGTGTTGCTACACTGCCCACTTGGGAATTCAAACAGTTTCACCTTCTGTTACATCTTTTGAGCTATCTACGAGTTGGAAGGCCGTGTTGCTTTTGATTCCCATTATGGAATAGGATTCTTCGACGAGCAAGAAAAAAGGTCTTCAAGAAATACATTGTTGTAGAGATAATCGTAGACTTCCTTTAAACACATTCTTTCCACCCGACTTCGGGTTCGCTGGAGTTTGAAATTGAAAGATAGTCCCATCATCCACGTGATAAATCCTCGTGCTTGAGCTTTTGAATAACCTGAACGTCAACCTCAAACTTTCGACATATTTAACATATATTTAACAAAAACAAAAATTGAAACCACCAGAAGCACCTTAAACAAACCATCTGGGGCAAATTTTCCCTATGATTACTAAACCTCAATGCCTGCTGAGTTGACTCTGGAAAAAAACTTCAGACTTTTTCTACCTGTTCAACGACCCCAGCAGAATTTCCATCTCAACGGATTTTTCGTTGGGACTCCCTAAACCAAATTCCCTATGCAAAGCTGCAGGTCGAAAGTGCACAACAAGGTGAAGCTTAAAAAGTCCGAGTTTCCTAAAGCGTGTCTACCTTCCCATGCTGTTGGTTGAGGTTTGATACCATCCTCATACCAAACCTTCCAACGGTTGGCGTGGTGGTAGCTGGTGGCAAAGAAATATCCAAGGGAGTTTTCGAAACAAAATGGTTGGTGTGTACGGAACTTTGGAAATGTATGAACAATGAAAATGGTCATTTTGAGAAAAACGTGATACAGGTGCAAATGTATTTGCACAGTGTGATGCATCGTTATCTTTTTCTTCTTCTTCTTCTTCTTCTTCTCGCTCTAATCCTTTGGGCCTCTCTCGGAAAAAAACAACACATTGTAATCCAAGATGCATTTCTATTCACAGCACAGAAACATGATTCATGTTTCATCCACAATCCTTTTCGTCACCGTGGGACGTGGGACTAAAGGCGATTTGGGTAAAAAATCATCATGTGATGAAACGCCCTTCAAGGTGATGTTTACTCAGATTTTGCTTTCCATTGTACTGGTTGATTTTTTAGGTGATTAGTAGATTGCAAACTAAAAAGGACTCCTTTGCCACTCTATTACTTAGACTTGCTTATTCGGTGGTTAGAAACATAAAACATATTCTGCAAATGCTGGTGCGTAAAAAATGGCGAGATATAAATCTACCATGGGTAGAAGTCGTCAAAAGTTAAAGGTGATGTTTAAAAACCCACCAAAAATGGGACCATGAACCTCTCAACGTTTCCCTGTGATTTGCACCAAGAGCCACCAGCATCACAGGCTCACGCTGATGCGGATGCGTCTTGGAGGTATAGCCTAGAAGTTGTTTTTTGGGGTTTTCGGATGCCAGTGCAACAATGGAAGTTCAAAAAGAATAAACCAAAAAACTAGGTTAAGCTAATGGTTAATTGGTGGTTTGGGTTGGTTGGTGGTTTGGAACTAGTTGAACCAAGTCAATTGGTTGGTTGTTTCAATCCAAGTTGAAAAATATAAGTCATGGATCATTTCTCCAAAAATCGGGATGATAATAAAACATATTTGAAACCGCCACCCAGTTAAAGGAGTTGAAGGAAGTATAGTGGGGCCAAAAGGTAGACATTCAAATCCTGCTCTTTTGACGTCTATATGTGGACTGAAGTTGCCCCCCTTTACGAACAATCTCCTTCAATCTTCCAACCTTCGGGGGGTGGCAATGATGTTGCTTTTTATCAAACAAGTCAACTATACAGCACCAAATCACCGTGAGGAGTTGAACTGTTCGCATCAAAACCGGAAAAAACTTCAATCGAAAAAACTGAAAAACAAATTCCATACAAATCAATTGGCTTATTTTCAGGGGGCGAACTGGCTGTTAGTTTCGGGGAGCTTTGGCAATTCTTTTGGGAGGATTTGTGAGTTTTTTTTTTTCGGCACAGTTTTTGGGGAGTGATAGTGAGTTTTACTAGTTGGTGGTCGAGCCCACTACCCACTAGAAGCAAAACATATCAAATTAAGAATCATGAATCCCCCAAAAAACCACAACTTTTTCCTTAGATAGTGTTGTTTTTCATCATCCCCCTAGTTGGTGGTTTCAACCCACCCGACAAATATCAGTCAAGTTGTATTATTTCCCCAAATAGGGATGAACATTAAAAAATATTTGAAACCACCACCTAGTCCCCCCGGTTCTTTTTTTGGGTGGCCTTGAAGAATTTTGGGTAGTGGGACAGGCCCCGTCAAGTGGCCCCTTCATCTCCGAGCGGCTCACCGCAGCCATCGAAGTCTTTTTGGGAACAAAGGCTGGAAGCTCCGCGTCGGACATACAAAGCACCTCAAAAAAAAACAACAAACAAAACGGATGTAGAAATACATTAGCTTTGTTGCATGCCATATATATAATGTAATATATATACATATCTAAGATTTCATATAGATTATATAGAGAATATGCAAAGATTATTGTATACACACCTATTTTGGTTGATATGATATACATGTAAATATACAAAATACACACACTATATCATATTTATCTACAGTATAGTCTATCTTGGTTGGAAACCAACAAACATTACAACTCCAAATCTGCAAAACAGATCCACATGGATGACCAGACTCTTGCAACAAGGCCCTCCCCTATCACCGTTTCCACGGCACATCCTTGTAGAAGCCAATTGTCTTTGCCAAATTCCCCGAGCGGCACATAACCTAAGCACTCAGCTCTTTGGTGTTGAGAGTTTTCATACTTAATACAAGAATTCTACGAAGTGTTTCCAAACATCAAACTGGCAAAACCATCATGTTGAGGATTTTTCATGATTTTTCGATGGACATTTTTATGCATGTGATGATAGGAGGTCTTTCTCAAAAAAACCATTCATGGATTGCAAGAGGTTGGTTTATTGGAAAGTTCATGGCTGTTTTTTTTGGATACCTCAATACTTAACACCTGAGCAACGTTCAAAACCCATACGACGTTACATGTAATACTGATTGGTTCATGACCGGATCCTTATTTCATGGCAAGCCTATTGTAATTAATATATATATATATATATATAACTGCGCCGTATTTCATTTTCCTATTTACTGCAAACAACCAAGGGGGGATTTACTGCAAAACTGCTCATTCTGTGTGTTATGAAAAAACCAAAAAACATAAAAAAACCACCAAGATACATAGAGAAAACGCTCACTACGATCGCTGGGCAACGGCAACAGCCGAAAGCCTCGGCAGGAAGTCCAGCATGAAGGAGGATCACCCCAGGACGGACGGATACCGCGGTTGATAACCATAGTGAGTTTTTTCGTCCCCCTAAGGATCGGGTTGTGGGATGGCCTGATTTTGCTTATTTTTTGGGGGGGCTCAAGGGCCACGTATCCGATACCTGGGATGATCCTCTAAGTAACTACCATTTGGGTGACATCTTAGTTTTGAAGTGGATTTTTTGATACCCCCTCAGGTTTGGATGAAACTTTATCACATCCAAACGGGTGGTGTGGAATGATCTAAACTTCAAAGAGAAGTTGGTGGTTGAACCAACGTCAAAATGGGTTCATCTTCCCCCAATAGGGGTGAAAATAAAACATATTTGAAACCAACAACCAGTTTTGTACATCAGAAACATATTTTTTTCTATGTGTTACCTTCCCGGGATGGATGTTATGTGACTCCGATCGTTTCTCAGTTGAAAAGCTGATTTTGTGGTGGAAAATCCGACGAGCAAAACTTCTGGAAACAGATCCCATTTGAAAAATACCGCCGATGGGATTCCCATACCTGTCTTTTAAAGAATCTCTTTGACTCAATGGGTCAAATTTCAAACTTTTCCCATGAAAAACAAATCCAAAATGTCCAAGAGAATCATGAGATTTTCCCCGCCGTCACTGACCCGTCCAATGATTTCCTTCCAAAGAGCGATAGTTATCTGGTCCAACGATGCAGCCATCGTCCTGCCGCAATAACTTGACATGATTCAACCCTCAACTTAACACCTTCCATATCCTCATTGCAATCATCTAGCCAAATTATAATTGGTTGGTGGTTTCAACCCATCTGAAAAGTGTTGGTCAAATTGGATCATTTCCCCAAGTGGAGGTGAAAATAAAACATATTTGAAACCACCAGTTAGATAATATTTCACCAACATAGATTTGCCTGAAACTACGGAGATTTCCCGAAACCTCAGCTACCTTTTGGGGACCCAGGTCGTGTGAGGTCGCGGAATAATTTGACCAGAATCATGGTAATCTCTTCCAGCACAACTATCCACCAGTTTCAAAAGTGTGAACACGGAATGAACACCTACATTTTTTGAAAGTGACATGCTAGTTAGTGGTTTCAACCCATTTGAAAAATATTAGTCAAATTGGAAATCTTCCCCAACTAGGGGTGAAAATAAGAAATATTTGAAACCATCACCTAGCATGGCATGATGAGGTCAGTTTTCAGAAACCAACGCCAAACTTTCGCCCTTAAGATTTATTTTTACAAGATAAACCACGAGCCCATCGTTATATAGAAACTCGGAGTGAAATGGGGTCCCTACAAATGGCCGAAAATCAACAGCTTTCACTGGGGTGAAATTTCACCCCGAAAGCAGTGGAGTTATCATAGGCCCCTACTCATAACTGGTGACTTTGGGCCCACTTTGTAGCTAGTTGGTGGTTGAACCATCCATTTGAAACATATGCCCCAGGGATCGGGGTAAAAGTCAAAAATAATCAAAATATTTGAAACCACCACCTAGTTATTGAAAGATGAGTTCCACATAAACTGTGCATAACTGTAGGTTTACCCACAACAGTTCTTGGGTTTACAGCAACATTTTCTTCCAGATTCGAACGCCAGATTTTCCACCCCATTTTCACCTCGGCATAACCCAACTTCTGTGCTGAGCTTTTAGCTGCCGAAACATCTGGCCTTAGCAGCTAAGCCGTTTGGCCTTGAGAAAAGTCACTGAGAAAGTCAAGTTTAATATAAATATATATGTATATATGTATATATGTATATATTTTTTCTTTAAATCCTTGTTTTGGACCCAATGGGTAGCATATACATATATATGTGTATACATATGTGTATATATATATATATCTTTATATGCACAATTTCGTCATTAAAAAGCTGAACATTTCTTTTGGCAGTTTCTCAACAAGTCAAACCAGACATCGTTACATAGCTTCAAGTCGGTTCTATCTTCTACCCTCATCGAAACATCCCGCAAAAAAAAACACCACTGCATCCAACCCAAACTGCTCTCCGAGTGGCACAAAAATACCGAACTCTGTAAGACCAGTGCCCGGTTTGTAAGTGCTGGGATCATCTAAACCTGATAGACAGCCGCTTAAGTTCCGTCCCCCCAAAAATGGTGTGAAAATCTTTGGGGGAGTGCATCAAATATATCATTGCAGTAGATTCTTAAAGTGTAAATTCTCTTTTGCAATAAAAACAGGCTTGATTTATTCACTCTACCTGAATGTTTTCAGTTTTCCTTTCAGTTTTTCTGATCTTTCGTATTTCAAACGGCCGAGTGCGCGCATATCGTGCCGAGTGTCCATAATTGTATGTCAGCTCCATGCAATAGGCCTTATCCTCGGTGCAAAAAAAACATGAACGAAAAAACACAGGCAATTTGTCCCAAACCCACCGATATCTAGCTGGTGGTTGAACCAACCCATCTGAAAATTATCAGTCAAAATGGGATTATTTCCTCAAATAGGGGTGAATATAAAAAATCTTTGAAACCACCACCTAGATCTGAACCAGGATCTAGTGAACCTTGTGAGTTATTGGGGGTTATATTGGATTTATGTTCAGCAATGTTCAAGTATGGAGGGATCCGTATTTCATGGCTAAGGAAATAATCCCCAATATACCTTGCTAATGTTTCATCCAATTGCATGGTAATGGAACATGGACATTCCATGAAGATGTATTCTCTATTGGAGATGCCTTCTGATAATCACCATATAACCAATTAGTATGACATAATCCCCTACAAAAAATGGCATGTGAGTTTTTAATCCCATACATCATATAACTATCACCATTTTTCACCAATCAATATGACCATAATCCCCTTTTATTTTACAAATAAATCCACCTACAGTGGTTGAGGTTGATCTCAAAAATCTCATCAATGCCCACCTCCAGGTCATAGCCCACCATGGTTTTACTCCATGCAGTTTTGAAAGGCCCATTGCAGGTGATACCTCCCAGCGACCCGATGTGAGATTTGCTTCAGTTCGGTGGTTGTACAAAAATAGAACATATTCTCCAAATGTTGGTGAAACATGGTGATTTACCAGTGGTAGAATCCATCAAAAGTCACCATCAAAACAACTCCAAAATGATGTGAGATTCGCGATGTTGGAAAAAAACATGTCCCTTAAATCGTACCTTACTAGTTTTCCTTAATAAGGCTGGCCTTTTGCTGGTGAGGCATCCCTGAATCATGATAAATCCTTGGTAATCTTGGTACCCAAATATGTCCGTCTGGTGAACCAGCCCTCTTCTCATCTGTGCTACCTCTGAACGCTGACGTAAGCATTCGTTGAGTCTGGACTCAATGGTGAAGTTTCCCAGCATTGTGTGCTTCCCACCCTGCTTATTCTCATGCCGCCCTTTGAAATTATGACCTTGCTTTATTTTTACAAAGCCTTTTCGTCTTCTTGGACTGGCTGGATTTTGTCTGAAATACTTGTAGTAATTCCATACACTTTCCTAAAGAACTATAGTCTTTTCCGGTTCCAAGCATCACTTGAGGGGCATACCGTTTCATAGGGTGAATATACATGATCATCCCTAAAGAAAGAAACACGGCAGCATCCCTTCTACGAATATCAAGCCACAAGCAAATGTATATATATATATATATATGTATATATATATATATGTACAAAGATATACACATGTTATCATGTTTATGTACATCATATACATATATCCAAGAATTACATCTTTTCATAACCCAATTTGCTTTTTCCATGCATCTTCCATGATAACTAAATATCAGTCTCCCCCCCACCGTTTCTCAACCTCGCCTCAGGCAGCAGAGTTTTCCTCATGCCTCAGTACATGCCTCAGTTCAGTGGACTTTTTTGAGTCGACTTTTTGTTGGTCATTTATTGGGCCCAACCAGAACTGGTCACCAGTTTCATAAGGGTGAAGAAGAAATAGCACCGGAATATTTTTCAATTTTCAGGGTTTTATCAGAAACCTTTTAACTTTCAACCTTACTATTTCTGGGAAAAAACATCCCGTCTTTACCTATGGGTTGGGCCCTGCCCTTCAAAAAATCAATAGATTTTTTGCCTGCGTAGATTATTTACCCGCTGTTACGGGTTTTGGCAACCCCCAAGTCATCTTCGAAACATCTCAATCTCCGAACATGTTATGCTGGGAACCAACAAAAACATTCCCATCAGCTTGGAAACAATTAAGGCTAATAAATTGGGGCAAGCCAAAACCCTGGTTCACAGTGGGAAAATAATCATCACTATTTTACTAAGGAACATTTTTTGTTAAATCTTCATTATCCACTGTCTCCTACAATTACAGTGGCAGGACCCAACGTAATAGATGAGTGATATTGTAGCTGGTGACTGCTTTTTCTTTTGGCGATACTCCAACATAGCTTGTTTCTCTGCCACTCTGCATTCCTTCGCTGTTTCTGGACTCTTTTCCATCTTTTTTGGGGCAGTTTCCACCTGTGGTCCATTGGATTTTCCACACGATAAATCCTTAACAGCCTTGACCAACTTCAATATGGCATCCGAAATCAAATCTTTAGATCATTTTCACACAACGTTTTCCACCTGAAAAAAAAACAATCAAAAATGATGAGTACACCACCGAAAACCAACATGGGACCTGACCACGAACCACAAAACGGAGATTCCTATTGGAAATCACACATTTTTAAACTTCCCATTTTTTTAATAAACAATCCCCCCTTGGAGGATCATCCCACTTAGTCCAAGTAGTCAATAACCCCATTTACAAGCCTTAAAAAATGCCTTTTAAGGGGGTCCCACAACACGGACCTTAACGATTACCATGGTTATTAACCAACGTATCCGTCCTGGGATGATCCACCAAGCCCTGGCAATGCTTGGGACCAGTTGACATGCCAAGGACTTGTTCCAAAAAGTCCAAGGTCGGTTTCAGTTGGGAAGTCCTAAAGACCCAATGCAAGGCATAGCCGTTCATGACCTGCGGCCACGAAGATTACTGGAAGTACGTCACCCTTCATCTATTGATAGTTAAGCATCTCGATTTTTGATGTACGTTTTTCAGATTTTTTGAAGCTGGATTATCAATGGGACGTAAAAAAAATTAAGATTCTAAATATTTTAGACCACCTGAAAGCTACAGTTGGTCCATTGGCAAAATGTATCACAATTTTTATCCGCCCACAGGCTTGTGAAAGTCTTGCCTCTGTCCAAACACGCGAGTCGGTGGAAAAAAAAACTTGAGCAAACGCTGCGGTTTGGTGGGTGATTAGACGTGGTTAGACATCACTGGGTGATCATCTTTCACCAAAAACTTGGCGGGTCGAATCTCTCTGAAACCTACCTTTCGGAAACAGAGGTTGGTGATATTGCTATTATTCTTCGCTAATATTGCAGCTTTCTAACATAACTGTTTGAGGTGCAACCGGCCAAACAGAAACAGGACTCAAAAAAGCCATTTGCAAGCCCAAAGAGATACGTATCGCTGTGGACAAAACGTATGTCACATGAGGTTTGCCAAGACCAAACAAACTTCTAATATTGACACTATCAGCATAGTTGCTCCAATTAAACAGGACATGGTGTTTTCATCCAAGAATGAACCTGTGAATCAACAGCCTTAACCCCTTGGTGAAAGTACCATGGTGATGGAAATGGGAAAAAATGAACTCATCTTTATTTTCAATAGGAACATTTTCAAACATCTTCATTCAAATTCGTATTTTTTTGAAAATAATCTAGGTAATCTTCCTTTCCTAACGGTTTTAAACCCTTACCTCAACCAACAATCACGGGGTCTTCCACGGGAGATCCACAGTGGTGCAAGTCCCACCATCTGATCACGACATGTCGAGTCACCTCACGTGGATCTACAGTGAGATCCAACTGATCTAAGGTTTCGAGATAGTGCAAATCCCACCTGACCATCGCATGCATCGAAGGCTTCCAGGAAAGATGAAAGATTTTACCCTCGAAAACCGCCATAAAGTGATTAGCATGAATGAACGCCAACCCTAGACATCCAAATATATACCGAACAACAGGTAAGGTGTTTGGATGTCATATCTTTAGGAATGTTTGGATGTGCATCGAAGGTCGAAAAGGAAAGATGACAGATTTTACCCAACGCAAATTCACCCAAACCGCCATAAAGTGATTGACAACAGCAAAGAAAATAACAATGCAAAAAAACAACAACCAATGAATGACTTCCAAAAATTAAATCATGACCAAAATCAATGAATGAGAAAAAAAAACTCGTTGGTGGTTTCAACCAATCTTCAAACTATTAGTCAAATTGGATAATTTTTGCAAGTAGGGGTAAACATATCAAATATTTGAAACCACCTAGTATCCACATTTTTTTTTGAAATGAAACGAAAAAAAACAACGTGGAGAGTGAATCAGGTGTAAGTGAGAGTGAAACATGTGGATATTTCAGGGTGCGAGTCAGTGAATCTCAGTGAATGAAATGGGTTTTCATATCAGATGTAAGAGTTCATGAAGCTGAAAACACCTAAAATTACAATTTTTCAGCCCCCTTTCGGTCCGACTCGCCATTTTTTTGGTAACCTGCATTTGGTGATGTCCACGATCCATGGGTTTTTTGGATAGGAAGTTCTAGAGACCTAGAATGGTCGGTTTCCCACAAAAAACACTGTTGTTACTGTTGTTGTTGTTGTTGTTGTTGTTGTTGTTGTTGTTGTTCTTGTTCTTGTTCTTGTTCTTGTTCTTCTTGTTGTTGTTGTTGTTGTTGTTGTTGTTGTTGTCGTTGTCGATTCAAATCGAACCTACATATCTAGCGGTTGATATTTTTGTATTTAGCGGTTGATATTTAGTGGTGCTGTTGCCTTTCCAAAGAAAACCCAACCAGTTTGGTACAAGATGTTCCCCCTACTAGTTAAAAAAATGGGAGGTATAACCGCTATAGATGGCCCAAAATAAACGTGTTTTTCTGGGGGTTATTTCACCCTGGCCCCCTACTTACAAAGAGGATCCATGTATTGTATATTTACCGACATTTGGCTTAATTTTATGGTAAATGTAGGTAAATATTCCATACATGGATCCTATGGGTTATAACTGCATTTTGGGCCCGTTTTTTTGTGGTGATTTTGGGCCCTCCCAAAACGACTCGACGACAAACTGCCCACCATGCAGAGGTCATCTGGGCAGGTCCATCATCCACCTTGGCGAATGGAAAGGAATTGGAGTACTGTGATGTCACCGGTGGGTACTTCCCGTAAATGAGATTATAACTAACCCCAAATAACAAGTAGGTTGTTTGTATTTGTCCCATAAATAGGTGAAATAAACCAACTTACTAACTAGTTAGGATCACTTCCATGGACATCCCAGTAGTTAAGCAAGTTAAAGATTCAATGAACTTCATACTCAATCTCAGTGATTCAAAGTGCAACTTGCTACAGAATTGGATTTCAATGTGTGGTGATTTACCTCAAAAGGGAAACCCCCAAATCAATGCTGAAGATCTCATTGTTTTTTAACGAACAACTATGCATTGCCAGCAACTGAGACGTTGCCATGTTGCGAAGGCACTGGAAAACATGTCCAAATCTACATCATTCGATAGTATATCACATTGCGTATCTAGCTGGTCGTTTCAACCCATCTGGAAAATCTTCGTCAAATCGGATCATCTCCCAGGCAGTGGGTATAAATAAAACATGTTTCAAACCTAAACATTGCAAGTTGCCAGTAAAGAGATATTTTGTTTGAAAACGACATTGTCACACCTTTTTAGGCACCTCGTCCAACAAACTCCAAGCCATAGGAAGCAACGCCCATGGCAATTTCATCATTTTCGCCACATGGCCGTGTGGGGAAAACCCACAGCGTGTGCTACCGTGAGATCTACCGAGTTCAAAGTGCTCCCCCGGTCACCAGTTATAAATGGAGTCATGGGGCCCCTATGGCCTTAAAAAAACTGGCATAGCATAGAATTATATAAATATCACTGTTTTTTTGTTTCACCCTGGAATTTCTGTGGAGTGAAAGGGCCCACTATGTTTTTATGGAGCCCACTTTGGAAAACGTGACTGAAGTGAATTTGTCTCCCAGGCAATGCTTTTTTGTTTTGGGAATTCCAAGTCCTGCACCAACCCATCGACCACCCAAGCGGGGAAACATCTAGGAATCAACCAAGGTTTTTGTTTGGGAATAGGGTGAATCAATCAAGGCCTTATAGAGGAATTATTGCTACCCTTCCCACAGCTAAGGGCTTAGAGCGAAATCGCATTTCAGTGGATTCAATATGCTACTGCAGCTTGCGGCGGCTTGCATGGCGAATCTGTTTGACAACTGAAACCGCAGGCGGGATATTGATGATTCGAAGAAATCTGACCAGATTTCAGTTAGGGTTTGATAGTTGAAATCCCGCAATTTGCAGGGTTTTCTATAGTACAGATGGTGCAGAATTTCTTCCTAGGGAATTCCGTCCAGCAGGTTGACATGATTTCAGCTTCCTGTTTAACGTGACGTGACGAGTGTTACTGCCTACGGCGGCTCCTCCGAAAGACCTGCATTGTCTTCCAGCTGCTGAAGGGCCTGGCATGATGGTTGGATACATTGAACAAAATGGTCAGAGCAGTTTCACTAGAAACCAAACAAAGATCAAAGAACAACATGAAACAAATTTTTTGTTTACACAAACAACTACTGGCCGTTTCTTTTTTGGTATGAAATGAGGGGAACGAAGAATCACAATTTGTATCCAAGTTCATTCCCTGTCATATTCTTAAATTTGCATGTGGAAGATGCTTGGAAAAAAGGGTAAAAACACATATCCTCCCAAATGGTCGTGCAAAAATGGTGGTTTACCATGGTAGAAATCCGTAAAAACCATCACCCTCCTTAAACAAATCCAAGTATTTGGGAATGATCCTTAGATATCCTTAGTAAACATGAGCCAGCATCAAACTTCCCGTCTTGCCTCAACCCAAATGGCATCTACGTCATTGGTCCTCAGAGCCATGCCGTGTCTCAACGGGGTTTTGGAGTCATATTTTCTCGTTGGGGCGAAAGGCTTTTTTGTTACCTCCCCGAGTTCACTAACATGGCCATTGCTGGAAAATCCAGCCATTTCTTTTTTTTTGGAAATATATACATCTTCGTTCATGGTTGGAATTTTCCATTGTCATCTTTTGGTTTTTAGGGGAAGGGTACCTGTCACGTTTTGATAGCTTTAAAAACAAACAACGGCGAGTTTTTCAAGTTACGGAGCAACTTTTTCTTTGCAAACATGGATCCAATTTCCACTTTCTTTTTGCTCCATCTTGTGACCCATTGGAAAATTAAGAGGTTTATGGTGACAAACTCCTGACCAGGAATCTTAAGGGAATATAGACATCTCACATGGTGACCTGAATTTTGTTAAGTCCAAAACAAAACCTTTTGAGGGCAAAAACACGAATAGATTTTGATAGTCCATTGACAACCCACATGTTTTCTTTTAAATTGTATGAAGTATTAGTAACATTCAATATGATCATGACCTATTGGTTTAAGTTTCGTAGATGCAAACTCACCACCGTTGGAGGTCCACATCCTTCTCTGATCCACTTCCAGCGCCATGAGATTCACCATCAGAAGAAAAACGTTTTTGTTCGAGGATTCTGTTGCTTGACATCCCTGAAATTTGATGATTGGATACCTCAAACAAAAATGCAATCTTTTTGCTTTGGACTTATCTTCCTTTTCCAAAGCATCCATTTGTTGGTACATCTCCAGCCAAAAATAATTTCTGGGGGTGTAAATTGCATACACCCTGAAAAATTAACATGGTACCCAAAGTCATGGAGGTGGATGGAAGATTATTTTTTTTTTCCATCTTCAATTAGGTGATTTCTAGATCAGAAATCTTTATCTTTCAGGGTGTACATTCCTTCAAGCTAACAGCTCGTCCCTGAAAATAGGCCGAAACCCAAAAGGAAAACTCATTTTTCAGGGCGTTTGCTGTTAGTTTTAGGGAGGGTCCCAACTGCCCCCAACCATGTGATGATTTACCCCAAAAATAAAGATGGAACCTCACATTTTCCAATTTTTGATTTGGTGATTTCTAGCTTCAAAATGTTACACAAAACCCCGGAACATTGACCGCTGGAAGCTAAAAATCACCCAATTGAAATCCGGAAAATCATTTTCCAAACCTTCATGGTTGTGTTGCAAGCGTTAATTTTCGGTGGTGTAATTTCTAAGGGTGTAAACTGTCCCCAACAACGTGACTTGGGTTCCCAAGCCATTCCAAGACCATGGAGTGTGCTGGAACATCACCACCCGCTGGATCTGGTTGTGTGTACCTAACCCGGCTCGGTGAGGACATCAGCCGTGAATCCAAACAATCCGACAATCGACAAAAAAACATGGGGGAAACTCCCAAGCATGTAAATGAAATTGTATAGGTAAATCATCTGTACAGCATATGAACATCATAAATCATATGTATACCAAAATATGTAAAACATATACTGCCATACAATTTTTCTTCATATCACAACATGTCTGTGTTCGGCTGACCATCATCTTTTCCCAGAAATTCTCCATCCTCCATCCCTAGCAACAACCTTCACTTGGAAAAAAAAAACTCCACCCAAAAAACATCCAAACGCCGGGCTCACACTACTTGATACTCTGGACCTGTATCACCTTCTCTGGTGTGAAAATAGACCTTGATAAACACAAGGCCAAGCTGTGTGGAGGGATCGAACTTCGACTCATTAGAAACGGGTTTTGGTGAACGAGTTGCAGTTGAGTTTGCAAATTTAAGGTTTATTATGTACCATGGAAAAAAAGGGGTGGAAAGAGAGACTGAAAGAGTCCGTGGATTTTTTCTTAGTGAAGGGATAAAAAATGTACTACACAAATTATAAACAAGAAGATGTTAAATTTGTGTAAGTGCTATTCTGATCTCTGTGGAAGCATCCTTTCAAGGAGGAACCCACATCTACGTAGCATCTTGCCTTGGGTACTCAGAATATCCTTGCAAGAAAAAAACAAATCCATACAAATCCTATCATCATTTTGTCGCATTCACCAGACTAGCCACCAAAAAAGTCAGATTCTCATTTCGATTTCTTTCAGAGAACAAGAAACCCAACACATTTCAGCAACATTCTTTTAGAAATAACGAAATACCAACTGCCCAACCTCAAAAATTCAAAAACAGAACCACCTGGGGAAAGATTACGAAAACCTGCGATAAATCCCCAACTTGGATTTTTGCACAAATTTTCGATGCCGAAAGGAAGAAGTGACCCAAACATATTCTCCCAAATGGTGGTCTTCCCGTTGGTGGTTTTTCACCAACCCATTTGAAAAAAATATGCGAGTTTGTCAAAATGGGTGAATTTCTTCCCCAATTTTCGGGGTGAACATGAAAAAATATTTGACTTGCGGTTGAATGGTAATTTACAATGGGTAGAATCCATAAAAAAGTCGCCTAAACAAATCCAAGCTAAGAGATGTCCACCAAGGAACCATGTCCTGATCCACTGGCACACATGCAGAGAATCCAGCCGGAATTACCTCAACGACGAAATGGAGGGGTTTTTTGAATGGGTAAAACGGGGACTTTTCTTCACCCGAAAATTCCCTCGCATTGAACTTTTGAAACACACTAGAATGGATCGATCCCTTGAAAAATCATCCATCGAGTCTTCAGTGGAAAAAACGTTGAGATCCTATTTTGTAACTTAAGTTGGTATTTGGTAGGCGTTTCTTGGAACAACAAATGACACACTTGAAACCATGCAAACCGAAGAGAATTTCCATGAACCACTTGCATTGAGAGGCTGCTTCTTGCTGGAAAAACAATATGACATCCCTCTTTATCTCTCACAAAAACAGGTAGAATGGATAGAATGACCATTCTACCTCAATGAGTCAAAGATGTGATGGCACCTTTTTTGATGGTTTTTTTTATCTTTCCTTGCACTTTTTCAGGGTTTCAAATTTTTAGCCACCACAAAAAACACACGACGAAAAAACAACCTCGCAACCTCGTGTTATCTGCCGCACCCCAGGCATCCCTGCACCAGGATGTAAATCTTCTGGGAGGTCTGGATCTGGTAAATACCTGTCATGAGTCATTTCTTCTTTTTTTTCGCATCTTATGTTTGTTGTTGTGCAAGTTTTTGCTGGTGGAGTTATTTTGGATTTTGGTGACGTCAAAAGTTCATTTTGATGATGATGGTGGTGGTGGCGGTGATGATGATGATGATGATGATGATGATGATGATGATGATGATGATGATGATGATGATGAACATGATGAACAGAAAAAGTAAAAAAACATCAAATTGTGCAAACAGTACCTCCTTCAACTGTTTCTTTCCCAAAACTTCACCCTTTTTCCCGTTGGAGCACTGAAAACGATACATTTCTGGCACTTCGCCATCGACCAACTTTCGATAGCCATAGGAGATCACCTTGCGAAAACCAATGGAAATCGTGAAGGTTCAAAACGGATTTCCCGGATCATACAAACGAATACAGGTTATTTACCCACTGTGAGTTGTTAGGGTTTGGGCAACCACCAATCAATATACGTATAAATATGTGTTGCAAGTTGATCAGGGTTTCCGCTATGAGTTCGCAGGGTTTTGGCAGGGCCCCAAGAAATAGAAGAACCAACACCTCTTGCTTTTGTTAGAAATCGGTAAACACTTCCAGGTATGACTCACTTTTTTCCTATGCAATCACAATTTCCAATGTAAAAGGTAATAATGCTTTCACCATGATGATTTCTTTCTCCACAGCGACATTCATGGTCCACTTTTGCAGGCTGTAGATGTTGTTTTGCTGGATGTTTTTTTGTCAATTTTCTTTGAGTCTTTTAGATGATCTTTTGGACTTTTCTGAATGATTGAACTTCAAACTTCAAGGAAATGTGTGGCCCGTGAAAAAAAACCCTTGTGCCATTGGATAGTTGATAATAGGATCCTTTCATTGGTCTAATCCATTCCCTCGGTAGTAGAATTCCTCCAAACCCAAGCATTTTTTTCTAAGTTTGACAGCTCATGTACGCCAGGGTAAAAGTAGATGGCACAGTTACCATGTATCGTTTATTTTAGCCCTGTATGAACCTACCTTTTGGGGACTGTGCCATGTACTTTGACCGTGGGGTATGCTCATGTGATGGAAAAAAACCTCAAGGAACTTCATCCTCGACTTCCAATCTACAAATTGACCCACAAGATGACCCCTGTCACCAGTTATAAGTAGGGGCCCATAACTCCACTTGTAGGGGTGAAATAGCCACAGTTACCTATTTATTTTCGGCCGTTTATGAGGGTTAGGATCCAGTTGTAACCTGGGGCTTGAAATAGCTTCCCAATTGGAAGTCAACCGCCATTTTCAAAAAAACATGGTGAAACTCCTTTTGGATGATGATAAACAATTACTTGACAAAAATGGGGTGAAACTCATAAACACCAACCTCCTAAAAAAAATGACAGGTTGGACTTCCAGATTTTCCTACTTATGGGGGAAGTTTTTTTTTGGGGGAAACTTCCAGATTTTTCTTTTAATTGACAGGTTGGACTTCCGGAATTTTCCAAAAAAACCTCACTGGCTGATACCTCAGAAATCACCATCCTTGTTGGTGGTGTTTTTCAGCCGCCAAAGTATCTTTGCCCCAAAAGGGCCGAAACCACGCCCTGAAACTACCATGCCATAGCCCCTTTAAAAGTAGGCCATCCCGAAAGGAGATTTCATCTTCCAAGGAAATCCCATCTCAACGAAACGAAATCCACCAGAATTTGCCGAAAGAAATTCATCATTCCAATCATCAAGCATGTACACAATAAAATCATCTGTTCATATTTTTCTCTTTTCCTCCCAAACACCACAAAAAATCAACCAACCGAACCAACCTACCGACTTCCTTGTTTCTCTTGAAACCAACCAATGGCAATTGGCCAATGGCCTTCCCCCACGACAAAAAAGGGGCCATGTAACGCCCGCCCAGGGCGGCGCCTTATGTTTTCTTGGCTGCGCTTTCACTCGAACGATGGAGATCTTCATCTCCGGTTCGACGGCCTCGAGTTTCTTTGACGCACCGGGCATCAAGCTTCTGTGTTGGGAGAAAATTGGGTTGAATGTTGGACATTTTCAGATGTCGATAATTTGCATGTTTCAAGAACATTTTCTAGGACAAGATGATTGACTGCTGTTGTATAGGTCAGGCAAATGTCCTTACATCATCTGGCTAGGAACTGTATGAGTTTGTGACATCTTCCTCTCTGTATCTCACATTTTTTCCAAGCAAATTATTACATCCAACCATCGAATGGAGTCATTCCAAATGCTCAGCTTCAGAGACTTTTCCATGAAAAAAACGGGTTGTTTCATAGGGATCCTTCTTTCATGGCTTATTAAAAATCCACATATAGCTGTGCAGTATTTCACAGTATTTCATCCTCTATATATACCCTAAACAACTGCCGTTGTCTTTTTTTTTCATTGCTCAAGTTTTTTCTCATCAGGATCCGAAGATCTTTTGGAGGTTCCCATACGTAGCAAGATTTGGGTTTTGAAGTTTAACCATAATAATCTACGTATTAGGTTTCCGCCCATCTGAAAAATATGCTTGTCAAATTGGATCATCTCACCAGTGATCGGGGTAAAGATAGAAACATATATTCGAAACCACCACCTCGTAACGTTTCCTCGCATTGAACCGAATTTGAGCCCCCAATCTGTTGAAATCACCTCTCTTTGAGGGCCCGTACTCGCGCCGTCTCTTCTTCCACACCATCACCGGCCTTGTGTCGGCTTGGCTGTGGTCTGGTTGAAAAGAGTGCTCAACCAAATGGAGCGTTTTGGATTGTGATTACATTTCCAAAAACTAACGGCTGGATACCCAAAATGATGGTTTGGAAAAAGTGGACTCCTTTAAATATGGCCATTTTTGGTATGTTAGATTTTAGGGTGCACCAAAAAAGGAACCAGGAAAAACATCGTCAAAAAACCCAAGATTTACTCAACACCGGACAAATGCTCAACCCCCAACCAATTGCTATTAGAACTGCTCAGACCATTCCGTGTCATAACATGGGCATCTTGCAGTTTGTATCCCGGCTGAGGATTCGGACGATGCCTTTGCGGATCTTGGTCAATGCTTTCATGCTGCCTTCGCGGGGTCACCCTACGACACCAACCCAAACAATGCAGGAATTTTTGTTGGGGAAATCACTTGGAGCACCAATGGTGAATCCTATTAAAATGGGTCAATTTGATCGTATGATCGGGATTTTTTACTAGAAAAAATTCCTTCAAGAGTTGCAAAACAAACCAAATCACTGGTGAAATGTAAGGGAAACACCTCGTTGAAAACTAAGACATTTGTACATCCCACCGCACCAATGGCAAGAAGGGTTGATGGAATTGCTCTAATCTGATCCTTGCCCAAACGATTTTTCTTTTGAAACCTGGGACCTATCAAATTCCAATGGTTTTCAATGAAACTTTTGTTGTGGCCTTGGCCATCTCACATCCCATTACACCAGAGCTGCAATGATCATTGGAACCACTAGAGAAACACAAAACATGTTGCAAACTGCACGGCCGCAATGGATCCCCAACTCCGTGGCTACCGTCCTTGATTACAGCTTTGTGTGCATTAGACCTAGACTCCCAAATCACAACTTCACTACTTTGGTGGTTCCTTGTTGCATATGGAGGCAAACGGTGCCCATATGGTCATGGTGTCCAAATCGCAAATCCAATTCCCTGCCTACGTCTCGCTTCCCGCAGTTTGCGGGCTGCGGGAGCCGTCCCCCCCCAAGTGACGGTGTCAATCTCTGGACCGATGCGGCAACCAAACAAAAACGCCATTGGAGATCAAGAGGGCTGGAAATCTTGTTCAACTGTGTCAAACGTCTTGCCAAAAAAACCAATATCAAATCCATTCTGGAAGGAAAATTTTCGAACTTGTAGGAAGCTTGGGTAATCATTCAAAAACATGTGAGCAGGCATCTCAAAAAAAAAGGTGGGGCCTGGCGGGCGTGATAAGGTTTCCCAAAGAAGAAAAAACTAATTGGTTGTTTCAACCCGTTTGAAAAATATTGGTCAAAATGGGAATCTTCCCCAAATAGGGGTGAAAATCAAAAATCTTTGAAACTACCACCCAGAAACTAATTGGTGGTTTCAACCCATTTGAAAAATATTAGTCGAATTGGATCATTCCCCCCAGGCAGGGGGAAGAATCCAGAAGAAGCGCCGCAACCCCCCAGCACAACCTTTTGTCCGCACAACGCTTGCAGCGTGCGCAGAGATTTGTTTCTGCACTGGTGCCAACGCGCAAATCATCATCTCCATCACCAACATGGTTCAACTGATCAATGATCAAAGCCTTTGCTGCTTCAACTTATAAACTTCTAGCTTTACTTGTGCTTGCCAAACTTCAACCAGAATTCGGTCACTGTGCTTTTGGAATGCATGGAATGCATGGGCTTACAAGACCTTGTGCTTTATGATGTTTTAGCGCCGTTGCTAGTTGTTGTTATGGTCCAGATTTCAGCGCCCAAAGCTCACATCCCAAGGTGGCATCCTGCACACTGACTGTGTTCAGCACACATGGAGGCCTTGCTGAACCAACGGCAAAGAAGCATGGCAGTCCTGTCTCCGAGGTCCAAATCTTCACATGCCAAAGGCTTCCAGAACTGCCTGACAGGGCAGGATTTTACCGCGCCAAATGGCAACCCCCCATGGCCTTCCAACCAAGTCGCGATCGCTTCAAGCAAATTCATCTTTCATGCCCTGAGAGGTGTCTCGTTCATCTGTCGTTCAAGGACAACCGCATGCTGCGAAACCTGTGATGACCTGCAAATGTTTTCAAACGGCAGCTAGCAACCTGGAATCTATGTGCGACTTTGCGTTTCAATCAACACTCACATACATTTTGCCAATCGAGAAAACCCAGTTGGGATGATCAAAAGACTTGAAATCATGGGATGTGTACCATATCAACTGGTACTCACCAAAGTTTGTCCATACAACAAAAGTTTAAAACGAGGCAATCTGGAAATAACATCAACAGGACTAAAAGCAGGTACTTGTTAGCATTCCCCTTCAACCACCAGAAATCTTATATTTGTTTGCGCAAAACCACGCGTGAGTTGGGGGATTTCAAATCCTCTGAAACCCTCAGCTTCTGGTAGTCTTGATGTAAGATTACTTGAAGGATCCAATGGACGTTTTAGTAACAAGACTTACCCTTCCTACCATAATGATGGACGCGGAAAATCGGCCCCTCCAATATTAGTTTCCTTTCATTTAGGGTGATTTTCCGCTTCCATGATTATGGGAGAAAGGGTAAACTTAAAACTTCTAATTTGAGATTCTGCACTGGTCGGTGCCAACCACCCTCACTGTGTTGCGACCTTTTTCTCGGACCATTTACTAGTGAAAATGATCATCCGCTAATTTGCTCATCAAATTTTCCATAAGCATCTCTGACTTTTTGGGCTTCTTATTGTGCGGACAATGGCAAACCAAAAGTGTCCAGAACCCCCTTAAAACAAATCTCTATTTGCGCTTCTTTATGCAATATGCATACATATTTTTTTCAAACAACAAAAAGGGAATCAAACAAAAATTGTGTGTTCCACAGTGTGAACCCTCTGACTCCGCCCCAAACAAAAGCCCAGCGCGGATGGAACCTGCAAAATTTTCCACCAGAAAAAGTTGAAGACTTTTCGTGTTGAACACTATTCGTCTTTTCCTCTTGTGGTTCAAACTGTAGTAAGCATAGTCATGTCTTCCCACCCATCATTTGTGCTTGTTTTCCCTTGATGGAATCATCCATAGTAGAATATCTTCCAAGAAAAAGGATTCAATGTCCAGTCTTTGTCCATTCCTATTTGTCAATTTGATACTTTCATAATTTCGAATTCGTTTCAAAAAAATCGTGGGATTCTGTGGGGGGCCAAATGAAAAACAACAGCAAACACCCTATAACACTCCTGTAGCTTACTTGGAGGATCATCCCACTTAGCAAGTGGTTAATAACCATGGTAATCGCAAGTCCCAAGTAGGGTGGTGGGACCCCTTCCAAATGGCCTAAATGGCTTATAAATAGGGGTGATCCTAACCGCTTACAAGTGCTGGGATGATCCAACTAAACAACCTCATCCTCTCATCCTCTTCACCCACGAATTGAAAACTTCCTCTCTTCATCGATTCTTCACGGGAAAAACATATAAATACTGTTGATGGCTGAATTCCTGCATCAGTTGAGGTTGGTAGTTTATCCAGCTATTTACAGGGTTTGATACATCCCAGGTGGTTGTTTGGGATTTCTGAACCATCAACACTAGGAAATGAAATAAACATCATCCAGATTTTGCAAAGACACCTACTCGGCGGGGAGTTTTAGAGATCTAGTAGTGAATGACCAAAAAACATATCTGTTTTTTCTTCCCTTTCCTGACAAGCACGGACCCAAAAAAACCCTGACATCAAAAAATCGAAAAACTCATACTACAGAATCTTGGTTCTACCTTTACGGACCTACTAAAATCTCCAAAACCGCTAGCACCACCCTTCTTTTTGTTGCTTGGTCACGCTCAACCCTCACCCTGTTGCGACCAGTTGCTCGGAGCATTTTAGTAGTGAAAATGCTTATCCTGGTTGCTCATCAATGCTCAGCACGATTCGCACGAAGACCATGTTTTTTTTCCGAAAAACAAAACCCCCCAAAAACTACCTCAAGAACTATCATCTATATAAAAACATATATAATAGGAATACGTAGATGAATGAATCCTGACTTTTCGTATGTTCACAGTGTGACCTTTCGGATTGGAAAAGACTGCTCCACCTGCTGTTGCTGCGCAAGCTCTGAATTGGCCGTGACGGCCGGGACCTTTGCGGATGGAGAGGTTGAACGAATCGCAACACAAGTTCCCCCAGCCTAAGAATCCCCTCTAGGGGGGGGGTCATTTTGAATTCACCCCAAAAAATCACCCCAGGTTCATTCACCCCTTAAAAAAGGAGGGTCCGTAGGCAGCCACAACTGGGATTTAAGGATTTGACATCTCTTGTTGTATTGGATACTTGACTGCTATTTGGAGGATCGGGTGTTTCATGACTTGTAAGTGAACCATGGTTACATTTTTTCATCCCCCTAGGGTTAGACTACTCATAAATTGCATGTCGCCCTCTTCAACTAACCACTTATTAAATGGGATGATCCTTCCAAGTAGGGGTCCATGACCTCCATCTATTTCCGGGGTGATTCTTTTTGGGCAATTTATAGGGGTTTTATATATAACTCCATTCATAACCACCGGCACGAAATGCCCACGTGTCACATCGCAACAAACTTTCCCCCCGTTTTCGTTTGGTGTGTTTTTTTCTTCGTTCGGCTGTTTGGAGTTTTTTCCGTTGTTTTTCTATAATGTCTCGCTGCAAAAAAAAATATCTACCAGGTTCTTCAAGTCGTGACCTTGTTTGGACTGATAAGTGACCTTTTCGGGGCTTAAGTGACCTCAATTTGGGGAATCAGAAGGTCACTTTGAAGAAGCTGGCATATATTATCAAATATGGCAAGTTACAGGAAACGGGCTACTACTTTGGATCTAACACAACCAACATCTTTCTTGGATTTGCATGTAAGATGCTGGGAAAAAGTGAAGCAAAATCTTCTCCCAAATGGTGCTTTGATTTGGTGGTTTACCACGGTACAATCGGTAAAACATCACTGCAAAAGATCCAAGCTTTGAGCGTTTATTTGCAAAAATCAAATGAAGCATCCTGTGATTTTGAGGATTCTGGGGTTCTAAAAAGCTCCTCATTTAGTACTTGAAGGATCATCCCAAGCAGTAAGTGGTTAGTAACCTATGGACTGTCCGTTTTTCTAAGGATTGGGTTGTGGGAACCCCCTAAACCCAAATGAAGGCCTAACTGGGATGATCGTCCAAGTAGGAAAGTACAACATCCCTGGCTCCAAAGCGCTTCCCCAACATCTGGCCCCGGACGCCAGCATCAAGGCCTGGTTCGGAATGATGAAACCGGTGGTTTCACAGACCAAACCAAACAAACCAAAGAAACAACCCAAACCAAGCCAACCGAATACAACAAACAACACAAACTAAAGAACCTTTCCAATGAAAAATAAAGGACGCATAAGCTTCAAAAAACACATTTTAAAGATCTGACCAATATTTCTTAACAAATGTGTGATTCGTGACTGGAGGGTATATCTTTGGTTGACATGTTGAAGTCAAGACTTTGGTGAGGAACAGTTGTTGAGCCAGCCATGTGTTTTTCCGCAACAATCCAAATTGATGATGGAATGTCAACGTTATGGGATGATATCAATGTCGCAAACATTCCGGCCTAGGAAGGGTATAAAGGTTTACATAAGTATGTCTCATATGTCAGCATCAAAATCCCCAATCTGCAAAAAAGAAAACCAAGCCAAAAGAAGAATTGGATGGTCACCTTTTACCACATCTACAGGAGGGAACATGAGAAAACTTCCCCCCAAACAAATCATGGGGCGATTTTTTCAAACGAAGTTCAACCTCTAAGTTACTTGCTGAGTTATGCCCATCCTCCAAAAAATTGGAAAAGTCCCACCATCTGGTGATTCACCCAACAATACCTTGGATATACCACCCAGTAACAGTGGAAAATGAAGTTTTCTACAGATACCTGTTGATGGCTGAGCCGCCCGTTTGAAAAATATTCCCGCAATTTTCGCGTGAAAAGAACAAAACTATTTGAGTTGCCACCGGCCTTTTTCATCCCCAAGAATCAGATCCGATCACACCAGCTCAATGGGGTGTTCTCACGTACAATATATCAAGGGGTACATCCCCAACACCTACCAAACGTAGCCCTGTGGCAAATCCCTATGGGAAAAGCACCAAAAAACGTGGGTATTTTATGGGTTTTATATTCATCCCCAAGATTCCCATCCCGAGAACCTGGACCTGGAGTTGGTGCTGATAGCTTTCCCGGCACCTGGTAGGGATAGGGGAGTTTTCCTTCCAAAAAAACCACGGGTCTTTTTGTCAACAAATCAAGTTGTTAGTACAGGGGGGGAAGATGGAAAGTTGTATATCTCAGATTTCTTTGCAAAAAAGTCAGGGTTTACATGATGTGAGTCGTAGCAACGCATGGTGTACAATGATGATGATTTTGTAGTTCTTATCCAAACAGGGAGATTTTCTCTGCCGATCTGTTGATGCACCAAGAGGAACAAAGGAAGACTGGTACGCATCCCTAGTCTTTTTTTGGGGTGACAAATCTTATCCCGTGAAGTGAGAATGAGTAGGGAAACAAAATAAACACCCATCAATGCAAGCTGGAAAATTTAGGGGATGGACCTTTGAAAAACCGGACATTTTTTCCTCACGGATCTCGGCATTTTTGCCACAAGAAAATGGGCCTCAAACATCAGTTATAAGTACTGTTGATAGAAGAAATCCTGCACCACCTGACATTTAAACCATTGTAAATAATGGTAGATGCTCCATATCAACTGGTGCAGGATTTCTTCCATCAACCGTACGGGCCATAATAACATATAATAACTCCGGGGGTGAAATTTCACCCCAGTGAAACCCATTGATTTATAAGGCCAATTGATAGGGGCTACCCATTCATAACTCCATTTATAAAGTGGGGCTCGAAATAGCTTCCCAATTGGAAGTCAGCCGCCATTTTCAAAAAATGGTGAAACTCCTTTTGGATGATGATAAACAATTACTTGACAAAAAAGGGGTGAAACTCATAAACACCAACCTCCTTAAAAAAGAAAGGTTGGACTGCCAGATTTTCCTACTTACTGGGGAAGACTACTATTCCTTTTTTTTGGGGGGTTTTAAGGAACGCACACTTGCTAAGATCCACTCAGGATAACACTCCATCTATTTCGATCGGTGACGGGGACCCATCTTGTTGGTGATTGTTTGATGATTTTCTACTTCTCTTAGGCGGGCATCAATAAACGATCGGCTTTTGGGGCGCACCTTGTAACAAGGTTTTCCAGGTAGGTTGAAAGGTAGCCAAAATCTTGGAGGGACTGACCACACGTTGATGGTTTTTTTTTGCAGGTCTTAGCCTCCCCTAAAAACCTAGCAACCCACCAAAGCACCTCTGTATAGCCAGCTTCTTGGATTTGACCCACTTCCTCGAAATGGCCATCATAAGCCTTCGGGCCAAGCTGGGATGGCAAGGATGGAAACGACAAAAATGCATGGGAACTGTGTTGTTTTTCCGTGGTAAAAAGTTTGCAAGTCTGTATTTTTTTCCATCAAGAGACTAAGAGTTTGTTTGAGATTCATGTCAATTCATGTCATTTCTTGTTTGCGCACATTCATACTGATGATGGTTTCAGAAATGCTGCACCGCCCATTATCTTTTGAACCCTATGAAACATGGGATAGTCTTCATATCAACTGGTGCAGGATTGTTTGCATCAACAGTAGTAAACAACTCGCAGCATAGTTTTGTAAGCACAAACATTTTTGGAACATTTTGGGACTGGGTCTTTCATGTCATGCTCTGCAATTTTCATCACCTTTTGCTTCAATCGAGCCACGAAAAAAAGCCTGGTTGTTTAATAGGGATGCTCATAATCTTATTGGTGGTTTCAACCCATCCCAAAAATATGAGTCAAAATGGGAATCTTCCCCAGGTAGGGGTGAAAATAAAAAAATCAAACCACAACCTAGAAATGGTTTATGAAATAATCCCTATGTAACTGGGTACTATAATTTACCCCCTATATAACCCCAACCAGCCAGCTGTGAAAGAAATCTTGGAAGATCAGGTGCCACCTTTATGAACTGGCTAGTAGAATCCAATATGTATACCGAAAATAACAACCCGTTTTTCTTCATGGCTTCCTGGTTGGTGGTTGAACCACCCCACTTGAAAAATGTGCTTGTCAAAATCGGAATCTTCCCCAACTAGGGATGAAAATAAAAAATAACTAGGGAAGAAAATAAAAAATATTTGAAACCACCACCTAGCTTCAATTTGCCCCCAACAAAAAACCTCCAAAAACTCCAGTGTAACTTTCAAGTTTTCAAATCAGCCTCCTTGAAGATGACAGACATTCCGTCACCTCAGCTGATGGGAAACCAAGGTGCTTAGGTTATCCATCCAGAAAAAAAGACTCGGTTGGAAGGTTGGAAGGTTGGATGGAAACCTAATACAATCATGTCATCATGATTCTATAGCTAACTGGAACCTGTTTGTCATCTACTTTTAGCCTTGACCCCTCCCAAAACTTTCCAATCAAAACAAGGGTCATTTGGCTTCCAGGTAAATAAGTGTGTGAACACATCCCTTCAATTTTTTTGATGATATTTCTAGTATTCATGTTGACTTGTCGAAACAACAATCCCCCGCACCAATCTTTCAATTTTTTCAACGCGCTTCGACATACAAATTGATATCATTTGCACTCAAGATGAAACACCAATACTGTTGATGGAAGAAATCCTGTACCACTTGATATGGTAGTATATCCCGTTAATTGCAGGGTTTCATACATGTCAGGTGCTTTTTTTCTTCCATCAGCAGTAGTGTGTACTGGTTCTCACTTTTGCATACTTTTTATCCTCTCTGAAACTAACATGACAATGAAAAACCCACCATGAATGAAGATGTATGTCCTATTAACAAATGGTGATTCCCACATGCCATGTTGCTTTTCAGGGGTGTAACTCTTCTCCCTTACTTGTCTTGGGTAGCGCATGCCAATTGATGTCATTTGTCACAAAAATCCACAAACCTTTTCGACCAAGCAGCCGTAGGAGACTGCCAACATACTACCAGTAATAGACCTCAGTGGAAAATTTGGCAGCCATCCTTTCATTCAGATGCTCAACTTTGCATGAAATGCTTTTTGAAAACAGTTCCAAAAACTATTCTCCCAAATGGTGGGAGAATTTCCATGGCGATTTGCCATGTTAGTTAGAAGCTATGAAAAATCATCCAAACAAAAACAACTCCAAGGATGTAGCTATGAAACCCCAAGCTGGTGGAGGTTTAGAACGAGGTTTGGGATCCTAGATCCTGGCATAAAAAAAACACATTTCACCAAGCCAGATGATAGGAGCATGGATCATTCACAAGGAAGATTCCCCTGCAATACCTTTCAACCTGACGTCTGATGTCACTACACCAGAGCATCGCTTTGAGCTCATGTTAATGGATATTTCATAATATTATTTCAATGGCAGCAAACTTTTTCGATGAGAATTTCGGTTGGAACTCACATAAAGTTGATGTTAATGATGTTGCATCGTTCTACTTGCATTTAGCAGAGCAACCAAAACACCTGGTTGTTCAGGGTATGTAGGGGGATTATACTACCCAGCTATTTAGGGATTATGTCATTAAACAACCAGTATTTCATTCGGAATCCGCCTCCGGCCGGGGCCCTTTTTTTCGTGGCATAATTTGGCATCATTGGGTCCGACCCCCGCAAGAGCGGACCAACAATCTATTGAATTTTTGTGAACGGGCCAATACGAACCTCCACGGACTCCACTGTCTCTACTTCCATTTGAAAAATACCTTCCCCGACATGTAACCATGGATTCCATGAAATTTTCCCATTAGAAAAGGAAAAACATCTGAACCAAACCTCCACTTTTGGCTTCATAATGTCAGTTTTTCGAAGGCGGGAGTCCGTCATTTTTCGGCTGCCAAGAAGCCAGGAAAGGCATTCCACCTTTCCGTTCACCGGCATTTTACATAACTGTCTCCAGGCTTGGCCTTTTGCGAACAATGGTAACCGTCGGTAAACCGTGGGAAGAGAACCATGGGGGTGGAAGTAGGGGGTCCGTTATAGAATATCAACCCAAACAATGCACTCTTTTAAGGGGAATTCCATATCAAGTTTGGGGTTGGGGAAGTTTGATTTCTGGAAAAATACCTCCCCCCAATTGTTTTTCAGGTTGCCGAAACCCTCAAGTTTGATTGGGTTGGTCAAACCCTTGAGGCCTTGGGTTGTTGTTTTTTTTTAACCCCAAAATTCATTAATGATGGATTCCTTCAAAATTAGATGTTGGCATCAAGTTTGACTCCCTCCGAGCCTCCCCACCAAAAATGGTTGACTTCTTTCATAAACTGATCCCATGATCTATGCTTGGAGATAAAAAAACACCGTGAACTCAGGTTCAAACCTTGAACATTTTCACCGCTGGGAACTAACCCACCCAAAAAATGTCATGGAGGTGGATGGGGTTCACCGATGAGTTGCCCGGATTTCAATTTTTTGGGAACAAACATTTTAAGTTCAAAATCTTTATTTTCAGGGGTGTAGATTCTGACTACAAAAAGATGGCTTTCAAGTAACATGTCAAACTATTCGACAGGTGTGTTTGACTGTTTCTGGGTATGATAAAACTTTGGTGTCCGATATCAACTTCAAACCTCTTTTTGCTCAACTCCTCAAGCAGCCATGAAAAATGAGGAAATGCGTGAGCAATTGAAGCATGTCAAAAACTCTTCAAAAAACTACTCCCCCCAAAACATCCCAAAACTAACTAACATATCCCCTGCATGTCAATGGTTGGAAGATGAAATTTCCTTTTGGGATGGTCCCCCTTTTTTGGGTCGACATGTTGCTTTCCCGGGGGGGTACACCCTGGAAATTTAACATAGATACTCCTTTCAATTTTGCCTATTTCAGATCTCCATGTCAAATTCCGGGGAAGAAAAAAGACCATTGAAAAAAACCCAACATTTTTTCCATGTCACCAGGAGCTTTCTTCAAAAATGAATCCACCTTTTACTCTCACCTACACACTCCCCCCACAGAAGTGCCCCCCACACATCCATCCCGAGAACGACCGTCCCCAAAAAGCCCGGGAACAAGTGCCCCGTGACCTTCCAGTTCTTGTGACCAAATCACCACGGTTTGATCCCAGCTCCTCCAAGCTTCGCCATGTTTTTCCGACCAAGGAATATCTAAAATTTAGGCGGCTATGTATCAGATGCCTTGACGGATTAACCACTACAGTAAGGGATTATCATTCTCATGAAGGCCAGTTACTAAGGCTTATGAACAACTAAGGGAAGGTTATTATTCCCCATGGAAAATCGTCAAAAAAAGTCAAGAACAAGATGGGCCCCTATCAAGCAAAAAATGGAGTGAAATGTGCCCCCTTTTGCAATGGAAAAATCACCTAAGTGATCCAGGTTCTAATGGACTCCATTGACTATTGGTTGTACAAGATTCATTCATCATGAGAATTTAAGGGTACCTCCCCAAGGAATAAGGCCTTATTAAGGGCATTATTAACCACCATTGTCCCTTAATTATGCCTTGTTAGGGCATCATTTCCTGGGCGGGTGGCATTGGGGGGCGTCCCCTTAGATTGCCATGAATTTATCCTCTGTAAAATTCAACCTGAATTTGGCGCCAGCTTCCTTTACCATTTGTTTTGGTGATGCTTTGACAAGATCCATGCAAACAGTGTGGAAACTTTTCAAAGGACCCAACATCAAACACACGGAAATTCCGGCAGAGGGAAGAAGCAAAGTCATAGGATAATCTTCGTTGGATCATGGATCATCATGGCATTTCAAGATATCAACATGTCTCGTTTCCACCACAGCTTTTCTCATTTTTCAACTGAACTTACCATGTGATTTCACAAATTCTGGGGCGATCATTGGGCCTACAATCTTGGGTTCATCCCCCGGATCCTTAACTTTTCCAATAGGGTACACTCCGGGTCAACTAGTACTGACTGGTGCTCAACCCCCAACCAATTGCTCATTTGCTTGTCATTTCGTAGCAAAAATGGCCATGCTTTGCTCTTTTGCTCATCACAAAGCACCAGCCAGCTAATATAGAAATGGAAAAAGTACCTTTTGAAAATGTATCTTCTGTTAAAAAATCATGGGGATAGTTCACCAGAACTCTACAGACTTTGTTTCATCTTGAAGTCTTCTCGCACAAAGCACTTCGGGCTCCCGGTAGCAAGCACACTTGAATGGTCGGGTCGCCATGCGACGTCTCGAACCTCAAAACTCGACTGTTTGATAACCTCTAAGGGGATCTTCCGGAGACAATGAAACATCATACCAATCAACAAAAAGAGTAGGGTTTTCATTTTCGCCACACAAAAAAAACATCAAACAAATAATGGAGTCATAGTGTTTTGTCTTTCAAGATCTAGTAAAAAAATGCCAAACTTCTTCCTTTAACAAAAATATATGAGCACGAAACATCTTTGACTTCAAGGGACACATCATCGTTTTAACAAACATTTGCCCGGCTGATTTTTTTTGTCGGACGGTTGACCATTTCAGTTGAGGGAGTTTGATGGTATTGAGCCACGAATCAATTGAGCTACGAAAAAAAAACCCATGAAAGACTGGTTGCTTCATGACGGATCCTTATTTCATGGTTTATGACACAATCCCCATATAACTGTGTGGTATAATCCCGTGTATATAAACAACCAGAACCCTTTTTTCGGAGCTCCCATTGGAGGTTGGACTCATTGGCTACGGGTGGCTGCAGCTTTGTCCGTCACTTGGTCTATCTTTTTCTGGTTATGTCGTTACAGCACTAGTTACTACAAAGATCATGAAACATGACACCAACCCAAATAAAATGCACATGTTCAATCCGGGAAATCCCTCAAAATTACAACCCTTGGCATTAAGTTTTTTCATGTCCATGAAAAATGGGTCCCAATTAATGACCCCTGCACTTGTTTCATCTGGAACATCATAGAATTAACTTGAGGTTGTGCAATAAAAACATCCTGTGATATTTCGGATATACTTGCTGTACCTACCGTACCGTACCAATAAATTCAGTGCATGAAAAACAAAACCACCACCCATTCTTCAGTACCCAAAGGCCATATTCCAAGCATGACATCTTGGGTGAAAAAAGGTCACTGAAGGAACATCTAACCACAAACATATATCACTCCTAACAGGTTCAAAAAAAAACACATTCTTGGCATCTGAAAACACCAGACAAACATTAGCACCAAAATTCTGAGAACCACCACTTTTGTGTGTTTCTGTGCTTTTCTAGCGGTCTTTGTGTGCGATTTTACTAGTACAACATGGTATGAAGAGAGCACCACCATTTTTCACCCTCCCCGGGAGACGCCCAGACCCAATCGGTGTGACAATATGGGAAGCGAGGATTCTCTTCACACCAAACCTTTCGCCGTTCTGCAAATTTGGTCGCTTGGTTGGTTGGGCCTTTGGTTGATTTGGAACTACCTTTTTTTTCAAGGTTTGGTACACCTTGGGTCTACCACCCTTCACACAGGATGCCAGTGACAAATGAAGGCTTAGTTTGGGATTGCCTATTAAAAATGGTTCATAGTCCTGGTGGTGACGACTTTTTCCAGCCTGGGTGGGAGATCCGAGGTACAGGGTTCCACCCAAGAAATTGAAGGGCTGGAACCTGGAAATCTGGAAATCTCCAATGGAAAAAAGACCATCGGGTTTTGGTACGTTTGGTACATGCCAGGTCTGAGGACGTTGTCCAGAACATCATTATCATCATAGATTTTACATAGATGTTCAATCTTCAATGTGAACGAACATCAAGCATGAGCTTGAGTCGTGATTACTCTTTGGGAATTCAAATCTTTGTATGACATATGTAAAAACATCAAAAACAAATATACACAGATATCATGGATCTTTAAATCTATTTTTCCATCTTTGATCCTATGAACCTAGGAAACATTGATATAAATGCCCCAGGAATCGAGGAGTTGAAACCTCTTTTTCAGCTTCACCCTGGCGCCTCATTCTCGAATCTCCAGATCTTCACCTGCCAAAAATTGGCGTTTTAAACGACTGGAAAAGGATGAACAAAAAGAGCTCCACCAGCAAAGTCAACTCCACTTATAGGGAGTGAAATTTCACCCCAGTGAAACTTTTTTTAAAAATTTATAAGGCCATTTATGGGGACCCCAAAACTCCACTTGTAACGTGGGGCTCGAAATAACTTCCCAATTCGAAGTCAGCCAAAAATGTACAAAAACGGGGACACGCTCCTTTTGGATGATGATAAGCCCATGCAAAACTGGGGTAAAACATGTAAAACTCATAAACCCAAACTATAACAAATGGTGCTTGGACTTGTAGAGGAGGTGGTGTAACTAATAGCCCTTAAAAATTGGGAACTCACATTCCTCCCCTTTTCGGTGGCACCGTGTGGTCACAGCCGCCAGTGGCCAAGCGTACGGAGCCGCACGGAACGCCGTCGCGGTAGCTGACTGGCAGGCTATTCAAGGGACCCTAGAACCCCTGGGAGTAAGATAATCTTAGTTTTACTTAAGGTAGTTGGAAAAAATATCCCCAAATGGTGGTTAAATGGTTATTTCTCATGGTAGAAAGTAAAAATATCACCTGAAACAAACAAAAGTGATATGGGTTTAACCATATCTATCACCATCTAAGCATCCATTGGTGGTGATTCTGCCCTCTCATTCTAAGCACTTACAGCCAAGAGTTCCTGCTTGAGCTACCGAGCAATGAAAAGAAAACTCATGTTGACATTCCATGAAATCCTGGTTGCTTAACCCTTCCCCCACAACCTTAGAAGTGGAAAATGGGAATCTCTCGAAGATGAATTTACTTCAACTTTAGGGTAACTTTCTACTGAACCTTGCGTGATTGGAAAAATAAACATGTTCCCCAATGGTGATTTATTTACCATGGTAGAATCCGTAAAACACTCACCAGCAAAACAAAATCTAAGATGATTCTGGAAAAAAAGGGTTTTCTCATGGGATCCGATCACATTTTTCTTAAATGTGTTTTTCTGGCATGGTGATCCCCGTAATATTCTGGGTTGGATTTCCTCCCCCAATGACCCCAAACAAGGAAGGTACACTTGATGGTTCCAACCAGAAATCCGGTTAAAAACCAGTTGAGGGAACGGTAGTTTATCCCATTATTTTACATCCCAGGTGGTTGGCCTTAGGATCTCTTCCATCAACATTTAAAAAAGGACATTTCTCCCAAAAACACCTGTGAAGGTTAGGAGCAAAGGAAGATGTTTCACATTCAGGCCAGGCATGGGAAATTTCAGCGACATCTCGGATGAGGGATGAGAAAAACGTGTATCTTAGTTCAACCAACCTTTTCAAAAATAATCTGCACTCCTTAAAAACCTAAGAACTCGCCTCCCAAAATAGGCCTTCTGAAAAAGGAAAGTATTATTTCTTCCAACCATCAATTTTCAGGTGCAAACTGTTAGTTTCTTTTTACGGTAATCGTTGTTGGTAAGGGGTTGATGAACAGTTCTATCCGGCTAAACAGATTGAGATGGCAAAAAAGCAATTGGCACAATGATAAATAGGAGAGTAACTAAGGGATTTTGTTCTTCAACTGCAGCTCTCCAAGAGCTCTCATTCGTGGCTCCACATTGCTAATATTATTGGTTAAAAACTGCAGATTTGATTGAGGCAAATGTTTTCGAAGCTGCAAAAGATCGACTGGTAACGTGGCCTTTCAACAAAAACCGTACAAAAAATCTCCACATTTCTTCACATACCTTCATGAAGAGTTTGTCAACATGGATTGCGTGATGTTGACAAAAAATAGCTCTGATATTGTGCGGACAACGCATTCCCCTAATCCCAAAAAGAAACAAACTCCAAGCTTGGAAAAACAAAAAACCCAGATTTGCTGGTTGGACAAAAATACAACATATTCTCCAAATGGTGGTGAAACATGGTCATTTACCATGGCAGAAAATAAACAATCACCTTAAACAAACAAAAGACAAACGAAGATTGAGTTTTCCGTTCCATGATCAACTGCTCGTTTTCTGGGATTCCAATGAAGTGGACAGAGCTCTCATCCCCAAAAATCCCTAAGACATAAGTAATGTTTTTGAACATTTGAAAAACACATCCCCCACCCCCAAAAAAAAAACTACCAAAAAAACCAAACAACTGCTACAGCCACCATTTAGGATCTTACTTTGGGCACTGATATTTAGGTTTGACCAAAAAAAACGCGACGTTGATGACATTTGCCAGGAGTTAGTGTCCAAAGTCAGCCGCCTGGGGCCCAATTCACCGTTTGGGCACCACCAGGATGCGCTTGCATCACCTCAGATTTGAGAGGGAAACATGTGAGCAAAACGTTAAACACCTATGAATGACAAGAACAATGTAGTACTGATTGGTTCATTCTCTGGGATCCTCAATTTCATGGCTTGTTACATAATCCCCATTCAAAACCTTGGTTTCCTTCCATGAAATACTGGTTGCTTAATAGGGATCATTATCAATTGTAATGGCTTATTAGAATCACAGTAAAACTGGGTAATCTCCTATATATACATCAAGTAAACCAGGGAATGGCCCTTATCCCTTTTTCTGGATGGCTCTTAGGGAAATCATGAGGGATGTCTTCACACCGTAGAAAAAAGGGTGCTTGGCTGAAGAGTCAGTTAAGTTGGAGCTATTACTCCGAAAAAAAAAAAAACTACCCTCTAGGGAACTAACATATCCCACCCGGGGAAAAGGAACATCATCTTCAAAAGTGCCTTGGTAAGGAATATGTTAGTTCCCAGGACGGTATCCCCATGTTCATTTGGATCATAATTCTGGCAACTGGGATTTTTCTGCTGGTTGGTACTGGGATGTAAATGGATCGATTTTATTACCCCTCTATTTATAAGTAGCTTGGATATACGTCCCCGTAAAATAGTAGCGAACATACACCAAACTTACCTAACGATCACGATGGTGAACCCATCACGACCTTCCAGCCGGAGACCCAAGTCCATCAACTTCATCCAGCCACAGTGGGCCGGTGGCGCTGCTAGGTTTTTGGGGAAACAAATCCATTGGGTTTTCAAGAGGCAGTTTTATGAAAAACGTTCCGACATCCAAATAAGTTGGTTGGTTGGTTGGTTGGTTGTTTGGTTGGTTGGTTGGTTGGTTGGTTGTTTGTTTGTTTTTGTTTATTGCTCAAGAAATAAATGCATATATATCTATGATTATATGGATTCTGTTCATACATCTCCAAATACTCAACCATCCCTTTGCGGCCCTGAATGGCCCAACGCTCCGTCTCCATTGCCCATCCGGTGAGTAGGTGAGCACCGAAACCTTGGTGACAAAACTGGGTGGAACTTGGAGGATCATCCCAGTTAGGATCATGGCGATGAATCTACCATGGGTAATTAGTCAGAATCCGTTAAACAAAAATCACCAACTCAACAACAAATCCCAAAAACATATCACATTCCTGGTGGGTTTTTCCGATTGCATCGCAGGTGTCGTAGTTTTGGTTATGCAAAACCCCCATTGAAATAAGCAAGCCATTTAGGCCATTGGAAACCCGATCCATAGGGGACTTACGATTACCATGGTTATTAACCACTTACTAAACGGTATGATCCTCCAAGCAGGAGGTTTTCCATCCCTATCACCACCATTTTTGAAAAGTATATCCCTCGAATCCACGGAAAAATTGACCCTTAGAATCTTTTTGAGAAGCAAGATCTCCTGCTGGTGAGCCAGCATCTCCCGTAAGGCCCCCCAGTTCCAAGCTGGGCTTCCCTAGCAAGACCATCGGATGAAGCACAGGCCAATCGAAGACCATGCTCTTGAGGAGCAAACCTTCACAACTGCCATGGCTTTGGAGATGATATATCCCCGAAAAACTCACATTGCAATGGATAATTCCAACCCACTTGAAAGATGTATCTCCTAGCAAAATTGGTGGATTTTCCATTAATTGCGTTTGAACCCAAAAATGGATGTTTATAAACGGATTTTCTGGATTTCACATCGCTTGCTTTTTAGGTTCCATGTTAATCTTCGGGGGTGCAAAATTTTTGAAGAAAAAACATTTCTTCGCATTCAAAATGACTCCCCCCCATTTTTTTGGATGCGAAACAGCAACAATTGATTGATATTCATCTCTTTCAATCATCCACTTCGAAAAACTCAACTGGAAGGGCCATGTTCTTTGCTAAAAAATTGAACAGTTCTTGCTAAATAATTTGTTTGCACTTTTAGGAAAATTACATTCAGAACATGTTTTTGGTGCAGTACCCAACAATACTAAATCACAGTATTTGGTTTGAAAGGGAGGGGTGGAGTTGGCAAAGTTTTGTGTTTAAATATATACTCCCCAAAAACTATCATTTTGAACCTGAAAATACATCCGAATGGAAAAAGAAACCAAAATCTACACACCACCAATATTCAGATTCCATCTTGGTTTTCGGGGGTGTAAAATTTGCAATCAACTACTGATACTCGGGTGATCGTACTTGATTCAAATTGCATAATATGTCCCCCTTGGACATCACAAAACCAAGCGTTGTACCATCCCTCATTTGAAGTACCTCGAGGTACTGTTTGAACCCCCAAGGAACAAACAACACACCTTGTTATACTTAGTCAAATTCTAGATCCTGCTTGATGACTATAATTTGGAATATTCAAAAAACACCACGAAAAATGTAGGATGTTCGTGGAAACTCTCTACTCCGAGAAGCGTAACCAGCCACACCAACTCCACCCGCTGAGTTTTTCAGACTCGACATCATTAATCGATGCTCCATGGTTGGTATCCACATAAGCCATGACCCATTGCCCACGCTCCTGAAGGGCAGAACATCTAACCCCCAGAAAAAAATTAGGATATTCAGTTTCCCTGCGTGAGGACTTTACTTCTATCCGGAAAATGTACCCATACGTCCACAGAAAGACACCATTTTATTGTAGGTTTTACAACTAGTTATGCACTCCCCAAAAGTTTAAAGGTTGGCTTCCTCGTTTTCCGTATTCTTTTGTGGCTTTTTACTATCCTGCTTCGTCCTTCGTCCATTCCAGTCCTCTTTCCAAATGATCACCTTCATGTCGTAACCTCGCTGGACCAACGAGAGAATGTCGTTTTCTTTGGTCGACATCAAGGGTCTCATCATCTTGAGATGTTTTAAATAGCACCCTTCATTGACACATGAGCCAAGAACAAAAACTGGCTGGATATTTTCCATGAAATAGTGGTTGTTTAATAGGGATCCTTATAATGGTTTATTGATGTTTATTGTAATTAGTATAATCCCCTATAAACCCTAAACAACCAGGGATTTTTCGTTGCTCACATGGCGTTGTGTCTTTTTATCCCAAACAAATCGAATATAAACATCTTCCTTGCTATAGGAAGTCTTCTCAAAAAACAAGAGACTTTCAGCTCACAAACTCCTATCATTCTAAGGGGTGGGATGGTAGTTTCTTGGCTGCTTTATTGACAAAAGGACGATTGAAGGAATTTTTCGGACAGCTTTCAAGAATTCACATTTCAATCACATTGTATAACAGGTCCTCTTAGAACTGCAAAATATGGTATTTATTTTGCACTGTGAAATTGTTCAAGGTCCATAGCTATCATAATCTTCCAATGTTCACACAAGGCGGGCCCTCACCAGTGAAAAATTGGGGAAAAACACCCTATAAATGGCCTAATATAAATGGGTAACTGGGACTATTACCCTACTTAGAGAAGTTATAACCCCATAATTGGTAGGGGCTCACCTTGCAGCAGTCGTTGAAAAAACCACCGAAACAAGCCTGCAGTGGCCAGCAAATGACCAAACCGGGGATGAGCCCAAGAAACCTGGCATTTTAAGCCCGAGGGCGAAACTCATGGAAAGATGAAACGTGAAAAACTACGGTTGATGGCAGCCAGAAATCCGGCGATATAACCAGTTGAGGGAACGGTTGTTTATCCCATTATTTACAAGGTTTTACACCCCCTAAAAGTAACATAGCCCCTAAAAAAGTTGCCTTCCCAACGGGAAAGTAGTCTTCCAACCACCATTTTTTCAGGGGCGAGCTGTTGAACTTCGGGGGTGTATCCCATGTGGTTGTTTGGGATTTCTGAACCATCAACAGTAGGTCATTGAGTCTATTTAAAACTCAGGTTCCCGAGACTAAAGGTTCAGCACCTTTACCCCACCAAGCTCAACTCAAAGGGAAGGTTTGGGTTTTTCAGGAACCTCCTTAGATTTGCCAAGGAAGAGTTGAGAGGGGACCCCACGAAAGCACCTTGTTCATGAAAAACCATCCTAAAATGAGATACACCCTGGAAGCTTAAGATAGATACTAAAAATTGTGAGTTGGAAAAGGTAAGTTCCTTTCAAATATGGCAATTTTGGATATCCTCGTCAAATTTCCAGTGTGCACAACACAAAAATGACAAACTTCAATACTTGAAAAGTAATTTGACAACGGAACCAACAAGTTCTACACGTTGTACAGCTGCAAGGTTTTTCCAAACACATGTATTTCCTTTCATCCCTCAACCCATCCTACCCATCCATAAAACCAACATAGACATTGTCAGGAGCCTTATGGTACTTGAGGTTAACGAGGCACTTACCAACTGGAATTTACACCCCCTAAAAAAACTGACAGAAAGTTCTCCCCTGAAAATAGGCAGGCAAAGCAAAGCTGTCACCCCAAAAGGAAGGAAGGAAGCTTGCTCCAATTACCACCATGTTTTCAGCACCAAACTTGCTGTCAGTTTTACCCTTCTTTGAAAAAAACGTACCTAAAAATCCAGATTACAACTCAAAGGCCATTCTTTAGATAAAAAACCTGCGAAACTCAAGGGACCCACTGGAGGGTTACTGAGATTTGTCATTAGAATGTACGAGTGTGGACCTCGTGAAACATAGGGATGGTTTGCTGAAAACACAAACCATAAGGTACAAATCCTTAAATCAAATGATCTTTCCAAGTGAATTACATTTTGGACGATTATGTTTCTGGAAGAAAGACCCTCAACAAAAACAAACGTGAAAAGACTTGGCAGAGGTTTATCGAATGGAGAATATGTCAACACCGGTCATTAATGAAATATGACACCAACCCAAACTTCATGCACTAATAATTTTTTAAGGGAAATCCCTCAACCATGATACATTTGCATCAACTTGGGTTCCCCCGGCCAAAAATTGGATCCCATTTAGTAATGACCACCTGATCAAACAAACAAACAGGACCCTCATCAAGCAACTGCTCCTCCCCCTCAATCTCCCTACCTTCCAAACAGGACCCTCATGCCCTTTAAGGTGTCCGATCTGTTGCTGCCGGCCATCAGTCACATCCCAAATTCGGATGGTGCCATCGCCTGTGTGACCGCTCAAAGAATCCATCTCCGAAGAAAAAAACAACATGACTTAGATTTGATGAAGGTGGTTGAAAACAGATTCTCTCAAATGGTGGTGTTTTTATGGTGATTTACCATGGTAGAATCCGCAAAAAAGTCACCTTAAGAAAAGCCAAGTTGAGTTTCCGATCTGGGTGAATTTTATCAGACAATTCCCAAAAAAGGCACCATCTTACGGTGAGAACGTCGGCCTGGACGATGTAAAGCAGCTGTAAAGATTTCCGTAACATTTTGTTCTCAGACCAGGAAAAAAACGCCACCGTTGTTGAAAAAAGGGGAGATGTAGAGGTCATTTCGAAGGTCATGGGGGGCCTTTTGAAGATGTCTTTCAGGATTTTTTTTGCAAACATATCTTCATATGATTTGTCTTGGCTAGCTTTGAAGATAAGGCCCTATTTCCGTGTTCTAACCTCAAACTCTTATCAACAAAAAACCCTTGGGGAACCATGTGTTTTTTGGTTCAAAGTGAAACCGCAAAAAAACATCGAAGAAAAAACGCCAATACCAGGAAAACCTGAAAAAAATCCCGTTTTAACAACTACCACCATCATAATCATCATCATCATCCTCATCCTCATCCTCATCATCATCATCCATCATCCATCATCCATCAACCATCAACATCATCATCATCATCATCATCATCATCCTCATCATCATCATCATCATCATCCTCATCATCCTCATCATCCTCATCATCCTCATCACCCTCATCACCCTCATCACCTTCATCACCCTCATCATCCTCATCATCCTCATCATGCTCATCATCCTCATCACCCTCATCACCCTCATCACCCTCATCGCCCTCATCATCCTCATCCTCATCCTCATCCTCATCCTCATCCTCATCATCATCCATCATCCATCATCCATCATCCATCATCGATCAACCTTCAACCATCAACCATCAACCATCAACATCAACATCAACATCATCATCATCATCATCATCATCATCATCATCATCATCATCATCATCATCATCATCAATCATCCATCATCCATCAACCATCAACCATCAACATCAACATCAACATCATCATCATCATCATCATAATCATCATCATAACCATCATCCATCATCCATCAACATCAACATCAACATCATCATCATCATCATCATCATCATCATCATCATCATCATCATCATCCATCAACCATCAACCATCAACCATCAACCATCAACATCAACATCATCATCATCATCATCATGATCATCATCATCATCATCATCATCATCATCATCATCATCATCATCATCATCATCCATCAACATCATGATCATGTGGATTTTTGAATAAAACGATTCCTCCATCAGGGCTCATCCTGGGGTTGAACCCTTGAACCGAGGAAACCACTTGATGCAGCTGCAGCCCTCTTGGCGTAGTAATCCAACTGCACATCATGAATCACGCCTCAGATCTGCTAGGCACAAAATCCGTCTTCGTTTCCTAGAGGAAATCCTGCGCTCACCAGTTGAGGTTGGTAGTTTATCCCGTTATTTACAAGGTTTTTGTTATAAATCCCGGGTGGTTCTGGTTGTTTGGGATTTCTGAACCATCCAGCGGTAGTATGAGGAAAGAACTAAATTCAAAGTTATGATGCATAGAAACTCTATAATGTGTATGTGTAATAGGGAAGAGGGTTTCATTGATCAGCTATGCGATCTAAAACCGCCTCTAGGTAAAATGTAAACACCAATCTGTAAATGCCAGCAATCGTTGTGTCTCTGACGTCGATATTGTCAAGGTTCTAGCTTTTGTCTTGTTGCCTATCATTCTGCATGATTGCCAATATTTGACGCACCCAAATCTGGTGGTAATGGTTTTAAGATACTCTGATAATCAAAGATTTTTTCTCGCACCAAAAAAGTTTCTTTACAAAAATGGGAATCCTTGACTAATTCCACTGATGTCAACTAATTCCACCTCCGTGCAATTCTGTGTGCCGGACCAATGTTTGTGGTATCAAGCGAGCCCACCATTTGCCTTGCTATTTCCCGCTGGAGCTTTGCAACTCTTTCACGGGATGATGGGATGCAGGGTATCTTGTGGTCCGTACTGATGATGGCAATGATGATTATGATGAAAATTCATATGGTGATGGCGATGATGGAAATGCTGAAACTGGTAATGGTGACGATGAAGACGGAAATGCCTGGTAATAATGATGATCATGAAGATGGTAAGGGAGAAGAAGATCAAAAAAGTGATGATCAAAGTCGGCAGAGACACAAGATCGCACAGAACGAAGACCAAACCCAACGCATCCAATGTCCAATGGGCCCAAAGGGATGAACAAGCGGGATGAAGATGATGATGAAGGGAAAGATGACGATGAAGATTGAGAAGGTGGGAATGACACAATTATGATGATGATGATGATGATGATGATGACGATGACGATGATGACGATGATGATGATGATGATGATGATGATGATGATGCTGCTGCTGATGATGATGCTGCTGCTGATGATGATGATGCTGCTGCTGATGATGATGATGATGATGCTGCTGCTGCTGATGATGATGATGATGCTGCTGCTGCTGATGATGATGATGATGATGATGATGATGATGACGACCAAAATGACAGCGATGATGTGAGGATGCTGAGGCTGAGGACAACATAGGCTTGCCCTATGCCTACAAACCTGTGCTTTGAAAGAAAGTTCTGCCCCCCTTTCAGTCTATTCATTCAAACATTTGTGGTGGCGAACGTGATGAATACCCTCCTTGAAATCTCAAAAAAAATGCCATCCCAAAAGGAAACTAGTCTTCCTTCCTTCCATCTAGTTTCAGGGGGGGGTAATCTTTTCCAGCTTTTTTTTTCTTTCGACCCTTGAAATCTCCAAGGTCCACACGACATGGTGTCAATGTTCAGCACCTTGGCATTCGGAATGTTTGGTGATTTTCTTTTTCGAACCTGGACCTTTTTATTGAAACGAATTATGGTGGGGTACCCTTTTGGGAAAATGGTCCTGTAAAATTTACTACATCCCAGAAGTTTAACAGTTCGCCCCTGAAAGTGATGGTTGGAACACTAATGTCCTCTTGGGAAGGTAACTTTTCAAGGGTGAACTGTTAAACTTCCATGGGGTACTCTAAGGGATTTAGACCACTTTAGTGGGTTTTGGTGACTTTCCGGGCTTTGAGAGCACCTACTTAATATATGGATTATGTGGGCATTTTTGGGGAATCTTTGGGGAAGAAACTGCTACAGTAGGGTACTTTCCCACCATTTTCCCTTTGAATTTAATCTCAAAACAATTCTGAGAGATGTTTTTTTTTGGAAAGAAAATCCTCTTCAGGTTGGGATTTTTGGAAAATTTGGAGTTTCACTTGGGAGACTTTGTTGTTGAAAAACTACTCTTACCCCAACAAAATCATGGTTCACTGGAAAATTTCCGCGGTAGTATTCTAAGGTAACGGCCCTATTGGAAATACGCCCAAAGGCTTCGTTCAACCACTGAACCTTGACTCTAGGAGGAAGGGTATCTGAATATCAATCCTATCTTTCAACAACATGCTTACTATATGTCTTCAAGATACCTACTGGCTACTTGGAGGATCGGGCCCCATGACGGACGGATACGTGGTTAATTGGCCCATAGTTAGTTTTTGTCCCCCTAAGTAGGGTTGTGGGACCCCTTCCCAAATGGCCATTCATGGCTTACAAATGGGTGTTAATAACCACTTACGATACCTACGATAGTCCTCCAAGTACCAGCCTTCCCCAGGAAAAGCTTGGGACTCCCAGCAGGCAGCGACCCCTCCACTTTGCGAGGGGAGTTTTCTCGCCGCACCCAAAACTCCGCCGGCAGTTTACTCACGGCAGAAACCTGCTGGTTTTTTGAGCCTGGAAAAAAAACGCAGAAGTTTCACCAAAGAAAAACCTCCATCTTTGAAAGACCTGGAGCTTTGGTTGGTTGGTAAAATGACGACCTCTTCCCTTCCCCAGCTTCAAGGAGAAAAGATGTGAGAACAAACCATTTGTAGTTGAAATATATCACCCTGGAAGATCCAATCTGCCACTTTGATCAAATTTGATGAACTTTTAATTTCATGGACTTTCGATGAATAATTCCACCTCACATCAATTCAAAAAATCATCTTGGAGGAGCGGACTTGCAAAATGAAGGCACACAAACACAAAAACTTACAGTAAATTGCGGATCCAACATATCCAATCCAACAAAATCACCTTTTCTCCCAACAAAATCATGGTTCACTGGAAAATAGCGGTAGTATTTGAAAGGCAACGACCCTATTGGAAATACGGCGAAAGGTTTCAATGCACCTACGATTCTGGAAGTCGAACACATATCTTCCAGGCTTAAAGCTGATCTTTTCCAACACGAAACGTTGATCTTTGGGGGGGTAGATCCCATCAATACCTTTCAAAGTCTACTGGAAAGTATTGGGGAACAAACCTATTGAAAAATCAAATTGAAGGAACAGTTGGTGGTTCTTCACCACCCAGTTGAAACATATGCGCAGTCGTCGAAAGGGGTTCATGAAACCCCAATGATCGGGGTGAACCTTAAAAATATTTGAAGCCAGCACCTAGAACATCAGTTGATGTTTATCTTAGGTTTGCTTGTTTGGTGGTTGGGAAAAAGCTCCAAACATATTCCCCAAATGGTGGTGACAAATGGTGACTTGCCATGGTAGAAAAGTAAAAGATCACATTAAACAAACAAAAATTATAAGATGGAACTTTTGCCCTGCCAAAACACGAACTAGTGTATATAATGAGAAGATTAAGTGCTCCCAACCCTATTGCGACCATCTGCTCGCCATTTAGAGGTGAAAATGGTTATCCATAGGTTACACTTCTTCATCACTAAGCAAGGCCCCGTTAATCATCTAGGGTTCCCTTCATAAAAATAAATGGATGACGTACACACTGTGAACGAGGGTTTTGGGCCCCCACACCAAGATGGAACACGAATTTAGATAATAGGAGATCAACATCAACATGGATGTTTGGTTGGCGGTTTCAGTCCCACCCATTTTCGAAAAACATACGCAAATCAAAATGGATCATCTTTGCAGGGATCGGGGCAAAACATGAACAAACGTCTTTGGAAAACCACCACCCAGCAAAAAGAATCGTTGAAACCAACACCTAGCCAAAAAACATCTTTAAAACCACCACCCAGCAAAAAGAAATTCTTTGGAAAACCACCACCTAGTAACGCAAACTCCAAGTAAAAAATTAGATTCTCCCCCCCACTTTTTTTCCGCGCAATAAGACTCGCCGTCTTGATTTCGGTTTGCCATCGACTTGCCAACTTGCCGACATTCGGAATCTTTAGGAGGGGTGAACCACACGGTGTCTATACCTTGCTAAGGCAGGTTGGATGATAGGGATCCTTATGACGGCTAAGATGTAATCCCTAAATAACTGGGTAGTATTTCATGCCCTATATAACCCAACCAATCAATATCAATCAATCACAGTATTTTTGAGTGGCTCAGGTGAAAAAGAAGTTATAGACAATACTGTTGATGGAAGGAATCTTGCACCAGTGAATATGGAGGACATCCGACTTTTCAGCAATAAACAACAGGTGGTGCAGGATTTCTCCCTAAAACTAACATAGCCCCTAAAAATGGTTGGAAGATGAGATTTCCTTTTGGGATGGCCTATTTTCAAGGGCGAACTGTTAGTTTTACAGAGTGTAAACAATATGCAATATATATATATATACATATATAAAGATAGAAACCTATTATAGTATATAATATATTATATAAATACATATGTTGGACCTACCCAGCCGCCGAACCCCCCAGGATGCTCTCAACCAGGGATTGTTGCATCTTCAGCAAGGGATCCCTATAAACCTTCATTTGCCACTGTTACTGTTACTGGGTGGTAGATCTCATCAATACCAATACCTCTCAACTATACTGAAAACATTGGGGAACAAACCAACCTTTGAAAAACAATCATCTATGTGATTTGAAGGAACAGTTGGAATATGTTACAAGAAAAATTCAAGATAAATTTGAGTTCCTGAAAAGAAAGAGGCATGATTTCCATATAAATCTCTATATCCAAAGACCCCGTCGGCTTCCTGCTTGAACCGCACAACCCCTACTCATGACATCAAGGCGCTTTCAGTCGTATGGGGGGGGGGCTTCCGATTGTACTCCACCCGGAGTTGTGGCCTAAAATTGGAAAAAACGGAATTTCATATCCAACCATTGCCGTTTTCTTGGATTTGCTTGTAGAAGATGCTTGGAAAATTCGTGACCCAAATAAAGAGTCTCCCAAGTGGTGAACAATGGTGATTTTTTCCATGGTATATTTAAATTGCCAAACACTGGGAGTGCTTCAAACTCTTCCCTCGAAAAAACATGATGTTATAAAAACATTCCTGGAAAACAGCCGTTGCTTGTTAATTTCCATCAACTTTAGCCCTAAAAACAGCCATCTAGTTGCCTAAAGAAAATGATACTCCCTATGTTTTTCCAGGTTATCTTTAGGCCCACAACCCATCAGGTGCTGCGCGTTCGGAAAACTGCTGCATCGAAATCTTTTGAAAAACCCGGGGTTTTACTTGTGGGGTCATGGAAATTGGGATATCAAGCAACAACCCTTTGTGGCTAAAAGACGCAGTTGTTTGCTTGGATTTGCATGTTCAAATATGCTTGGAAAAAGTTCAGAACATATCCCAAATGGTGGTGAACAATGATGGTAGACCCATGGTACAATCCGTAAAACATCATCATCAAAACAAATCCAGGTTTAAGGATGTTCACCCAAAAGGGTCAGGTGAACAGTACTTACAAACCATAACACATCTTTTTGGCATCAAGGATTGGGGGATGTTAATCGATCAAACTGTTGATGGTTGAAATGTGGCCAAACGCCACCATAGATTTGCTTGTTCGGTGGTTGGAAAAAAGCTCCAAAGATATTCTCCCCAAATGATGGTGAAAAATGGCAATCTACCATGGTAGACAGTAAAAAATCACCTTCAACAAACAAACACCTCAGTTGAATTCTCAGAAACTTTTCCTCTTTTTCCCCAGGAAACCGATGGGGATAGACGTCCACTCACCATCAACACTACTGTTTTCCAAAACTTTCCAACAACCCGATAGAAAAAACTACCCTCCTTAAAACCCCAAAAAGTCGCCCCTGAAAATTGATGATTGGAAAACAAACCCTTCCTTTTGGGGCCCGCCATTCTAGTTAGGTGCAAACAGTTAGTTTCAGGAAGGGTAACCCCGTGCATTCCTCAGGTTGACGACCTTAATTGGTAGTTCTTATCGAAAAAAATCAACAAGACAACACATAGAAAAACAATTTGTCCAATGTCATTCCACAAAGCCCCCAAGAAACATCTCATTGCCATGACCCTTTCGGAAAACCCGCACCCGGATCCGTGCCGGAAAGTGGGTTGCACTCTGTCAGTTTGACAGAGGAACCGCTGTGCTATGTAAAACCACAGCTGAAGTTTTCAGCCAAATTGGGTATGCCTCAAAACTGTAAACCCAAAAACATCTCTAGTTGGTGGTTTCAACCCATCTGAAAAATATGCTCGTCAAAAGTTCATCTTCCCCAAATAGGGTTGAAAATATAAAAAACTGTTTGAAGCCACCACCAAAAATACCTCATGGTAATGTGTTTTTTTCTTTTTCTGAAGGCTTTGGGTTGGTTTCTTGGATTGTTTTCTGCCCAGTTCGAAAGCTTGAAGCTTGAGACATGCCCGAATTAAATCGGTGTTGAAATTTTGAGCGAACAGCATGGCATGGAAGTTGGAGTAGTTGGAGTGGTGGGGTGGTTGCGCCTTAACTTTGGGTTTCAAAGATGTGTTTAAGGGGTCTTCCGTCATTGAAATTTTGGTTTCCGGTTGCTATCCAAACATTCAAACCCTGCAATTACATCTTAACACAGCATCACCATCCATTGCAGATGGTCACAAATGTAAGAAGCGGCTCGGCCCCTCAAAATATTGATCAGGCAAGTCTGCATACCTGCAGGTTATCACTTTGGAGAAACTTTGCATCCCCCCAAAAAAAACGACTAGGATTAGTGATTCACATCACGAAACGCAGCAACGAACAAAGAGAAAATACCAACAAAAACCACATCGTGCCATGCTACCACTCCTACGTCTTAGAAAGAATTCTTCAGAATCGCTCAGGCAGGGACTTTGTCCTCAACACTTCAAAATGATCGAAGGGAATCAGCCGTCGCATGCAGCAACCATGGGAGACAAGTTCCATCTTCAATGGGCTGTTGTGCCGTAAAGCACAAAGAAGTTTCAAGTATCAAATATCAATCTAGCTGCTAGACGGTTGCAAAGTAAACAAGAGACAAGACACTTTCTTTTCTTCTTCCTTCTTGGCCTCTGCATCTTTCTTGGGTTCCTCCTTCTTTGGCTCTTCCTTCTTGGCCTCTGCATCCTTCTTGGGTTCTTCCTTCTTC